>JAPTHA010000005.1:28525975-28536765 GCA_029814585.1 Gymnapogon annona | reverse complement strand
CACAACAAACTGAAATCCTGCACAACATGGACAACAAAGACAAAGACAGTATACATGATTGAAGTCCCAGAGATGAGGGCTGAATGCATATATATATGTGTGTGTGTGGGGGGGGTATATATGTGTATAAACAGATTTATGACGTCAACTTTTACTACAGCCACACGTGGCCTTAGTAGCTTTTTGTATTTATGCTGTTTTTCAGTTGCTGATCAACGACATTTCGCTGCCGGACCCCAGTTGTCTATGCAATGAGGATAAAGGATCTCTAAGACGGAAACGTTCCTGCCCAGAGGAAACTGTACAGACTCTCAGGCGAATATGCTGTGTAAGTTCGGGGGTGGTGGTGGTTACATAACGGCTTGTGAGAACACATATCTCAGAGGAGAGCTGATATGGGAGTAGAAAGACTATTAGAACAGAACCGTAAATGTGCCATCGTGCCCGCAGAAAACAAAGAGGTGTGACGCTGAAGCTGGTGCTGCTGATGGAGCAGATGATGCTAATGGCTCTCGAACCCGATACCTGCTTGTGTCTGGCTCCGTTAGAACGTTGGGCCATGACACACTTTCAACACAACGAGCCAGTGTCCCAGTGTGAACTGCGCAGGTAAGGCTACAGTGGCATGGGAGTAACACATGAGGCTAAGCGAGAGGATACAGCTCTTTAATGGCAAAATAAATTAGAGTCGTCCCTGGTGGTTATATCTGATACAGAGGGTTAAGCTACAGAGTGTAACACTACACATAATTACAGAAACATTGTAATATGGCGATCTCCTACAGGTGGGTATCCATAAATGTACATACAAGGCTGCATGAATGTGGTATATGATTTAAAAAGACTAATGAAACACAAAACAGACGAGATGGTTACATTATGAAAAAAAAAACATAATATGGCTGTTTACTTATACACTTCTGACTCACCCTGATTTAAATCTTCACAATGAGCGATAAAGATAATCTCTCTCATAAGTAAAAAACAATGGGTAAACGTCTACTTAATTCACTATGCACCCAGTAGGCCTTTTTAAGGCACTTTTTTTTTCAAGCAAAGACTCTCTTTTTGACCTATTTTTTGGTTTAGTTTGATTTTTTTCTGCCAACTGCAGTGGTTACTTGCATATTATTTATTCTCCTGTCAATTAGAATAAAAAGACAACATATAATGAAGACAAAACATCATGATCAGGAGATGTCATGTTGCTTCAGCGTTGACGAAGTCTAAACAGTGAGTGGTACATAAAGCTGTTTAACACACGTCCAAAAAGACGCCTACGATCCCGTGATCCTCAGCCCCACGGAGGACAATAGTATTTTGAACCCTTTTGCAAATAAGTGTTAGAGATGAATGAACAGTGGCTATAATATAAGTAGATGCTCAACTTAAATACATGTTACAGTACTTTAATACTGTAATATATGTGTATACGTCATACATACTTACTAAATACAAAAACCGCATTTAAAATATATTTCAGTCCGATGTCTTTCCAACAAAATGGGTGCTGAGAAAATATTCATTTGTATTAATTTCACAGCTGAACACACCCAATGTCTTTGGAGACCTAAAGAAGGCCAATAATAAAATAATTATAATAATAATAATAATAATCATCATCATCATCATCACCTCTCCTTGGTCACAGACAACAGGTTGCATTTTCTCTACGCAAACTAAACAAATGATTCCATCATTTGTTTCGCTCTGTTAATCTGTACATTGGCGTATTTTTACCGCGACGTGCAACAAAAAGCAACACAAACAACCATGCTGACACAAACTGCAAACAAAACTAGAGTGTTTTTTTACAGATGGACACTGATATCCATTCAATATGAACAATGGATTGGCTCCTCTTTAGGCGTAGCTCATCATATTGTAATTCCTCAGAACTCTGCGACAGAATGGCTTAATGCTTGTGTTGTGTCTCTTCTTCACATATAGCTCCACATGAAATTAAACCCTGTTGCCCACATCTTCCATTTTCCTGACTGAATACTTCAACATAGCTGTTTAACTGCAGTGTGTATAATGTGTTTAAAGCAAATGACTGCACGTGTAGTTTGCGACGGTGACATTTGCAAACATTCTGAACCTGGTTATTCCTTTAGGTGTGTGTGTGTAAAAGGTAAAAGATTAGAATGTAAGTGCGTCCGTTGGGCACCGGTCAGGGTGAGCGACTATTGACCGGTGTTATGGGAAATGTTTGCAAACGTAGAGTAGGCAAATGGGTTGAGGACATCGTCCATCACGGATCTGTGGGAGAAAAGGAAATGCGGTCAGATGAGTTTCACTAGGTGACACTAGGGTGTTTTTACAGTTTATCAGTCAAAAGCCTCCTCGTCTGAAATCCACACATACGTATGTGTCATATTTACAGGCATAATAAATACAATCCTCTTAAACTGCTCTTAGAGGTGAACTTATAATTGAATATTGGTTTGATATTAGTCAAAATTACTCCGTGTATTAGAGTTGCTCCAACACTCTTAAAATACAGAAAGAAAGCGATTCAAGAGCAAGGAAAGAATAAATAAGTACACAATAACAAAATGCTAATGCAGTGAAGTACTGGTCATATAAATGGTAATGTACAAGGGGCTGTGTGTGATATAAAGCCTTTGGTTTTCATAATGTGTAGTGTTTTCAGAACTCATCTGCTGTTAACACTGAGAGAAAAGCACAAAAGATAAGGAGGGACTCGTCATTCAAACAGACCACTTATTTACCAGGCTTTCAATGGACGTTGTAAGAATCAAAAGCCACAGTCTTGATTTTGTGGTTCAACTGATGCACCGGGAGTTACAATCGGACCAAATCTAGCGGGTATTTCCCAGAGTCCCTTTTTAGTAGAAAATGGCTCTTTTGTGTCTCTCCTTCTCTAAAAAGCTGCAAGGGGAAATAAAAAGGGGATTTTGCATTACTAATCCATCCTGTAGGATCTAAGTCGTCCTAGCGTTAGTGTGCGTCCATCCAGGTTCCGCCAGTGCTTCAGCTGTCTGTGACTTAACTGTGTGTGCAAATAATGAACAGGACTTTAACTCCCACAGCGATGGACACTTGAAAGTATTTCATCCCAACGCTGTGACTGGGATTCACACATCGAAACGAGAGCCAGAACCACCTGTGGCCTATTTAAGACGGTTCCTGAGCTAAATCAAAACCATCTGGACCCAGGGCTGGGACATAGTGAGAAGTAATCCTTCACAATTAATATACCAACCACAGCTGTGCTCAAAAAAGGGCTGGAAAGTTACTCAGCGCTGTCTGCGTTGTATCTTACCTTTGATTCAATGTTCCTACAGATGAGTCCAGGCCGTAGTGATTAGTGGGACACCGTGACCCGGTTGAGTTCAGACCCGGGTCTTCTTCTCCCAGATCACCCAGGCTGATGTTTGTGCACGGAGCCACCTGCATCGTCACCTCATGTGGGTGGCTGAGCCATATGCCTTCGACCGTAGGAGCCACGCCTGCATGGGGCATTATGAAGGGTGTGTGTGTGGTAGTCTCAGTGGGTCCGGTGGTGCACGGCGGTCCCAGTAGAGGCCTGTTCTGTGCGGTAGAAACAGTAGCGGAGTTCGGTATGTGGCCTTCTCCATTTCCATACTTGCAGCTGCCCAACACTCGCTGCGTCAGGAATGACGGCGCTGCAGGCTCCACGCTGGCCGATGTGTGCGAGGAATGCGACGGCGTGTGGCGGTGAAAACTTTGAGGCAGCTGTTTCCACAGCGATAGTTGACAGTGTTGTAGAGATGTGTCCTGACCCAGCGGCTGTGGAAACGTCTGCTCCGAAAGCTGCCCTCTCATCAAACCTGTGGGAGTGTGGTTCAGAGGATGAAGTCCACCAGGGTTCATCTCCAACACACA
The DNA here is from genome assembly GCA_029814585.1 of Gymnapogon annona. NCBI lineage: Eukaryota > Metazoa > Chordata > Actinopteri > Kurtiformes > Apogonidae > Gymnapogon > Gymnapogon annona. The sequence goes on along the minus strand of JAPTHA010000005.1, from coordinate 28,532,892 downwards.
GGAGCGGCTGCCGTGGTAACCGTCAGTGTTTTGTGCGGATGGGAGCCAAGTCTGATGTGACACTTCGGGCTGCGGATGAGTGACGTGACAGGGTTTCATACACGCCGTTTGTTCGTCGCAGGTGTTCGACGGCCATGGTAGCGATGTGTGCCTCTTGTGGGTGTTGGTGTAGTGTGTAAGCGCCGGTGTGTGTGTCCCGCCTGCATAAGCGTCCTTCAGTGCAGTCTGCTGCATTCTTCCACTGTGGTTAGACCTGATGTCTGTCACTCCCTGCGTAGACTCCACACACTGAGCTTGACCGGACATGCCATGAAGCGTCTGAGCCGCAGGAGGTGCAGGCTGATCTGGAGCCGGCAGGTAACCTACTGTCTCTCTCCTCAGAGCCTCCTCCACGTATGAGAACACGTCATTTGGGAGGATGTAATGCAACTCCCTCGCCACATCTCCTCTCTCCCTGTTCATCCTGATCAGCATGTTCTCCCACTCCTTCAGCTCCCTCGCCTCCACCTCCAGATCCTCTGCCCAGCCGTCCCCGATGTCTCCCAGTATCTGCTCCAGCGACTCCATCATGGCTTCTGATGTGAGCTCTTCTTCACTGGTCTTCTTCTGGGATGTGTGCGACGGACCCGGCACGTTGAGCAGAGCGTGGCTGTCCAGGAAGGCCTGCTCAAAGGCCTGCTGGGGTTGGTCAAAGGCGGAGTACTCTATCTGGGTGAGGTCAGCGGGCTGGGTGCTGGGCTGCTGGGGTTGGGTGTAGATGGAGTGGTCCTGCTGGCGGATGGATCCCAGCAGAGACGGCTTTTCTGCTGTGGACCCGGGAGGACCAGGGATGGATGGCTCCAGGGAGATGTTGTACAGGACGCCCTCACCTGTGGCGATGTTGAAGGGGAGCTGCAGCCTCCTCTGACGCAGGTGCTCCTCTCCTTCTTCATTCCTACAGAAAAACCAGCAGGGGCAGTTTCATATTAACCGGAGAACAGAGAATCTTCCTTTTATTTTATTTTTATTTTTTATTCTGTATATCAGTTATTGTTATTTTATTTACTACTTCCTTTTTTTCATGAGCGGCTGGATAGATCAGTTGGTAAGGCACCGGGCTGGTACATCGGGGACCTGGGTTCGATTCCCAGGATGAAGGTCCAGTGTGTGTCCGTGGACAAGACCCTTCACGGTGCTGCCTACAGTAGCCTCAATGTCTCATTGTGCCGGTCCCAAGCCCGGATAAATACAAGGGTTGTGTCAGGAAGGGCATCTGATGTAAAAACTCCAGGCAAATCAAATGTGCCAATTGGATTCGCTGTGGCAACCCGGGAAGGGAAAAAGCCCGAAGAACTCATCAGTTACTTTAATCATGGCTTTGATCCACATGTTAATTCTGAGTATGTGTTTTTTATTATCTCAATTTTTAAGAAATTCACATACATGATTTACATCAATTGTGTTACCATTTTCAATCAATCAATCAATCTGTCTTTACTGGCTGAGTCTGTTTACACAACCAAAGAATTTGCATCCTGTTAAGATTGCTCACTGTTGAGATATTCTTATGTTCAAGATGAGAAACAACAATTTAAGACGATAAATAAAATAAATGAAAGAATGAACATAAGAGAAGCAATAAATTAAAACTAACTTTTAAACTTTACACACATGGCAACCATGGTGTGTTTTTCTTGTCGTTATTATAAGGAGTTGTAGATGTGCCACTGCATCCAAATGGCCACCAATTTAAGGCGACGTAGGAGCAAGATGTCATCACATTGGGTGCACATTCAGTGCAAGAAAAGAAAGTAAAAATGGGCTTTTAAGGGAAGGGCTTGCATAAAGACACCATCATATTGTGACACCTTAGTATAGTTTTTTTTTTTTCAAGCAGTTGTATGTCATTTTCCTTAAAAAAAAAATAAGCCTGAGCCAGATAAGATGTATAGGGTTCATTTGCTAAAATGTGTCATTATTGTTTTTCCATTTTTCCATGTACGGTCTATATTCATTCTAAGATGTAAAGATGATTCAACTGGATTTTGGTGAAAAACAGTGAAGAATCTAACTTTTTCCTACTTGGATTTGATGTTTTTCCTACGTGTGATTCAGCGTGTTATTCCAGCATGTCCATGATACCAAACAAAGCAACAAAAACATTTCCTTCTTAAATGAGAAACATAAAGGCAGAATCTGAATGATTGCACAATGGCTCAGACTCCTCAGGGCTATAGTAAAGAAGTGACTTACGTGAGAGCTTTTTGACGTGCAATGATGAAGTCTGGTTTCTCCCCCTTAAAGACTACCCTGGCAGAAGCTTGCACCCACAGCCAATGCCCCGTTTTGGTCAGGAGTCTGAAGAATGTGAAACCACTGTCTCCAGTCTTGATCACTGAGAACAATGGTTGCACAACAGCTCAGTGTTAGTGTTGGATTGTACATCCTACTCCCCAATGTGAGTCATATATGCAATAGGTCTAACAGAGTAACTCACTCCTGAGGTGGTTGTCAGCGCAGTACATCATGTCAGCGGCGTGGATGAACTGATAGCCGGAGCCCACTGTGACGAGCTCCATCTCTGAATAACCCAAAACGACCTTCCCCCTGAATAGAACACAAAACACCAGGCCACGGTTCAACAAAGAGGTCATCACGCATTCACACTGTCCTGTGTGTCGCAGAGTAAATCTGACACTGACCTGGTGTCAATGCCCATAGGAGCAAAGTCCATTCTGTGTTTAGACTGGAAGATCAGGGACTTGGTGCGGATCTCCATGACTGACGGCTGTTGCACGGGCGTTGCGATGGCGAACAAGGCTAGCTGAGGGTGAGCCACATTCCCTTCGGTCTTGGCATGTTCCTGCATATGCAGGTACTTCAGACGTCCATTAAAGTTCAGAGCCTGGGTGTGTGGAGGAAACACAAGTATCCAGTTCAGTAATTCTAAACCCCTCTTGGCTCTGATGCCGAGGTGATCATAGTTACCAGGAATCCAGAGGTGTTATCAAGGAGGCAGCGAATGCGGCAGCAGAAATTTCTTTCCAGGAAGGACGAGTTCTCTGGAGGGATGTATTGGGGCGAGAACCTCTGAGAGCCACCGCCACTTTTAGAGTTTGACTGAACTTCTGTAAAGAAACACATCAGCCTGGTATGTTTCTTATGGACTTATAGACAGTGATCCACATAATCAGAATACTTCATTAGTCCTGAGGGAAACAGTTTTCTTGCAAGCGCTCCATGACAGTATAAAGATAGAAAAGACACAAAAATTGAGGAAAAGCAATTGATTCACCATAAAAAATACTATGTACAATATATACACAATGTATACATCATGTATACACATTAATCAATATATATACACATAAACATAAATATACATTTACGTTATTGATTATATTGCCCGTAAGGAGCAAAAGGTAAGTATGATTTCTTGTGGCGTTCCGTTGTGCACCATGGTGGGATGAGTCTGTGGCTGAATGTGCCCTTGTGGCTGACCAGTATGACCTGCATGTCATGGAGCGGGTGAGAAGTGTTCTACAACATTTAATATCTTCAATATATCATCTATTTACAAAACATATTCATCTCCAATATGTACCATTTGTCTTAAATATGTAGGCGCAGCAGTAAAGTGACAGAATTTTAAAGTGCATTCTGCAGCTTTCTCTTCTCAGTCCAGATGAAAAGGAGTCGTAAAGGAGTCGAGTCACGGTCACATCTGACTCTCATCTCATCAGTAACTTGTAATTACAGCTCACAAGTTGTGTGTCTAACCCCCGTCTGTCTGAAAACACCTGATCAGCCAAAAATCTGACACGGAATAGATTCCCTAAAGGCTGAAAGCACAAATAAGGAAGACGAGGGCGTCGCATGTCCCCTCCGACCACTTGAATTACAATATGCTGATAGGGAATTCTGCCTTTTCTACCTAAAGCTCAAAGACTAGCAAGCTCTTAGTGTTTATGGACACATGGAGAAGTCTTGGACTTTTTAGTCTGATTAGTGTTTTTAACAAGTGACTAATTAGGAGGCCAGTACAGCGGCGCTGAAATACTATTGTTTTTGTTCCGATTTGTATTTCGATTTATATTCTTCTGTTGGTAAATGTGGTGCTGAAGCCTAAAACATGCAAGATACAGTGTTGTAGTTTGATTCAAACATCTGCACGTACCTCTGATGCAAAAATTTTATAATATTATAATCAAGACCAGGGGTGCTCAATACATCGATCTCGGTAATGGTCATAACCGCTGGTTATCGCAAGCTAGTGAGTTGACCAGTACGGACCAGACCGTGCGCGCGGTGTCCGGTCCGACCATTTACAGATTTTGGAACTCCACGCACACATAAAGCGCACTGCCGATTATTGAGAAAATTGGCTTTTAAGTGAACCTTATGGTGGGAAATGGGTAAATCCAAGTGCCATTCCACCATGATTGAGTATCATTTGAAGTGTGCTTGAGGCTGGTGTCAGCAGATACTGTCCGGATGATGCATCATATGCATTATATATATATTATTATTACATAAATATTATATGATGCATCCCTGGATGGTTCCATTTAGTGCATGTCATCAGAGTAAGGTAATGACAAAAAATGTACATAGTTGTATTGAGCAATATGGGTTCACACAGTTATGCAAGGTACATTAACATATATGGACATATAAATAATACAAGATAGACTAACATATGTGGTTCATATAAATAATTGTCAATATATTTATAAATAAATATATATTTGGCAATTTTATAGTTGGTAGATCTTTTTGACTTGGTCATTTTGAAAGTAGCTCGCATGATGAAAAAGTGTGAGAACCCCTGATCAAGACCAATGCATTTTAGTCTGCAACTTCCACATGTCTCAAATTTTTAAAAGCACATACTGTCATATTCTCTGAATGGTCCTGAATCGCATGCATTAGACATACATACGTTACTGTACGGCTGTAAAGTTTAATAATGATTGTTCGTGGGCTCCAGGGGCCTGGAGGTCAGGTGGCGCCAGGAGGCTTGGGCCCCATCCACAACTGCTTGCAGTTCTAATTATTTCAATGTACAAGTAAAGGTGTAATTAAATAACATTTTCAGTACGGTCTTAATCAAAGTGGTTTTGCATTTGTTTTTGTTTCAGTGGTTTTTGCAGCTTGTGATGATATATTGACTGTTAACCCTTTGGAGGAACACGTCTACAAAATTACCTACCAGCGATTTTTTAAATATCTACAAGTGATTTGCCAAAAGTGTAAACATACAGATTAGATATGGAGGGTCAGAATCCATACCTGAACTGTTCCTGCTGGGGTTGAGGGCAAAGTGGAGCTGACACTTAAACGTCTCTCTGTCGTCCACGTGAATGAGGTCATATACACTCTGATAGACCACATCAGACTGGCGGGGGGGGGGGAAATCACACACATTTAATTTTGAATTTCTACAACACAAAAAGTGTGTTCTTGGCCCCTGCGTTACCTGACGGAAGCCCAGGTAGTCCTCAATGGTCTGGGAGGTGTAGAAGATTGTGCCATCGCTCGTCACAACCAAAACAAAACCATTCAGTGCCTGCGGGAATGACGCAAATACACCAACACATTAAGACTTAAAAGCAAACACACACGTAGAGCTTGCATATGGACCATACCTGGAGAAGGAGCTCTCCCTCTGATACACCAACTCCATCCAGGGACCTGCTGCTGCCATTGCTCGGAGCCAGACATGCATTTCTCTGGTGTGCAGCTGCAATGTATATAAAGTAAACAGCTGATGTTTTTCTATATGTTTACAGAAGGGTACGTGCAATTTATGCCCTGAAGCAGAGTTAATGTACAAATTATGGGAGGTGATAAAACACAAAAGAGATGGCGGAAAAAAATACGATAAATACCAAGAGCATTTAGTCTCACTTTGTGAACCACAATGAGTTGGACTAACATAACTGTTGTAAAACTTACAATAACAGAACCTTGAAATGCCAGAAAAAGGACAGCTGATTGGATTACAGATCCTGAAAACATTAAACATGTCGCCTTGACTCAACTGATGGAACTTCAGTGGGTGTGAGCAGAAAAATAACCATTGTACCATTGTTTTTTTTGACTCATTGATCCCATTTCCCAAGCACCGACTCGAGCCAAAATATTCAGTGCGGTTGTAAAACAATCACTGCATGTGTCTTTTGCTGCTTAACCACATCCCTGCTTATGTTTCACTGGTTGGATTTGGCGCGAAACAGTATCAATGAAAGCAGTCCAAAGGCAGGCCGGCGACAAAAAATACACACATCGCACGCTGCGAATCAGAGCATGCGCCTTAAAAGTGTTTATGAAAGAAGGGCTCAGAATCATCACAAATGACCACATTGGTCACTTATCTTACAGAGAAATTCAATGTAGAGGGTTTTAGAGTCAACAAAAATAATAATACTTTCATTTTAAACTTCAGCAAAGTTCTCTGTAATCTAATCTGTGATCACTGGCATTCAGTCAGCTCAGCAATGCCTCTTTTCCTTTTCTTACAGTAATGACTCTACTGCACGCTAAGAAGCCCCCCTCCCCCCTCCATTTCCTCCCACCTCACTCCCTCCCTGTTTAAAACAAACTCAGGAATGTGCCTTGACGTCCCGGTCAAGAGAAACTTTCTACGATGTAGCCAGTGAGAAGAATCTCAAGTTTATTATTAAAGTATGAACTGTAACTAACTCTGGGGATCTGCTCGGCGGAGTAATACATCAACATGTTGACAACAGTTAAGCCCTTTGTGACACCGAAACGTTGGACATTATGTACGACATACACAACGATGTGAAAGACTAAACAAACTGGACAGATTTAGTGACCCTGTGCCCGCCCCTCCTCCTCTGAGGTGTGTGTGTGTGTGTGTGTGTGTGTGTGTGTGTGTGTGTGTGTGTGTGTGTGTGTGTGTGTGTGTGTGT
>JAPTHA010000005.1:28499651-28510343 GCA_029814585.1 Gymnapogon annona | reverse complement strand
ATAACGGTATACTACTATATAACTGATGATGTCTTACTGTATAATGATGAGGGTATAACCATTGAACTGCATAACTACAGAACTGTATATTACTATATAACAATAAGGGTATAACTGTAGAACTATAGAACTGTATATTACTATATAATAATATGGGTATAACTATATATCTGTATAACTATTGATCTGTATTTTACTATATATCTGACATTGTCTCTTACTGATCTTTGCTGTTACACTCAATCTGTTCTTATTTATATATTTATATTTGTATGATTTACTCTTATTTTTAATCATATTTGCAGTATCTCTCTCTCTGTGTGTCTTGTCTTATATGTGCTGCTGTAACATGAAATTTCCCCACAGGGGACTAATAAAGGGATCTAATCTAGAATCTAATAGTGGAACGCAAGCTCATAAATAAAAGGTGATCAATGCAGTCCAGTGGTTTCCATGTGCGTATGAATTGATTGACGGACGCTAGCCCCGCCCACTGTCTGCGACCTGTTGGCCTTGTCTTTGTCGTGTCCTATGGCATTCCGTACCCTGCGGACACATGTCAAATGGGGTAAACGGCGTTGTGACGAGATGAAACTTACTTTTTCTGAACGGGTTTCTTCCTCCTCTTCACCGCGTAGCCTCCTCCGGTGCCTAGCATGGCGCCGCCGAACCGACACCAACTTTTTCAGCTCTGTCACTTCACAAAGGGGGAAAAAAAAACTGAACGAAAAAAACAGCGTAGACAAAAACCTCACCGACAGTCTGTTCTCCTTCTGGTGTACAAACGTCCATTATATTCTTTTAAAACACAGTCTAGTCCCCTTGTCTCGGTGAATATTCCAGGTGCGTAGTGTTAGCAGCATTAACCGACCCCATCGGAGAGCAGTTTTAAAAAGTCGCACTCGGGCTACACAAGGGAAGTGCAATATAATCCACCTCGGTTCAATGTCGGCCAATCATAGACGATCTTACACAATAAGGCGTGTCTCTCGAGGCTCGTGATTGGTTCAGATCTCTATCTATCTGTTTTTGCGGCTCCTACATGTACAAGTAACTTTATCCGCCTCCCACTGTAGTGAATTACTCAGTAAAGGAAAACCAGGCAGCTCGAGCTCACATTATTCAGAGAGAAAAAAATCTGCTCACAACTGCAGATCCCACAACACAGCCATGTTTGACTTCCTCATGACAACGTTGTGTAACCTGTACCTCCATCCAGTGGTAATGATAGTCATCACACTTTCAGACAGGCAGACGAGGAAAAGAACGCGTAGTACATATCAGTAATTACAAGTTTATTTTTTGTATATATATTTTGATGGTAGTGTTCCAAAATATAACATCTTAAAATCATTACGTACCAGTTTGTAAGTAAAAAAAAACAACCTGAACCTAAGCAATCATTCTTTTGTGACAAAAAGATAGAAATAAATCAAAGGTCATTCATTATTAAAGGCACTGACGTCTAACTTTGTACAGTTTAATGTCAGGAATCAGACAAGATATCTCTAGTTTCAATTACAGCTTTAAAAGTCACAGAAGTGTGACAGTTGATTGTTTGCGGAATCATTATTAAGACATGATTGAATGACTTCAACTCCCAGACTCAAAAGACCAGAGGCTTTGGCTTTTCCCAAGGGAACTCTGCTCTGCCAAAGTGACCGTAGCAGGCAGTGGCCTGGTAAATGGGCCTCTTCAGACCCAGCTCTCTGTAAAACAAACAGTGCAAATGATAACATTTTAATTGCAATACCAACTATCATATGAGGATTTTCAGGGTTGCAAAAATTCCACACATACTTCACTATAACTCCAGGTCTCAGGTCAAAGTTCTTTTGCACAATCCGCAGCAGCTCGTCTTCATCCTTATGTGAAGTACCGTAATGGAAGACTGAGATGGACAGTGGATGGCTCACACCGATAGCATATGAGATCTGAAAAAAAAAAGCAAAACACTAAGAAGAGCCCTCCAACATGAGATAATAAAATGTGTTATTGAAATGAGGGAAATCCCTGCGGAACTAAGATAGTCGGTCTCAAGTGTTGCCCACTGCTGTGTGAATGTGTGTGAATGGGTGAATGTGAGGGCAATGTAAAGCGCATTGGCCGCCATAAGTGTGTGTAGAAAAGTGTTATATAAGTGCAATCTATATAAGTGCAATGCATGTATGCAATCATATATGCAATCTATACATCTGACGTCTCTTTATTGATCTTCACTGTTGCACTCAATCTGTTCTTTTCTTTCTTTATTTCTATTTATATATTTATATTATTATGATTTACTCTTATTTTCCATCATATTTGCAGTATCTGTGTGTCTTATATGTGCTGCTGTAACCTGAAATTTCCCCGCAGGGGACTAATAAAGGTATCTCGTCTAATCTAATCTAATAATCATAAATGGGATGTGAACCAAACAGAAGCACATACACCTACATCCTCACCTGGACCAGGACCCTCCTGCACAGCCCAGCTTTGACCAGAGACTTGGCGACCCAGCGTGCTGCATATGCTCCTGACCGATCCACTTTTGAGTAATCTTTCCCAGAGAAGGCCCCTCCTCCATGCCCACCCCATCCTCCATAAGTGTCCACTATGATTTTTCGTCCTGTCAGGCCTGCGTCGCCCTGTTGACACAAACACAGCATTGTCACCTAAGGCTCCATTTGGAGACATACTTGAACTGATTGACTGAACATGCATGAAAACACAGCTTTTTATATGATTATACACTTATGGGAACATAATTCTGCAGACTGCATTCCATTTTGTAATGGAATCTTTTCAAAAGCTCCTTAAATCTTACAAATTTGACCAATACAACACAGACACACATTTAATTCACCTGTGGACCTCCCATGAGAAACTTCCCACTCGGTAATAGATGGTAGATGGTCTTTTCATCCAGGTACTTGGCAGGAATGACGGCCTTTATCACTTTCTCCCTCAGGTTGTGCCTGATGTCCTCCAGGCTAATATCAGGCGTGTGTTGCACTGAGATGACCAACGTGTGAACCCGCAGTGGCTCCATGGCTCCCTTGTTGTCAAGATACTCCACCGTGACCTGCATGTTGAAGGGATGGCCGGAACAAAATCAATTTACAACAATGATAAAAGAGACAGTGCACATATGCTTTATTTTTTTAATAATATTTTCATTTTTCATTCGACAATATTACAGTTACATTGATACACCACAAGACACACTAACACCGACACACTGACCCACAGGGGCAGGATCAGAGTCAACAAAACAAAACAAAACAAGACCATAAATAAGTGAACTGCTTAAATCACAGAGAGACAAATGTTGACCTCACACCTCCTAAGTCCTACAAGCCCTGCTCAGATACACAGAGCTGTACAAAACCACCGCAATTTAGAACACTGCCAGGTTGAATGAAGGAATATACCTTCCTCTGTACCACATCTAAAACACAAAGGTGATACATTCGAGTAATATTTATGTACTTTTTGTTGGGTAATATACAGCTCATGGAGTAAGTTGAACAAGATCAGTCAATACCTAGTATTTATAGTAGACTTCATCTGTTGATCAGTCTATACCTAGTATTATAGTAGAGGTGAGTCCATCTATGGATCAGTCTATATCTAGTATTTATAGTAGAGGTGACTCATCTCTACGCATATTCCTCCATAACTGTTCCTCAGTGGCGATTCTAGATCTCCTTTCCCTTTTGCTCTTGATCTGTCTCTATCTGATATCCCTATAGTGGACATAAGGGTTGTATACATCCTTGAGATAGTTCTAAATAGTGGTTGGTCAGCAAGACGCAGGTGTTCTACTGGAGACATGGGATGTAGATTCCAATAGCTCTTTTGCAGAATCTTCATAACATCATGTTGCTGGAGATAACTGAAAAAGTCCTTGTTTGTCAGCTTAAACCTTTCTTAAATTGTCTGTCTTTATAACAGTGTTTTATATGACAAATGCCTGTCACCTGCCAGGATGTAAAGTAATCATTGGTAATAATCTGTCTCCCCAGAGTGGAGTTTTATGCTTTTAACGCTGCAGTGGCTAACCTGTGTCTTGGAGTCTGGTAGTATCCATGGACATTCTCCATTGCGCGACAGCTCCTTCATCCTGTAGTTGAGCTTGTGCGCCAGAAGGATGGTTAAAGGCATGCACTCTTCAGTCTCATCTGTGGCATAGCCAAACATCAGACCCTGAAGAGAGACAAAGTATACAATGAGTGTCAAAATACAGTCATTGAAAGATGAAGTGCTTATTAGTTTATCGGCATCACTGGGTAGAAAAGTCAAAATGATCTTTCAGTATTTTTATAAGGTAGGTGGCCTGAGAGGAACAAGAATTGTACAGACTCCTCTAGACTCTGTTTTTGGGCGCTTGAAAATATACCCTCATTGTAAAAGATAAAATATGTGACCGACTGCTGTAATTGCTGATTACTTTTAAGACTGCATCAGGTGCGACTCTAATGTTTTAGTCTGTGATTGGACGTGGAAATGTTTTCATTTTTTCAAAATGGTGTGAAATGACTGAAAGCATCATAAAGAAGGTGTGTACATTTAGATTCCAGCACTTAATCTTCTTGGTTTCACAGTAAAATAACTAAAGATAAAAAGACCAGAAGAAGTGTCTGTCAAGCTGTAACATTTACCAGATTTGAGTAAGAAGTATAGACCCAAACACAGAAAATAATGAACAATATCATATTTAAAATGTATAGTGATTTTACTGTATGTGAAGCTTGCTCGTAACTCAAATGTTGATTTGTGAGTTAAAATAAAAAAAACATAATGGCTCGTAACTTGGAAAACTTGTATGTTGGTGTAATGTAAGTCAAGGTACTACTGTAGCAATAGCACTTCCTATAGACTGGCTATGATAACACTGCCACCAGTGTCTTGGCCAATAAAGACAAAATATTGGAGGACAGCTAGTAGGTCCTGGTGTATCCTGGTGCTGGATCCTCCCGCAGTCTGTTTACCACGGCGTATTTAGGAGGACTGACGGGTTGCTCCTGTCAACACCATTGTGATACATCCTACCGGGGGCTCCGGAGCCACAGGAGGCTCTTTGATCCCTCTGCTGCGGCTTCCAGTGGCTTTGGAAAATGAACTATGAGTATTTAATTCAAATGAATTACATTTTAGCTTGTTAACTTTTTGAACGGAATTCAAAATGTGAAGATTTTGGTGATATTAGTAATACATTGCAGGTATTATCTCCTCCGGCGCAAAACAAAGTCTGGGTGCTGTCCAGAAGGGTGGTGCTGAAACGTTTTGAAATGTGTCTGGAAAAGGTGAAGAGAGGTCATCTGAAATACGTCAAAATGTGCCTAAAAAATGTCAATACATGTCGTAGATAAGTTCAATGCAAGTTGCACATAGGTTCAACGCATGTTATTTGTAGGTTAGAAATAGGTTTTGGATACGCTAGATGCTATTCAACTTTAACGGATTAATGGCATTTGAATTGGTTTCAATAGGTAAAATTGATTTGCTATACAAGCAAATTCAGTGACACGCTCAGTCACAGAACAGTATGTCAAGCTAGCACTGTATATGCATTTTTTCCTCCTAATGTAAGATAAACTATGTTTAAGGATCAAAAGTCAAGTACTGAACCTGGTCTCCCGCACCGATGTCCTCCTGATCCCGGCCCTCAAACACACAGTCGGATATTTCCACACACTGTGGTTCCAGCGCCACCAGCAAGTTACAAGTCTTATAATCAAACCCTGCACATCAAAAACACCACAAAATCTTTAAATTATCTTATAAGAATAATCTTTAAATTCTTTAAAATTTAAATTTAAATTTTAAATTCTCTTTAAATTCCACCAGGATTTTTTTACTGGACATTTTATGAATAGTTTTATGCCTTACCTTTTGACGAGTCATCGTAGCCAATCATCTTCACTGTCTTTCGGACGACTGACTGAAGGTCCACCACGGCTTTTGACGTCACTTCTCCAACTAGTAAAATCATACCCGTCTTCGCCACACACTCTGTTAGAAGAAAAGACAATTTCATCCATTATTTTTAGAGGTTCATGGTTTGACCTTCAAAGATGCGCGGCAATTCTCAGGGCGTCTGCTTCCTCACTTCCAAACAGTTACTTCAAATGAGAATGAATGAATCAATTTACCAGAATTAAAAATCAAGACATAAAATGTAAGGTTGCACTTTCAATAATTTTCCATTTTTGTGTGTGCATCGAAACTTCTTTGAGCTGTTTTACAGTGAAAATGGCTTTACTCTAATAATTAATTGACTGAGACTATAATTGTGTCCAAAAACAATTCAGTGAGCAAAAAACTTTATCCTATAGTGAATTCAACAATGTCAACTGAACATGAACAAATGTAAATAATAAGATATTAGACTTACTTTGTCATTACACAGACACATACAATGAATCTGGCAACGAAATGTCAGATTGGCAACTGATAACACAAAATAAATATGGAGAATACAAAAGTCCAAAATTGCTGAAGTGAATCCAAAGCCATGAGTGGCTGCAGTGCAAGGGTAACAACATACACAGTCAATATAAATAAGATGATACTGTATGTGATAATATGTACGTATTGACTGAATAGTTGAGGAACTCTGTTTAATCTGACTTTTTAACGTTTATGGACAGGATTAGCAGTTCAAATCTCTTTTTATATTTTATTTTTCATTAGACAATATTACAATTACATTCATACACTGCAAGACGACATTCACAACCCACAATGGCAGGTTCAGTCCCTGCAGTTCAAATCTTAATCTGTATTTAAGAACAAAAGCTATTTGTAGTCACTGATACGTTAATCAATTACCTTTATACTGTCTTTTACACCACTGTATAGATAAGTACTCCTCAGATATTCTATAAATGAAGCCTGGTCTACATCAGTGTACTTCGGCATTAAAGAAAGGCTCAATAAATCATTCACTGGCCAGAAAATCAGAGTCAGTGTTTTAATACAGTCATCACATAGAAGTCTCAGTTATTACCACTAACAATCGAGGATGACAGGAGGTATGACATTCCTGCCTTTTGTCTGTGTGTGTGTGCCAGTAAGACTGTACAAAACCTACAGTGCACATTTTCATGAAATTTGGAGGAAGCATAGCGCATGAACTAAGAAGCACTCTCAACATTTAGGAGCCAGTCGACTAAAAACAACAGCCTCTTTTTTTCTCTTTCACACGGTTTGGACTACATGAGGTATGTGTTCTCAGACCACAGTGTCAAGTTTCTGTATTCATTACAAGATTAGAAATGTAAGTTATGTCTATTTTATAGAGAACCAGCTCTGCAGTATTTGGAATTTTCTATCAAGGCCTCACAGCTGTGTAATCCACTGTACGAAGCCAGAAATAGATTAAAGGCCCTTGTCTTACTAAGACAAGTCCAACCCTCCTCTGGGTCTTGTTGAAGCAGCGTGTGAGAGGTCAGCGCCCAGAGCTTCTCCAGAGGTCAGAGTGCAGTCTTCATGTAGAGTTCTTTTCATTTTGCTGACGAAGCTTCTGTGATAAGAAGCCAAACGTCCTGAAACCTTTTTCTACAGAGTACAGAGGACTACCAAAGAACTTCTTGCTGCTATGGATGACTCCTGTACGAATGAGAGTCTTCACAAAATTTTGTTTTATTGACATAAAGTTTTAATTTTCAAAATGGTTCACGTCTCAGTAAGAAGCTGTGGTTCGGCATCTAACCTGGAAGAGTTGCTATTACAAATAAATAAATATATCTCTTCACAGTTATAATTGCAAGCATTTTCCTTGTTTAGATTGCACAAAAGATATCTCAAGTGGATCAGACAAGTACAATCATAACATAACAACCTATAAATAACGACAATTTCAAAGTTTCCTGTTTATTTTAGTATGAAGAAAGTACAATTACATCAAATTGTGCCCCCCCCCATGCAAAATAGCCTACGCCACCCATCAACGTACGAATGAAAGAGGTAATGGCGCAAAAAAAGAAAAAATAATGGGCGGTGTCACATAATACATTTCATATATAGGTATAGGATCCCTTTACTGATTCAGAAGCCTAGCCTGTCAGGAATCTGTATTAATTCAAACAAAGTAAATTAAATGGTAAACATTCACACACACACCAGTGGGCGGCTGCTGCCAGGCTCCACTGGGAGCAATTTAGGGTTCAGTGGCTTGCTCAGGGTCACTTTGACATGTGGAGAGTCGGAGAACAGAATTCAAACCGTCAACCATTTGGCCATTGGACAACCCGCTCTACCAACTGAGCCACCGCCACCCCAATTAATATAAACAGATTTTGTGTAATTCCAATAAAGAACATAAATTGCATATGCACATTGCTGCTTAATAATTGACCTTGTCACATACACACACACACACACACACACATATATATACTGTATATATACATAGATTAGATACACCTTTATTACTCCCACATGGGGAAATTTCAGGTTACAGCAGCACACACAAGACAAGACATACACAAAGAGATAC
The DNA here is from genome assembly GCA_029814585.1 of Gymnapogon annona. Lineage (NCBI taxonomy): Eukaryota > Metazoa > Chordata > Actinopteri > Kurtiformes > Apogonidae > Gymnapogon > Gymnapogon annona. The sequence continues at coordinate 28,501,855 of JAPTHA010000005.1, read as the reverse complement.
TGCAAATATGATGAGAAATAAGAGTAATTCCTAATAATATAAATATATAAATAGAAATAAAGAAAAAAACAGACTGAGTGCAACAGCAAAGATCAATAAAGAGACATTGTCAATTATATAGTAATATACAGTCGTATAGTAATACGTACATATATGTATATATAAATTTATTTTTAATCTACTCGTCTGGTCCGCTTGAGATTATATTGCGCTGTATGTGTGGCCCTTAAACTAAACGGAGTTTGACACCCCTGATTTACAGTGTGTACACATACCACAGGCCACTTTGGAGTCAGGGTCTTGCCTCAGGTATTCATCCAGCACAGCATCACTGATCTGATCACACATCTTATCTGTAGACACAAACACACAAGTAAAGCCAATGCAAATCACAAGTGATCACCGCAGCAACTGCAAATGACAACCGGTGGCAAGTTAGACATTAAAGATCAGAGCGCTGCATGTGTCTCAACATTTCTTACCTTTTAAACAAAAAAGCTTTGCGGACTTTAACATACTTGTTATAAGAAACATCGAAAACAAGCTGAAGGAAAAGTGTTTTTCTTTCTATCCTTGGTGTCCTGTCATAAGAAAACTTAAGGAAACTCACTTTAAAATCACATGGTCAATCTACCCCGATAATTACTTTTTGGACAATAGGGTTAATTTTGATGTGGATCCCAGTACATTCTCCTCCTCTGTTGCTGAAACCACTGAACATTTATTTTTTTATTTGTTCTCATAGCAATATATTTTGAGTTCATATTCAGTTGGTTGGCAAAAAATGGATAATAGTCCATCCTTTACTTGCAGTGATATTATCTATTTTATGTATACTTTAGAGACAAGTATTAAAACATGTTGTAAACCTTATTGTTATTTTGTGCAAAAATCATATTCATTCATTCATCTTCCAAACCCGCATTGTCCTTTGCAGGGTCGCAGGGTGTCACTGGAGCCTATCCCAGATACTCAAGGGTGAGGGTGGGGGGGGTTAAGTATCACATTCACTGTTGTAAATGGAAGAACATCAAACCCTCCTTCAATTTGTTTTTGCGTGAATTTGTCAAGTACTAGCCCAGAGCTCTGAATAAATTGAACAACAAAACCAGAAAGGTAATTCCTTGTATTTTAAAGTCCTTGCTATTTTAAATGTCTCATGCCTGGACCTTTACTATTAGTTTTGTTACGTATATTTCTGTTGTTTATTTTTTATTATAATCCTTCTGCTTATGGGTCAATGACAGCTAATGACAGCTACTTTTTCTGTGCGCCAGAATTTTTTTCCAATTACTAAATCCTCAAAATACATAAAAAGATAATGTACATACGTCATATATTGGCCCATATCCATAGCCACTGAAATTTCTCCAAACGTTTTAATTATTGGTAATTTTTCTGCATTTCTGCAGTGTCAGAACACCTTGTGTGGTGACCAAGAATTGGTAATAATTGTACTAAATTCAAAACACAATATCCATCTATATGACCCCAATATTAATCAGTGGTATACTATAGTCATGTGGATACTATCTGTACACATTTGAAATCAATTTTATGGGTTTTAAACTAAAAATGTTTTGAAACTTCATGATAAGCAAGACATTATAGAATAAATGTATAAAACTGTGGATGACAAAAAAATGAAAATGCATGCACGCTTGTCCTTTTATGTATTTAGTTTATTTAATAACTGATGCATGAGAAACTGTTGGAAATGTTAAATATATTAATTCTGAGATAAATTGTAAGACAGGAGATGAATTGAGGTCCCCACCAGATGACTTTTTTTAAGGCTATGTCAAATTAATTCACCTTTGAAAAACAATGCATGTGTACAATATATCCCAAAGGTTTGAGTAATGGCAAAAATAAATATCCTTATTTTTAGAATTTAAAAAATTTAAGTCTTGAAAAGTCTCATCCGTCAATGGCACTTATACATTTTCACCTAAGGTCAAAATTATCTTTTGGAGGATTTGAATTTGAATTGATGCCAAATATAAATGTGAGTGAGGAACTGAGATAGAATTCTGCGATTCCTCATTCAATACCAAGTGGTATTGTATTTTGTTATATACACACAGTATATATATATATAAAGTTCTTCTTTCGGCTTTTCCCTTCAGGGTCGCCACCGCAAATGACTTATCACACACACATACATATATATATATATATATACATACACACATACATATATA
>JAPTHA010000005.1:28484195-28494628 GCA_029814585.1 Gymnapogon annona | reverse complement strand
GCACTTTTCTATTTTCCATATTTATTTGTATCATCAGCTGACAATTCTATGACATTTCGTTACCAGATTCATTGTGTCTCTGTGTAATGACAATAAAGGAAGTCTAAGTCTAAGTCTAACTCCTGGCGTAATGAAAAAAGAAAGAAAATTCCCTCCACGTCTGTGAGCTAGTCGTTGTTTGATGATTATTCTCACAATCTTTGGTAGATTTTACTGTTAAACAACGACGGCCGTTTAGAGCTAAAAGGTGTTTCTAATCTTTCATGCAGGCTGACCCAAATGCTCAGTCGTCCGCCGCTACCTCACCGACCAAGCTGGACCAAGTGCAGGGTCAGGTGAACGAGGTCAAAGTTATTCTGAAAGACAACATCAACAAAGTGTTGGAGCGAGGAGACAAAATAGATGATCTCATTGGCAAGACTGATGGCCTGCGAGAGTCGGTGAGTGTGAGACACCCTGTCGGCTCTTATCAGTTTGGAATGGCATTGTATTACGTCTGTTTTGTTTTTTTTAATAATGGGGCTGTTGAAATGTGTCTTTTATGAAGTTTTTACACTTTTTTACGTTTACGTTAAGTTTTTACGTTTTTTTCTTTGCAGGCTGACACCTTCCAAAGGACATCCACTCGGGTTGCCAGGAAGTACTGGTGGAAAAACATCAAAATGATGATTATAATAGGTGTGATTGTGCTGATCATCGTCATCCTCATCATCCTCTTTGCCACTAAAGTAATATAAATCAAACCACTGGACTTTTGACTCAGACATTTCCCGTTGAGAAGAATAATATAAACACACCCTCAACAGAGCACGATGTGTCCCCAAATAGAAAACTTACAACTCCTTTAGATGCATTTCATTACAACTCTCTTATAAACTATTTTGTTCCATTTTGACATTTGAAAAAAAAAAGCCTCATTTGATGTGTCAAATGTAATCACTTATTTTTGTTTCAAATTGAATCAATTTTCCTAGTGACGCTGTACTTGAAATCTGAATGAATGTGGAAATGGTGATTTAATTTTTGTCATAATCATAACAGCTTTCTCGTCTTGGGCTAAAATAGAGCAGTTTACTGTGATGTTAGATGCTTTTCCTTTCATAAACATGTTCTGTAAATACTTGACTACACACTTTTTGTGGCATGAATTGAGGATGACCACCTAATTTTAAACAAATGAGTGAAGGTATAAACGGTAGAACGCATTCGCGACATTTCTATGGACGGCTGTACCGATGAATCAATAGTATTTCCAATATTTTTTGACTATGTAGATCATGGATTTAAAGTAAATCCTTTGTGTCATCTTTGATCTCATCTGCTGTACTCAAGACTGAAGATAATTAACATAGTTTAAGGATCTCACCAACAGACAATTCCTACCGAGTCCTTCAGTGCCAAACTACTCATCAGTGGGTGAGCTCATTATCTTCTATGTGAATTATTTTGGTTTTTATATTTCGACCTCAAAATAAGTTAGAAAGTACTAAAACCTGTGTAATTTCCTTGAACAGGTTACTCTGTAATGACATGTCGAACTGTCAAGTTGTCTCAAAATCTCTAAAGTATGTCTTCTTTTACCACTCCAGCTGTCACTCACATGTAAATGCAACACAAATACAATTCACAAAAGGATCAAGGCGACAGATATGCGATTTTTACTTTTTTCAATGTTTATTTTGTGGCATTTCTTGATGACCGATACATTGTATATATACTGTATGTCTGACACCCAAAACTCTGTAATAACACATGTATTATAAGACTGATGACTACGATAAAGAGCATAATCTGTAAGGATGTGTTGTGTTTCTTTGCTACCACCGTAGTGGGAATATCTGTGATCTGTTCTGTCACTCCACTGTTGCCGCCGTGTCGTAAAAATGTTGCGATGGACAAAGAGGCATTTTAGAATATTAAACACAAAAACAAGACAGGATATAAGGAAGTGGGCAGAAAGATCTTGGAAGTGATCTAAATAAATGCAAAACATCCAAATCCAAAATGTTAAGATACAACAAATACTCTGGTAAATATTGGGAAAATGTAGGTCATAGTGCTCCTCCGTATTCTCGTTTGCTTTTTTTTTTTTTTTTAACTCCAGTTACTACTGAACTCTGCTGGATACCACCATCTGTCTGGAGATCGCTCGTCCTGTCCTCCCGACAGCAGCCTTTCAAACACTCTGAAACCTACGAAAAACAAACAAAAAACAATTTAGCTATGGGTGAAGAAAACAACAGATCACCGCCATAAAAATAGGAATCCCTCGTGTTTATAATGTCCAATGTAAAAAGCAAACTGAGAACAATTAATTTAACATTTTACAGTTACAAAAACAGTTAGTCCATAAGCTAGAAATCCTGAAGTGTCAAAGTCAAAATACTAAATGGAAGAAACCTTCAATTGGTCAACAAAACAAAACAAAAAAGATACACATTAAAGAAAACATTACATGCAAATTTCTGGAGATGTAATGACACTTTGAATCTTCTTGTTTTACAAAAGGTTAAGAAGAAAATTTGTTACAGGAAAATTATAGAGGAGTCTTTTCCATCGCTGTCAGTAACAAAAAACAGAGTAATACATGTACAGAAAAGTAGAGCACTTTATCCCCCAACACAGTAGAGTCCAATACGAACCAGGTTTTAGCTCATGGACTACTGGCTACAAGAGCTAAATAAAGAAACAAGCATTTTAGGTAAGATTAGGAATGCATATATTAACAATAGGAACTGGAAAGTCCAGAGAAAGCTGTACGTATCCTTTGAAAAGCAAATAGTTAATTTACCATATTTAAAATCATTACTTGTGGGGGAGTAAGGGCCTGTAAAAAATGACAATTACATGTGTATAGTTTACGTTTTACATTACATACAATTGCAAACAAATTAAAATAGAAAGAAAGATGACAAAGCTGGACGTGTCCCATATTGTTTAGTTTAGAAATGCTGATACAGGATGTTGTAAGACCATACCAAATGGCAGCATTCGAGAGCGTATGCTTCTCGTACCCGGTCCGCATTGAGCGGGCCCTGAGAGTATCTGGGAGTCAGCTCATGGCCTGCAAGGAAGCTCCGCTGGCAGGTACAAACAAGGTATGTCAGAGTTAGGAGACAACATACTTCCTTTTCTGTTTCCTTGCACATCCTTAACTTTGGCATCCATTTACTGTAGTAGCAGTACTTTACCTGTTAACTTTACAGTAAAAAAAAAAAAAAAAGAAGGTGCAAAAGAGGCAGCAGAAGGCCGGCTGTGTTAAAATAATCGCCACAACAGTGTAGCCTTTATGTTACCACTACTGTAAAGCACCTGTGGGTGCTGAGAAAAAGAAATTCATAAGAAATTACGCATAAAGTTACCAAACAGCAAAGTAAATGTAACTACTTAAGTTTAAAGCAAGTAGTGCTGTGTGTTTTTACATACCTACTGCTCTGGAGGGTATTGCTCATCAATACGGCTTGTAACTGTTTGAGTGACCACCACGCCTTGGCGACTTGCCATATCCACCAGACTGATCTAAATGACAATATTTAGATCATGTGATAAACGTCAAATAACAGCTGACCTGAGACGTGCAGTATAAAACGGGCCATGATGGCTTTGGGACAGGGTGACTTACTATTGTAGTCACCATATCCACCATAGTAGTTGTTGTAACCAGAGTAATCATAGCCTCCGTATCCTCCATAACCTTGATTACTGTAGCCATAGTTTCCGTAATTTCCATAGCCTTGATTCCAGTAGTTGCCGTAACCCTGGTTCCAATTTTGACTGGGACCTACACAAAAAGAGAGTGTGGCGAGGACGTCGTCAGTTTTCCTTTTATGAAATGTTAGTAGGGGTTGAAAAGTAACTGGCTAGTGACACAATGTGATGAATTTTACAGATATGATACAGGTTTAGTGGAAACATACATTGTGGCTTTTTAATTTAAAGAAAAGAAAAATCTAAAGACATTGAACTCCAACACGTGGAGCAGTAGGCAAAGAAGTATGCAAGACACAAACTCTCATCAGAGTCTCTTCACTATATGGCTTTATCGGTCTACTAGCATGTGTCACTTTACAAATTTTACATTTATTGTAAATCAAATCAGAATCTGACCATAGTGTCCTTGGTCATATTGTGCATATTCTTACTTCTTCATTATTTTAATTGTGCTCAGTCCTAACATGTATTTACCTTACTTGCAACCCTCTATGTGCATCAAAAAAATGACCTCCTGCACTCACCACCTCTTCCTCGTGACCTGGTGGAGTATCCACCTCTGCCTCCCCAGTACTGCTGCTGCTGGTACTGCTCCTTAGACATGGCCACTTTGATTTCACACTGAAGACAAGCAAAATAACCGGTTGTCTCAACACACATCTGTTGTGAGAGATGACATTGTGTGAATTGTTTCGATGAAGACAAAAAAATATGTACCTTGCTGAGTCCAATATTATGGTACTTCTTCTCCATGATCTTCTTAACAGGTTCCTCATCATTGAAAGTTATGAAGCAGAAGCCTCTCCTTTTGTTTGTTTTGTTCTCCATGGGAAGTTCAACCGACTCCACCTGTTTGTACCATTGTTTCATCCACTGAGTAATAAGGCATTGGTGCATTGGTGTGCAATTCAGACAAGATTACAAGCACTTACCTCCCCAAAGGTATCAAAATACTCTCTGACTTTCTCTTCAGGAGTGTCTGGAGAAAGACCTCCAACAAAGATTTTCTTCACAGGCTCTTTACTCTTCATTGCTTTGGCCTTTTTGGGATCAATGACTTTTCCATTTAGTTTATGTTCCTTCTGTGAGGTAACCTATTGAATAGAATGGTCATTTTAGATGAAACAGCACACAATTCAATTGTTACATTTATGCCAGTGCAAAGGAGACTGAAATGTTATGGCTCTTTCCCATTAATTATCATCATTAGATTAGATTCCTTTATTATCCCACTCGGGGAAATTTCAAAATTATGATCTTAAATAAGGTGCAACAGAGTGTTTAATGGGACAGGGCAGTACCTTATCGACACTCTCAGCTTCTTTGAAGAGCACAAAACCAAAGCCCCTTGAACGGCCAGTCATGGGGTCCAGTTTTAGTGTGCAGTCCACCACCTCACCAAACTTGGTGAAGTAATCTTTCAGGTCTTTTTTGGTTGTGTCCCAGCTCAGCCCTCCAACAAACATTTTCCTAAATAAAAAAAGAGAAAAGGTTAAGTAGCTGGAATAGCAGTTTCACAACATAATAAAACATAACAGAACCATTGTACTCTTGAATTTTAGAATCTGCCAAAATTTGACAGCTAGAAGTTGCAACTCCAAATGTTTACTACGTGCCTGATGCTGCATCTCCAACCCAGTGAAAAGTCTCACCGTAACAAAATAATCCATATTATTTCTCTCACCGTAATGAGATAATCCATATTACTAAAAATTTTGATCAACCTATTATTGTTTGTATATAATACTTTACTAGTGTTACAATCTAAATCATTTTTTTAAACTGCCAATTTAATTCACAAGTAATTAACAAGTAATTGACATTAAAAGGCTGAAGGATTTCTGAAATCTCTACAAAGCTGGATCTACAACTCGAACATACAGTACATCAGTTATTGATAATGTTTTCTCAGTTTTTTCCCCAAAAGTATTTGTATGTAACATTTTGGCATGGCATAAAACAATGAAATAAACAAATTGCAAAGTCATCATGTGGGCCATTAATAATAACAATACCAATGGTGAAGACAGAATAAGATAACAGTAAATGGACCACATGGACTCAGCTTCATACACCGGAGTTTAACATATGTGATGGAGGAGGTGTGAGGTTAACATGTGTCTCTCTGCATATTGTGTAGTTAGTCCTGTCAACATCTGGTCTTGTCTTGTCTGTCTTCATTTTGTCTTGTCTTGTCACGTGCCGTTTGTTTTTTGTTTTGACTGTCGCCTCTGGACTTGTTAATGTAGGTGGGGTTGGGGCGTGGCCTTATGGTGACTTATGGTTGTCTTATGAAAATTAAAAAATAAAATATATTTTTAAAAAAGGATAACAGTAAATGTACATACATATCAAAGGGTGTCTATATATATATATATATATATATATATGTATGTATATATATACACACACACCCATTTACATAACTATACATACCTACTCCCACACATATTTGCATATGATAAAAAATTACAGAAATGATAAAAAGAGGGGTTGAGCTTTGCTGTTCCGGTTCGGTTCTGTATTTTATATTGTTTATTATTATATTATCATATTTATACTACTATATTATTATTATGAAGTCCTGAATCCTGATCTTTTGGGTGCTCTGAATTACCAGATATTTAAAGTAAGGGTCCCAGATCTAATGAAATAAACCTAGGTTGTCTTTCAACACTGTGGGAACAGTGTGTAGTTACTTATTCATATTACGTTTTAATCAGACGTCAAACATATCAGGTCCTACTCAGTGATTGTATTGTTATGTTCACGGTGCTGCTGTGCGTTCTTTCTGCGGCTGCGGAGCCTTTCATCGGTGACCTCACGCTAACTCACCCTTCATCCTCTTCGTTTTTACTGGCGTCGATTCTGGATCCCTCGGCCTCTCCCCCCGCCGGGCCAGACTCACCGCCGGCAGACATGGGATCGTCACTGTTGGCTTCTCCATCCTCCTCCATTCTCATCATGGTTGGGTCATCGCTGAATTCATAGTCTTCCGACATGATTAGTCGTCCGGGGAAGAGGCGCGCTGACTAAAGTTCGTGCCGGTGAGCCGAAAAACTCGCGCTACGTCAGAATTCCCCGAGGATGCTAGCGGGCTAAGTTAGCAGGTCTGAGCTAGCCTTAGCTTGTTGTTAGCCGATAATGTCCGGTGTTATTTTCTGCCGGTTCGTTTAGAAGAAGCCGTAGGTTGGACGACGTTCTTCGAGTCGTAGCGTTACTCTTTGAGCAAACGGCGCAGCCGTTACGGTAGTTTTTCTCCGTAGCCTACAAACTGTATGCGTCGTTTTGGGTTTATCGCTTGTAATTTTCTTTCCTTCTTCCTGTCGTCGTCGCTGTTGGACGCGTATACACAGTACCGCCCCCCACTGAGCGGGAAGACGAACTGACAGCTCCGCACATGTGTGTTCACTGCTGAGTCAAGTCAGTTAGCTAGGAAGCGATGCGCCGAGAGCTAGCTAGCTGGCTAGCTAGTTCCTGACAGGTACAAAATTCAAAACGCTGCTCAGGTTGACAAGATTCCGCACGGGTAATATTTGTTCTGCTAAGTTTTTCCCGTTTGTATAAGTGGAACCGGTGCTGCCCGCGTTCAACATATCGGTGCTGTAAATCAGATAAGCTAAAGTCAGCTAGCCAGCTGCAAGATTCCTTTGAAAAAAATGGCTACTGTTTCAATACCCGCAAATACTAGTGCACTTTTACTTGACATCGAAGGCACAACCACTCCGATCACCTTTGTTAAGGTAAGTTATGACGGACACACACCACATTTACAGGTTAACGTGCAGTAGTCCAGGCCAATCGTGTGTTGGTACTGAGTTAGTACATATTTCCCATCTGCACACTTCTATGCGCGTCTATGTATTATGTTCGTGGACGTGGCCAGTATTGCTGTTCTTAAACCATAAAAGCTTCAAGTGACACGTACCAATCCACGTTTGTCACATGTCGACTAAAGACTATGGATTCAGAAGTAGCATGTGATGTTATTGATTGTGGTTGGATCAAAGTGTTTTGTCACTGTTTTGTGTCTGCGCACGCACCTGTGACGGTTCAGCAGTGACTCTTTGATGCCACTTGCAGGACATCCTCTTCCCATACATCAAGGAGCATCTGGAGGATTACCTGTCCACTCACTGGGAGGAAGATGAGTGCAAACAAGATGTTCATCTTCTGAAGAAACAGGTAAGGCAGGGGTCATGTCCAAAGAGCCATATTGGACCAAAAAACTAATCTGTCTGCAGCCGCAAAACATTAAAAGCCTTATATAAACCTTACATGAAGGGAACACAGGCTTTAAATGTAAATGAACTATATTAGCCAATTATCAAACTGACTAAGTGTGGTACAAATGCATTCTGAGCATTCGGGATTAAAATGTTTATTTTCCCTGCAGCGCACCCTGGAGAGATTGACACACCGCACGACTACTCTGCTATATGATCTTTGGTGCTCTAAGTTTAACTTTCATTACAATGTTAATGTATTATGTTTTATTTCATTGGTGAAATTCTAGAAATACCACTAAGAAATCACATTTTTGGTGTCATTTTTATTTTGAGGGGAAAAAAACACAGTCCTCCTCAAACCTCAACAACAATACAATCAGAGTTGCATACCTGCATAACAGCGCTGTCTGTCCAATATTGATCACATCACAGACTCATCACAGGCAGTTGAGTTACTGGAGCTGAATTAATGTCAGTGATTTGCTGATTGGTGATGTTGCCGAGAGACACATGTCTGTCATTTTTTGTATTATTGTGTTCAGTATTATCTTTATTTTGTTTTTGAAGTCCCAAAATATGTGCTCTGATATTTTCATGAACAAGTCCTTCGTGTACTCTCCATCTGTCAACGGTTTTCCACGCTTTATCATCTCCCGGGTTGCAACAAAACTAGCAGCAGTAGTGGGTTTTAGAGATGCACTCCACTTCTTAAAACTATCACGGCGCTCCTCTAACTTCTCCAGAAGTACTGTAGTTGCACTTTTTCTGTCACTCCACTGGATGGTCGGCTGCAAATGTAGCATACCTTCCCTGGAAATGTCTTTCCGAATGACTTTTTCTTATTTGACAACTTCTCATTAGAAAGAAAAACATGCAAGCAATCCTTCTGCATTGGCAGTGAAAGCAGATGATCCGGTCCGTTCTTCCTTGAATCCTCTGTTGTCATCTGCTATCATGACACACCCGCTGGTAGGGCTGAACAATTTCCAGGAAAGAGTTGTATTGCGATTTCTGTGGCAGATATTGCGATTTCGATTTCAACCACTTTTTTTTTATTTATTTATTTTTTACCAAGTTTCAGTGCAAATTAATTCAAACAATGAATTCAATAAAGCTAATGCAAGAATGAAAACTAAAGTCAAGGGATTTCAAATGCAGGACCGTTTATTAACATTTGGAGCCTGAGGAACAACATTCATAATAACTCAAAAATATAAAAATAAAAAGAGAGTCTTTTTCTTAAGTAAACTGCTTATTTTGCGTTTCCCATCTAGAAAATAACAGGCATTAAAAATGATGATCAATGGCTCAGCAGTAACAAAATAATTGCACTTTTGCAAAAGAACATACAAAGGAATGATTAATTCTAATAAACAATGTAGAGCAAAAATTTTTTTGAAAAAGTGCAAGAATGCCTCAGCAGGGCTATCTGATGAACATGAACATCAGCAGCAGCTACAGAAATACTGTACTCACAAACCTGGGCTTCTGTTTCACACAAAGTAGAAGAGGAAATGAAATATAATGGTAGTAAAAACAATAATAATAACAAAACCTATAAATGACTCTTAATTGTCCTCAACAAAAGATATCAAAATTGTTTTACATAACGTCTGGTTTATAGCCTGTTTTAGTGCGGCCTTCTTCTTCCAGCTGTGAGTGAAGATCAACCATCTGCTGCCAAAGTCCTGTGGCCCATTGGATTCTGTGGTCATCTGTGACAGCATTGTCTGGGGAAAGACATTGACGAACACATGAGTATTAAAGTCTGAAAAAACAGGATAGCAAGGATAGTTCATAACACAATATCAACAATGTAACAATATAATAATAATAATATCTGTTGTCATATTCTATTAGTACGGCTTCAAAGAAAATCATTCAAAGGGGAGAATGCCTTTGTATCTCTGTGTCCTTGTCATTCACAGTTGAACAGAGGGAGTGTTGAGACTTAAACGTTTACCCATCAAAGGGTTCATCTTCTCACAACCCGTCTTAAAATGCACATCATCCAGGTGGACTAGTTCCACATTTGTATAGGACTACTGTAAACATAAGTTTATGCAAAATGTTTCAAGAACATAAGTGAAATTAATGAACAAATGTTGAATACAGCGCTGCTAATGGTGATGTTCTTTCTATGGCGTTTGTCATGTTGCAGTAGCATTGTGCTAACAACAGTTTGTCACTAACCACAGTCGACAACACACTTGTCAGCGCTTTTTTCCTCCCAAATTGTGCCTCAGTGCTCCCTAACAAAGTTGAGACCTACTTCAGGAAAACTAATTCTGATTTAACTGACTTGAAGGGACAGGGAGGGCAGCGTAACAGCAAAGCCGATTCCCTTCGGGGATCGCCACAGCCACAGTTGCCTCAATCTATAACCTTCATCTCCTCTTTCACTACGTCCATAAATCTCCTCTTTGGTCTTCCTCTAGACCTCCTGCCTGGCACTTCAAGACTCATCATCCTTCTACCAATATATTCCCTCTC
>JAPTHA010000005.1:28448491-28472609 GCA_029814585.1 Gymnapogon annona | reverse complement strand
CACACAGACACACACACCCCACCGCAGCCAAACTATGAAAAACAGTGTGATTCGTAGCCCGGAAAATACAGTACTTCATAAAACACCTCGTCATGACTTGTTCATCTGTTCTGTATATAATGACTTGTTTTTTTCCCCTGAGGTCTAATGACTCTTCAATAACCGAAAGATGCATGACTGAATACTCACAGTCTGCTCTCGGAGTTTATCATAGAGCGCCTCCAGACGCTTGTTGGCATCGTCGAGTTTCCTCTTAGTTTGCTGTAAAGTGACACATTAGTGATTAGATATTCATTTATTCAGTGGTGGATGCGGTACTTCCTGTCACATAGACTCACGGGGTCTGTAGCTACAGCCAAGCACTTCTGGATTAGCCCCTCAAACGTGGTCTTCAGTACTAGGTGCTCCTCGGGGATGGGCTTCTTCATGATCTTCTCCGCGGGGATGGACTGCAGGGGCTGAGAGGGTTACATAAGCAACCATTCAAACTCCGTTCCCAAAACACTGACTGAACCACACACTGTAATATGACATGTTCAATTGTTTCATCATGTCACACTCAGCCGTTGACTTTTGTAGCAGTTGAGGGCTGTGTACCTGTATGACATCACCAGTGGGTGCCCCTGGTGCACCTTCCACGCTGGTCTTGGGCATAGCAGGGTTCATGGCTGGAGGGGAGACCTGCTGCTGGTGCATGCCTGAATAGGGGCCCTGGACACCATGCGGGCCTTGGTTCATGGCCTGGGGGGTCCCAGAGGATATGGGAAGAGCCTGAGGGTCCGCACCCAGTGGAGCCATGATGGGAGCGGTGATGGGGGCGGGAGGTGTGTAGTGTTCTGGAACCTGCTGAATAACGTCCCGTGCTGTTTATGTCACATGTACAACATTTTGTTTTTGTCTCAGTTCTCTTACAGATCAGTGACCTACCTTCTTCTTTGGTGCTCTGCTCAGGGCCGGAGGGTCATTCCAGCCATTCTGAGGTCCTACAGAAAAAAAAACATCCAATCATTCTCATCTAATATAGTATTTGTTTCCAACCATAGCTGAATTCAAATGTACTGAGTTTATCAGAGAACAGCTTTAAAGCCCATCATTGTTTGTGGTATGTTTAGTTTGTTAATAAATTGAAAAGAGTGTCATCATATAATCGTCAGGACAAACAAACTACAGACATTAAAGGTTAGGAGTTAAATAAATGGTCCAAAGAAAGTACAACTTCAGCATTAAATTTTGCAATTTTCTCTGTTATTTGTAGTTTAGTTTTAATTGCATGTGATTCTGTTTCATGATCAGTTCATTTATATTATATCAAATGTTGAACCTTTTACTGTATTGAATTGAAAACAGTTTGTTATATCATATGTCTCATGGTTGACATGCCAGGATAGGGTCTTAGAGGTTTGAATAATTACAAAATAACAAAGTGAGTAAATCTCATGTGTGTGTGAACATTCAGGCTGAGTACGTGTGTGCAGGAGTGTTGCAGTGCGTCTGATCAGAGCCATGCAGACCTGTTCTCTGAGAGGCGGGGATCAGCTCAGGGTCAGAGTCAAGCTGTGTACCTGAGACTCCACACGGTGGAGGGAGAGGCATGTACGACCCAGGAGATCCTGGCCCGCCATGCTGGAAAGATGCTGCTGAAGATGGAGGAACAGGAAAGGACGAGGAAGAAGTCGGAAAGAATGGTGGATGGGAGGGAAGAGAGGAGGAGAGGCCGTGGCTGATGGGAGGTTGACCAGGATAGACTGAGGGGACGGGTTGAGTGTACTGAGAGAGGAAGCCAGGGGGATGTGGGGGGGGGGAAGGCTCTGCGGTAGGAGGAGCAGCAGAGGAGTACTGAAGAGGCTGATAGATAGGTGTCCCCCCAGCTCCAGGTGGGTACTGGTTGACCTGGGTGTAGGCTGGGATTCACACAGGACACAACAGATGCTGTTAGTGAAAAACTAAATGCATCATGCAACAGCAGAGAAGTACAGAAGTCAACGGACTACACACAGTCCGGTGCATGCTAAAGTGACTCATGTTCAGCTTTAGATTAAAAAAAAAAAGGACTCAACGGGCAAAGAAATACAAGTTCTTAAGTGTTAATCATACTGACGTTCTGATCCTGTGTTAGTGAACAGTATTTAACACGATAATTCCACTTCATTTCAACTCCATGTTATTTTTGTAGATTTGAGGAATTTCTGAGAATGCGACTAGAGGTGAGATGATAATAGTGATAACAATTTGGTGGAGGAAAAAGCATACAGCTGATAAATACCCCCGAAAGACAAAAATCAGTAAATAGATACAGCTGCTTCATTTTTTTATGTTAATGCACAGATAAGGGTGGAAATAACACTGTGTTGCATCAAACAAGGGACATATCCATTCTCTGTTTTAGATACCTTTGACATTTTTCAGTTTATTATTTGCTTGCAGGTGTTTCAGCCAGAAGTGACATCATTGCAAAGGTGTGTGACGACATGTAACACATTGCACTGTTGTCATATATGCTGCTGTTAGGTTCCATTACGGGCCTTCTCACCTCAAAACCATTACTGTATAGCACTACTACTGCTACTGTCAATAGATTGACGTGTACACTTTACATTATGTTAGTTATGACTTTATAGTGCTTATTTATTCTTAGTCTATTCTTACCTCATTATTTTATTTTTTAAAATCATGATACTTAACAAGGTGAGAGACAAACTGTATGCAAATTCTCGGTGTGTTCTGTGTATCTGGTGAATTGGTTCTACAGGATCTTTGAATCTTGAATATGCTAAATAAAACTGGTCTGAAACACGTCATATTTGTTTGATTTTATCTGGCAATATTTTTTTAGACACAACTGTGAAAAACACCATTAAACTAGTATGTATTTTTTTGGGGAGACATTAAGTGTACAAATTTCCATTGTGTGTCCCTAACATTTTACCCTCAATGTACCTTAAATATTTTCCAGGTCTTTTAAAAACATGGTTAGCAGTAGGTAGTTAGTAACAGTTTTTTTTTGTTTTGAACTTTTGGAGCTTCGCTATTTCACTACTGGTCAGGGGAATAATTTGTCAGATCTACAAAAATGGCATTTCAGTTGTACTTGACAGGAATTATCCTTTACACAGAACAGTCGAATGAAGGAGCAGAAATGTTAGCATAGTCAAATGTCACTAAAGAAAATGTGTATCGGGCAGGACGTGAGGCTGGAACCTGTATTGTACAAAGTTGTTGATATATTGGCTTAATTTTTATTTGACTTGCCAGTTCCTGAAGACATCTTAAAGTCCCAGAACAGAGCTTTACGTCGGTGACACTGAGGCAGGTGTCTATAGTGGCTTTAGTGGCCTGTAAATGTACGATCCAAAGACTGAAAACACTTACGCTGGAACTGATGGGAGTACATGTATGCAGGAGTGGAGGACGGAGGGGGTGCAGTGGCTGTGCCGGGCGGTGGCATCCCGTACATGGGGTTTGGAGGCTCCACCTGCAAGAAAATGACATCTGTGTGAAAAGTGGAATGATGTTTCAAATTGTAAGAAAAGGCAGTTAGTTGTAAGGTGACATGATAAGGGCTGGGCAATATTTTGAATACATAGGATGCGCTGTGGATCTTACTACAAAACACATGGTAAACTTATAGATTGTCATAAATATTATTAAATCATTAAACGATTATAATTTAATTTGGATTTTCTAAGCTTTACAGCACCGGGATGAAATCTTAACAAGTACATGGTTAGAAAATATAAACTGTCTTTCAGCCAAACTGTATCAAGATCTGCTGTTCTTTTTTTTTGTCCATACTGCCCAGCCCTACATGTGAGCGTTGTACATTCACAGCCCAGGCAGGGAGGTCACGTGCATGTTGTGAACCCAAAGAAGTGCAGAGGAAACAAATGAGAGGATGAGAGGTGGCGTCTGCGTGTATCACACGCCTGTGGAAACAGATGATCCAACGGGAGGTGATGTGAACGGACAGACAAGTGCAAGGCATTACCAACATATCAGAGCAGCCAATGAGGAGTTTGGGATTTCAGGCATCAGTTCCATGAATATCATGGGTGAGAAGATCAGTACAAGCTTTGTGTTGGGATTTGGGTGGGAGGTCAGTATACCTGTTGGTCTGAGGCGGTGCCTGCTGGAAGAGGAGGAGGGACATTGGGGAGGGCTGTGGGAGTTTGGTTACTCCAGGAGGTAACAGTGGAAGCAGCCCTCACCTGAAGCACACAGAAACACACGGCACATACAAGTGATGGCTGCACCACGGCGGGGAAAACACATCGCCACGAAGCGCATAAGAGAGGGCTTTGTAAGAGTTCAAACGACAAAACACAGTAACACCCCCGCAAAAGCACTAACCATAAAGAATCCAAAGGCTCTGGTTGATGGAGTCTGTCCTGCTTTAAGCATTTATACTAACAGCACAATTTCAATACGTGACTTAAACCCTGGCTGGAATGAAAACCACAAAACCAATCCAGGAAATGACAAGGTGTTCACCTGGTGATAGGTTAGTATGTGACCTCAGGTGTCACTGGTATTACTGGTAAAATGGTCAGTTATTTGATGAAAAAACAGATAACATAACAGTCTGCATTCAGGTTTAATAGCCCAAAAACCAGATCTCTGTGACCCCTGGTGCATTCTGACGGCAAAACATTGAGCATGAAATGCCAGGTTCCACACAGATTCAGGTTTAAGAATGCGATGCCTTTAGCGTCACAGTGAAGAAGAAACCTTTAAGAGCTCATGTGAAACCATTGTGTGTCATTACAGGAGAACAGTGGGACATACTGGTTGGTAATACTGCAGCTGTGCAGGGGCTGCACTAGGCGTAGGCAGAGGTGCTGGAGCTGGAGTCGGCTGGACTGGGGTGTAGGGATGATGGGACACAGCTGAGCCATGTTGAATATGAGAGGCAGGCAGCTTGGTCGGAGCCCTCTGGGTTTGGACCGGAGCTGCTGGAGCCGCAGTCTTGTGCCCCAGAGCCTGACTGAGGCGGTCGCGGAGCTGCTGTACAGTGATCTGTGTGGAGGAGACGAAAAATGAAAACTCCCTGTTTTTAAGTCTGCTCTTAAAAATGCATTTTTTTCTCTTTGGCTTTTAACTCAGTCTGAGATGTTGCTTTTACTGTTTATTGTTATTGATGTTTTCTTTGGTTGGTTTTTAAGTGTTTTATTGTTGGTGCTTTTATTTTTTAATGTTTTGCTTTGTAAACAGCACTTTGGCCAACTGCGTTGTTCTTAAAACTGCTCTATAAATAAAGCTGTATCTCTCTGTCCAGATGCATAAATGGGATACTAAATATATTAGAGATGTTTCATTATTGTGAAAATAATCCAAGGGTTGGCAGTTCGAATTCTGGCTACGACTGTCCACTTGTTGAAGTTTACTTGAGCAACACACTGAACCCTAAAATTGCTATAGTATAGATATTAATATCTATCCACTGGTGTGAATGGGACAATGAATTAGAGGCAGCGCATCATATCTTAAAGTATCACAACTTAAAAACATATAGGTCTGCTTTAAGTGGTGGTTATTAGTGAACAAAACATAGCACTTCACCTAGGCACTCTGTAAAGAAGAAGGTGTTCCACCCAGCGCCAATAACACATGGTCATTGAGCTGTCATTAAATACAAATGTGTAAAACCAGGGACGACAGGCATCAAATTTCAATGTGCATCTCTTTAAAAGAAACTCTTGTCAGTTCGGACTAACACGTTACAATTCTGCCACAGTTGTCTTTGTATAATGACTGAAAGAATATGGAGCACTGTTGAGCACTTTCTTCATCTATGACGCACCTGGTTGGTGTTGTCAGGTAGGTAGGTTATAGCGGTGGACAGGCTGCCCTGTGAGGCCAAAAGGTTGGCGTACTGGCTCATCTTCTCAGCCAACAGGACACCAATAGCAGCAGGACCAGAGCGCTGGGTCTGCTCCACAGCGCGCTGCATCACCATCACCTTCTCCACTAGGTCCTGAGAGACGGAAACACTGCTTCAGCAAAGTGGCTACAAAGACAAACTGTTCAGGGCTGAAGCTAACAGGAAAGAATGAGAGCGGCTCACAGTTCAAAGCTCTGCCGCCTTTAGCAGCAGATGGTCGCAACCTCACTGTGGACTTGACCATTTAATCACTCCTCACTTATTAATCTAATAAATATCACAAAACAAGTGTTGAAAAAGATGTGATGAAGAGCAAAGATTTTACTTATTTTATACTAATACGGACCATTTACTTGATTATGTTCCTGACAACAGGGGTAGAGTGTGTGAAGATAAAATAAATAAGATGGAGACGTCCCCACATACACACCTGTAGAGAGAGAGGACTGTGCCCTCCTTGTGCTCTGGTCCAGCAGGACACCAGTTTCTCTACGTTGCCAGCGCAGATGTAGCACAGACAGGCCTGAGATTGCAGCTGGGTATCTGCCGATGCCTCCAGTCTGTCTCCAAGAAGGTCTGAAAGAAAAGTGCTCTGTTAGGCAACAGAAGTTCATGGCTGATGGATCTATAACAAACCAATCACAGGCTTTCTTTTAAGGTTAGTGCAGTAAACAGAGGACGTGTAAACGCACCACAGAGGGATGAAAACTCCTCTGGCTGAGCGTAGGTCATGACTGCGGCCAGAGCCTCCCTCCAGTTCTGCAGCTCACATGTCTTCAGGATGTCGTGCCAGTCCTTCATCACCACTGCACTGATGAGCTATGAGACAAAACACAGTCACGTCGGTGTTAATTACATCTCACTTTGTCAACGCGGTGACACAGAAAACCGGTTCTTACCTTGGTTATCTTGCTGTGTGTTTTTGTGAAGTACTTCTTCTGGGTTTTCTCTAAGAGTTCAGCTCCTCCGGCAATAGCCAGGATGATGCTGTCTGCCATACGGTTGTCATGGAGACAGAGCTCCACAGCTCCTTCAAAGTCTCCAGTCAGCAGAGCCTGTGTGATCAGCCCATCCACGTCTTCAGGCAAACAAAGAGTGTTAATAAATAACAAAAGACTCACACTGCAGTCACTTCACACCCGGGTTATCTTTGATTCCTTCTTTCTTGTTGGTGCAAACACTGTAGAAGGCTGCTCTAGATATGATCTGAGGACATGATATCTGTGGGAACCTACAGGTACTTAAGATAAAGGACAAACTGAAACCATGTTAATGTTAAACGTTTTTGACAGTTGTTACCTTGACTGATGCTGAGAGTGACTCCGTCTGAAGAAGCTGGAGCTTCATGGACCTCCTCAATGGGAGCTGAAACCTCAGCGGGACTGGGCTCATCCTCCACTGTTGCCGGAATCTCCTACAACGCCAGAGAAGAGAGTAAATGAGAATTACTTATCTAGTTGTAGTTTTCTTTTTATATTAGTACAATTGTTTCTGTTAGTCACTGCATGCTGGTGTTGTTACCTTTCTGTTTTGCTGACAGTTTCTTTCAATATTGCTTCACCACTTTGTTTTCCTATTATTTTAATTGCAAATCATATCTATCATTGGTTAAGCTCTCTATACCCGAGCAGGGCTAACAGGAAGGTGTGAGGTCAACATACGTCTCTCTGTTACCCATGTGATTCACTTATTTATGGGTTTGTTTTGTCTTATTTTGTTTTATTCCATTTGTTGTCTCTGATCCTGCCATTGTGCATCAGGAGTTTTGTCTTGTCGTATATGAATGTAACTATAATTCTCTTACAAATTCTCTAATTCTATATCTGTAATGAAAAAACTAAATAAAATATTATAGTGATAGTATTATAATTATCATGCTACTGATATGTTTGTGTTACTTCAGTTTTTGTACTATTCCATTTCAGCTCATTTTGAATAAGCGTTAGTCGTAAAGACCATCTCTGTAAATGTAAAAGTACAATGATGAGAGTGCACCTCCTCCAAAGGGATCTCCTCCTCTTCATCCTCTTCCTTCTCTACCTCCTCCTTCTGTTCATCTTCCCCCTCCCCCTCCTTCTCCTGCTCCTCCTCCATTTGCTCCGCCTCCGCTGACTCCTCCTTAAGAACCTGCTCTCCACCTTCTTCTGCTTCGTCTGTGGCGCCATCCACTGTATTCTTTTCCTCTACGTCAACTTCTGCCACTTCTTCTGTCTGAGGATCGGGGACTGAGTCCAGTTCCAGTGTGGCTGCTGGTTGCAGGTTTGCTGCAGCGATCATGTCAAACGCTGCTTCTGGAGTGTCAATGGGAGGAGCGAGGCTGAGCTCTGCTAAAGGCTGCAGGGTGACTGGAGCAGGCACTTCCACCTGTAGATCAATGAGATCTTAGTACCGACCCACTCAGAGAACACACATTTAATATGTTGAGACCCGATTCAAGGAGTCACTGAGGAACCAGGACCGGGTTCAGTCAGGTTTAGTGTTGTTGATGTCTTTTGCCCAATGTAACATATTAAAGCAAAGCTGAAACTACATGAGCAACTTCAGTGAGTTTAAAAGACGGTAACTTGTGTCCACCTTCCTCAAAAATTGAAGCAGCCTTGATACCGAGCTTCATCTTACCACTTGCAACACTTCCTCACTGCAATTGTAAGGCAAAGACAGTTTATAGTCTTACAGCATGTTAGCCAGGAACAGTAACACTAATCACTGCCAATTGTAGTCTATGTTTTTTTTTACTGTCATTGGAGGAATGTGAAAGGCACAGTGGGCAGGAACAAAAAAACAAACAAATGGAGAGTGGTAATGTGCAATCTGGAATCTTCTCAACTAATGGAGAGATGATACTATTCCCTGGTGTCACCCACAGGGATTTAATCTTTTTTTTAACTGTTTGTCCATTTTTCAGCTTATTAGTGAAACTTTTTACATCCTAAAACTGAAACTGAACATGAATAATCTGTGTAACTCTTAATTATAGTTTTCTCGCCACAAGGATTTGATTATGTATCAAAACATGCAAAGTGAAGTGATTTAAAACAGCTTACCTTTGGAATATCTGCAGGCTTTTCCTCCAACGCCGCTGAAATCTGAAAAAGGGACACATTAATCAGAATACTTTAGGACTTTTTATACTTTATTTCATTCATTCATTCATCTTCCCTGAGGGAAATTGTTTTCTTGCAAGCACTTCATGACAGTATAAAGATAGACAATTTGAACAATAGCAATATTTGCAAAGAACAATATGTAACAATATAATAATAATAAAATGATATGTAACAATATGTGATTCGCCATAAAAAAATACTATGTATACCATATATTCACTATAAAGCACTATGTACAATGCTATTTCTACCTATAATAAGAAATATATATATACATTCATACAGACATATCAATATGTATACAAACACATACACGTTATTGGTTATATTAATTAAAATGCAGAGAATTACATTAAAACACTAAAGTGTAATCGTTTGAGTAAAGGTGTAATGAATATTGGTCATATTGTTTCTCACTTTTAAGGCCAACTCCTCTTTGTTGTACCCCAGAAGTTCCAGGAACCTACTGCGGACATCACCATCAAAATTAGCCTAAAAACACAAAACACACAAACGGCTATAAAACTGACGGCATTGTTGATTTCACACTGAATATGATGATTATCAACTTCTTCTTCTCGGATTCATACCTTGAGAAAGGACCAAACAGTCTTCTCAAACTCATTTTCAGCAGCATTGATCTTCTCCTGGCAGAAATCCACAAAGCTGCCTGCACTCAGAGTGGCCTGCAGCTGGTCGGAGCGCTTCAAAAATGCCGTTTCTGTAACAACTTGGCTGATATGTACAGTGTGCGATGTGGGCTGCTGAGGCTGCTGGGGGTTCGGCTTTGAATTCTCCAAAGACACAAGCTTCCCACCAAACTGCCCAGGAACATAAGCCAAAACAAAGCTGGTGATTTTAGAAGGGAAAATACATTGAAAACGAAACCTCAGCGAGATAAAGCAAAGAAAGACACTCACGGCGAAAGTTGCTCCCACGGGTCTGCGAATCCACTTGGGTGGTTTCTTCAGGGGGTTGATCGTAGCTGGAGGGGCAGATGTCTGGGGTAGCTGCAGTGGAGGCAGAGTTTGACCCGTCCCAAATGGATCCATGTTTCCAAATGAGTTACTAATCTGTAACACACAGCCAGGACAGAGGCTGAAATAATAATAATAATAATAATAATAATAATAATAATAATACACTTTATTTGTATAGCACCTTTCATACAAGTATTGTAGCCCAAAATGTAAACTACATAATAAGATTGCACACTAATTCATAAAAGTTAAGATAAAAGTACAAGAAATAAAATGGAATTGCAACAGAATTGTATAAACAGGGGTGAAAGAGAACAGAAATAAAGGGTACAATGATTCAAGAAACAAAACGATATTTAAACAAAATTGCATAAAATGGGTGAAGAGATGCAAATAAACTGAGAAATGATCAAGACTTTTCCATCCTGGAAGCGAGCTTTTTCAGAAACGTAATTGTACGTTTTGAGAGGAAATGGAAATAAGGGCATAGATCATAGAGTACAGTATTTCCAAAGCCTCACACAATCATACCGGATCTGAAATAGCACCAATAAACACAAGGAGGCAAGAAAACTAACACAGTGTAATAGTCTTTTTTTAGTTGTGCTCTGCTGCTCCCTTTATATCTGGTTAAGCTTGTGATACATCTGGCTGCCACCTCTCGAGGTAACCTCGAGGTAATCCCCCCCCTGCCGCAAAATGTCTCTGTGTTTATATCATAATGTCTACTGTATGTGCAATGTGACTTTTTTTGTATCTTCCTGGCTTGTGCTCAAGAGCACGAGGTGGGGATTACTATTTTTTTCCTCCTCCCTGCCAATGTAATGCTGTATTTGTTTTTTTTCTTACCCTGTCTTCCTGTCCTGCCTACCCCTCATTCATACTTTTACGTTATTGTATGTACAGTATGTATGCTGTAAGGACATGTTGATGGCCAATTTCACTTGTACTGTGCTTGTGACAATAAAGAATTTATTCATGGTCATCTTATTTTCTGGACTCTTCTTACACTTCAAAGGAGTAGGTTTAGCCTTACCTGGTCTGCGTGTCTCTGGCTTTGTGCCTGATTGGTACCCCCCATGATGGAGTAAATATCGATGTGCCCATCAAATCCTGCAGCTGAAAGCACCGCAGGGTTCCTGGGACACCACTGGATGTCAAAGCACCACTGGCTGCTGGTGGGCAACTCATACAGAACCTGAAATACACAACGAATGAATGTTAAAAAGACAGGGCGGAACTTCTTTACAAAGTCTGGATCGGTGCAGTTATTACTGCTTCAGTTGCGTTAAAAAAGCTGCGTGCCAGACATTAAACCTCTACCTCTGCTGTGTTTGGATTCCAGCACAGAATCCTGCTGTCCTTCCCACAGCTCAGAAGAAGCTCAGGGTCGGCCAAGCTCCAGGCGATGGCCAGGACACCGCTGCACAAAAAGAACAGGACTTCAGAGTCCAACAAACGAACACATTTAACAACGCAAATGAACAACTGCAAGGTGTTCCAACAGCTGTAGTTACCGTGTGTGATTCTCAAAAATTTTGAGAGGTGAGGTAGCAAAGCGTAAGTCCCACATCTGGATGACGGGCATCCGGTCATCCTCAGAGGCCAAGACCAGCTGAGTGGCCACTTCTGGGTTCCAAGCCAAACCAGAGCAATGCATCTACAACCCAAGACATGAGCGTCACAACATTGTTTTCTGGTTAATCAACAAGTCTGAATAAATAAAAGCAAATAAAGCCAAAGCAGTTCACAATTTCACTACAAGAGGTACAACGCACTCTGTTGCTATGGTCGCTGACTTTAATGATGAGGTCGTTCTTGCGGAGGTCCCACACTGAAGCCCGCCCACTCGGGCTGGCGGAGGCAAGGATGTGTTGAACTTGTCTGTTCCATGCCACACAGCTGATATCCTCCAGAGGCTGTGACACAAAAAAAACCAACACCACCACCATTTTACTCACTGTCATCAGTTACCATCATCTAAACAGTTCCAAAATGAAAATAACACATTATATCATTAACACTGTTAATGATATAATGTGTGTTATCACAAATTAAAAACTCGCAAGCGATATCACCAACAAATACATATACCAAGGACATTCAGAGGACAATTTGAGAAGACATTTGTGTCTCGATAAAAATCTTCTGGTAATGCTTTATGCATTATGCAATGATAGACTGAGACAAAACTCAGTAAGAATTAGTACAAAATTCTGTGCACCTGTGTTTTAGGTCCAGGTGTCATTGGAGATCCAAAGTTATTCATATCCCAGATGTATATTTCAGACTCGTTCCCACCTGATGCAACTAGGTTTGTCTAAAACCCAAAAATAAATACGCATTAGTCACTGCAGATGAATACATAATGAAAAAAATCACAGGAACACAGTGTTACATTTACTGACGAGCGCATACCTGGAACGGGTTAACGTCGAGGGCTCTCACTGGCCCTGTGTGTTTCTCACTCTCAGCAATGACTACATCACTCTCTCCAGCAATGATCTTTGCAGGGTCATAAAGAATGACGTTGCCATTTTCGCCTCCGGCGATAAGGACCCCAGATGGGTGACCCTGAGCATCAATGCCAAACGGGCCCCACACTAGTTTGTGGTATCTGATGGAAGAAAAAAATAATAATAAAAAAGATGTGTGTGCCTTAAATGTCGACAAAGAAACAACCACTTCGACAACACAAACGTGGTCTGTGTACCTGTGAGGAGATGAGAAGCTGCCGCATGATTTCATGTCCAGAGATGGATCTGCCAAGTCCAGCTCGAAGAACTCCAAGGATGCATTGGTGCTGAAGGAGGCATCGAGCTGCTGTGCTGATGTTCCTACAGAAAAAAGGAGGTGTCTTTGGTGCATGTCATGATAAAATGTCATCACATTTAAAGAGTGATGCAAAGGACACTATCATTAAAGTGCAGTAGACAAAGAGAGGCTTGGAATCTGTTAAGTGTTTAGTAAAAAAAAAAAAAACACCACAGTTTTGTTTCTTTTATTCATGTGGCCAATAATAGATTCCTTGACACAGTTCTTTCAGTGTGAAGGACAACAGGGAAAATCTGGTCTTTGTTCTCTGCCAATACTGTAGTAAAAAATCATCAGACAATAACAGGAATCTTCAGCTGTCTGTGTAATCAAGTGCACATCACCAAGGTACAGTCTTTTAATTCTAAAATCAGAATGTTTTCACAGTTTTGCTGTTGAGCTACTGGGGGATTATGTGATGAAATGCCCGCGACTCTGACAGATGTTCAGATTCAGGTAAAAGCCTTTGATTTTCGTCAAGTGAAGTGGGCTGGTCGTTACTGAAAATGAGAACCAGATTTCAACTAAGTCACCTGGTTAAATAAAATCAATATATACATAATTTTGCACAGAACTGAGGAATGCCAACTCTGTTTTATCAGTTACATTTGAAAGTAGACTTTAATGTAACTGATGGATTAGAAAAATCTAATGTTTACAAGGCCACCTGAAAATTGTTTGACATAGAAGAAACAAAACCCTGCCCTCTTTCATACCTATGTTTAAATAGCTAGAAGAAAAATGCCCTGTTGATACATAAAGCACCAGCGTGCCAATGTCAGTGTGTGATGCATGCTGGTACCTGTTGCCAGGTAGATGGGGTGGTGCTGTGCAGGACTCCAGCTCTGGATGGCTGTACGGTTGATCTCTTTGAGTTTCATCCTGTAGAAATAAATATATTTTTAGGATGACAAAACTACAAACTACTGCTGATACTGCTGAGCTTCCTTCATTTCTGACAAAATACTGATACACTAACAGTCAATAAAGCAGGTAAAATTTGGAGGGGAACTGTGACAGGAACCTTTATGTCGCAGTTTTAATCCAATAACATTCCTACAAATAAAAGAGTTACTTCACAGTGACTACTTTTGATTTCATTGAACTACTTTATGTAAATTAAGTTTTTGCATTGTAATGCATATGTGTGCACCGCTGCAATATAGCACTAGTGGTAACAGAGATATTCTCTTTAATACACGTTTATGCTGCAGTAAGTAATGTGTCCAGTGATCTGGTTTGGGTACAGAGTCAGTATTTTCTTCTGTGCCTCGTGGCGGCTGCCTGTTCGATAACTTCGCTATTGTGATACTTGGAAATACACTAAGGACTTATACTTAAAGGCGCAAGACAATGACTTCCTCTGACTGACACTCGTAAATACATGGGCCTTGCAATATCGCATTTTCACCAATAGCGTTTTGTCGGATAAATAATATTGCGTTTTCAGGTTAATAAGGAAAAAAATGTGTAGTATGAGCTAGCCGCAAGCTAACAGCTGATGAGTCAATTAGGAGTCACACAGCAGGTAAAAAAAAAAAACTAAAGAAGCTCATCAGCGCAGGAAAAAAAACAGTCAATTTGCACGAAACTGGCCACCGTTCTCCATCACCTATTGTATTCGCTCACTAGTACACGGTGTCTTATTGCTGCGAGGCGAAATAACGTTTTGCTGCCTGCTAGCTGCCTGTGCAAACACAATCTGACAGTGAGAGGACTCTTCCCTCTTATACAAACCCACACAGATCTCGTTACTTCACCAAAGACGCTTACCTTTCCCTTCTTTGCTTCCTTTTTACTTTAACGCACACATAAAATGGGTTGCAAACAATATACGCCCTCCACCCGTACACGTTCCCCTTTCGGTTCTCCTTGGAGGATTAAAGGCTGTAAAAACACTAGAAGCTACCGGTCCCGGCTGCGGACTCAGACAGATTTCCACGTCCCCACTGGTCTCCATCAACGTGGCACTAAGCAACACAGTCGCCTCCTCACACGAAGAAGAAGCACTTCCGGTTAAGGTCCTCCGCACGCCTACACCCGAGGAGATGCTAACAATGCTATATTAGCTATTGAAAACAGCTAATGTTATAATCGCACTTTACTGAAGTGATTTAATGTGTCGACACGATATTTATGTTTAAGGAAGTATGATATTTAAGAATTACTTTTATCACTACTTTTGATTGTTGAATGCTTTTTATATATACGTGATGGGACAAAATTAGTGTTCATGTATTCTATAAACCGGACGCTACTCTCACATTATAAAGAATAATGTACTTTAAGGTATCTTTTCAGGCTGGTCAAAGTAACCAATATTGTTTTCAGACCTAATACTCTGTTACGTTTCTGTTTGGTTGTGCTTTGCGTGAAGCGCTTTGGGATGAGTGTTGTGATTTGGTGCAGTTTTGTTTTTTTGACCCTGTAAGTCGCTTTGGATAAAAGCGTCTGCTAAATGCATAAATACAAAAAAAGTCTGAAAACACAGCACAATACTGTTTTCTGTCAGATTTCATGTGCATTCCATTCCATCATACTTCTACATTTTCTCATTCGTTGACTCATCCTGTGCCACATCAACTGCAAAAATCCAAGTTAAGAGTTTTAATAATGTGAGAACACCCACCTCGAAGTTTTCAGTGGAGTTCACATCTAGAGATGTGAAGTGGTAGCTTTTTTTTTTTTTAAAAAGCTGTAGATATTTTATTGTACTCTTGCATCAATTCAAAGATACGGAGTTGTAAGGAATTTAAAGTA
The DNA here is from genome assembly GCA_029814585.1 of Gymnapogon annona. Classification (NCBI taxonomy): domain Eukaryota; kingdom Metazoa; phylum Chordata; class Actinopteri; order Kurtiformes; family Apogonidae; genus Gymnapogon; species Gymnapogon annona. The sequence goes on along the minus strand of JAPTHA010000005.1, from coordinate 28,457,070 downwards.
ACTACAAATAACTTGTTTTGCAGTTAAAATCAGTAACGTAAATCCTAATGATTGTTGCACATGGAAATAATAGGGTTAACGTTTAAAAAACTGATAAAATATGTATATGTATGCACACATTCTAACACCCTGTAAAAGCAAGATACTGAAGAAAACCAGACACCTCCACATTGGTTCACAGTTTTTATTAATTTAGTTGATCGTATGCACTTCGGATTTTCAATAGTTGTGTCAAGGCATAGTCTTCATCATCTTCAGCTGTAGAAACATGGACAAACAAAGGCAGATGTCAATGTAAATAAAACCAAAAATTCTCAAACTCTAAACAATGATAAGACAAAGAATCCACCCTCATTCAGAAACTGCTTTATAATCTTCCCCAAACGTATGAAAGGGTCAGATGGGTAGTGATTGGTATAATCATTGGGATTGTCATTAATTTGAGAAGAAAAACGAACAAACAAAGAACAGTACATACTTTTTCACAAGGTGCCTTCCTCACCTGTAAAAGAAACACATGATCAGCATTATTATTTTTTCCAGCAAATTAATCTGGCAATATCTACAGGGGACAGAACCACACAGATCAGATCACAATGAGGTCAGCATAGACACATGTCTATATCAAGATGAGTGGGTGACTAATGACTTGATTATAGCTGCAGGAAACATTTAGATTCATTTATTTCTGATTTAACATTTACTTAACATGGAAATTTTGATTGTTATAGTATTATTAAACGCAAAATTGATTAGTGACGATTTTAATTTGTTTTAAATTTGATTTTTTTTTTTTTAATTTTACAATCAGATTTTATAATGCTCATGGTTATTTTACTTTGTACTGTCTGTTCTTTCTATCCGGTTGCTGCTGACTGACATTTGAATTTGCCCTTGAGGGATTAATAAAGTGTGTTGAATTGAATTTTGGTGTGCTTTATAATTAACACAAGATCTATGTAAAACAGCAAGAATTTATATTCTAGTTCTGCACTATTCTTTAAATTTTGCTGAAATATTGAAAATAATGAACCATGCAAAACATGCTAACTTATGTTCTATGTTGATTGTATTGTTTGATTTAGTATCGTTTGATTTTACATCATAAAAATATATTTTTAAAAGATACACACACACAAACACTATTGTTACGTGGAACAGAGGAGACTGCCGTACTAAATCTGACCATAGCTATTGCTTAACTTTATTATACAATGAACAACGGTAGTTTTATTACATTTCTTTAACGAACAAAGTCACATGTGAGACACGTGTCCGGGTTAATGTTAACACGAAACGAATCTCGTGAACTGTAATTAGAAAAAGGAGCAAACGATGCCTACTCACATATGCCATTATAGACAAAAATGGAAGCAAATATTACAAAAAAGAAAAAAAAAACATTCACTTACAGAACGATTGAGTGCCAACCTCACGACGACTACTTCTTCTTCTTCGTCTTGTGTCTTTTTCTTCTTCTTCGCTCTCGTCTTCGATGTTCTTCTTCTATTGGAAAAAAATAGTCCGGATTTGTCGGCTCAGTGCCTTCATCGCCACCTGGCGGACCGCGGAGGAGGGGTCTGACAGTGGCGGTGTGCAGCCTTGACCCTCTTGAAAACAAGTGTAGTGCGGTGGTTAAACATCTTTATTTCTAAGTTAAAACCCGGTGGACGTTGGTTTCTTCTGCAGTGGACGTTCGAGTTTGTTTTTTCTCGCCATGACACGCAAAGGAAAGGATAGCGTGGAGCAGTTCTACATACATGTTGATGACGTCACAAAGGTTATCGACTGTGAAGTCAAGAGAAGTCAATGACGTCAGATAACAGCCCCATCTGCCGGTGATTCGTAAATTACTCGCTTTCAGTGGGAGCTACTACATACATACTCTGATGACTGTTGATTTACTACTACAGACTGCTGTTGCTGTTTTATTTCCAGGGTTAGTCCTAGAATTTTGTATTTGGGTCAATGATGTGATGTCTATTTTTTCTGTCCGACTGAATTTTTCCCATTGAAGACATCCTTAAAAATATATAAAAAGATAATATGCATGTCATACATCACCTTCTCATACAAGGCCACTGAAATGTATCCAAACATTTTAGTTATTGGTCGTTTTTCTTGGATCTGAAGTGTCAAAACATCATGTGTGTTTGACCAAGGAATGGTAATAATTGTACTAAATTCAAAACACAATATCTATCAGTTTTGGCTCCAATATTACTTAGCGGTATACTAGGGTTATGTGGATACTGTTTGTACACATTTTAAATCACTTTTATCTGTTTTAAACTTAAAATGGGTATTGAAACTGCGTAACGAGGGAAACATTGCCATTATAGAATACACTTATAAGATCATGTATGACAAAAAATGAAAAGGCACAAAAGCATGTCCTTAAAAGGTTTATTTAATTACTGATACTTGTTGAAACTATTAGAATGTTAAAGAAATATATCAATTTTGAGATAAATTACAGTCATCTCTGATGACTTTTTAAGATTCTATCCTATTAATTCACCTTTAAAAACACTATAATCCTATTAATGTGGGTTTTCGCATAAATGCACATGAACAACACATTCCAAAGGTTTGAACAACGGCCAAACATATCTATTTTTAGTATTTAAAAATTGACCTCTTGAAATGTCTTATCAGTCAATGACTCATACACAATTCATGAATATGAAGGCAGTGATCATTTAGTTACATAAACTAAACTGAGCCGGAACACTCACTGACCCTGTGATGTGTGCAAGTCACATTAATGCTATGAACCCACAGGTTATTGCAACATGGTGATAACGATTGCAAATATGATAAATGGGCCATTTAAAATGAATGTGAGTAAAGTAGAAACATTTAGCACAGGGGTGTCAAACATGTGGACCAAATGTGGCCTGGCTGAGGTTCCAGCCTGTGGGATGGATTTGGGAAATAAAAAATTACACTTAGATATTAATCATTTTAGTTCTGGCACCACATTCAGACCAATTCAATCTCAAGGGGGTCAAACCAGTAAGATACTACCATAATAACCTATAGATACTCAAATGTTTTCATGTATTTACAGTAAAACAAGTATAGTTTCACCAAAAATGTGAATAACTTGAACAAATATGAACAACCTGAAATGAGTTGAGAAGTGCAATTCTAACAATATTCTGCCTGTTACTAAATATTGTTTAATAACAATATTATGTGAAACTAACATTGAACTCTATATGAAACTCTATTAAACTTTACGACGTTTTGTTGCCAGACCCACTGTGTGTCTGTGCAGTGACAATAAAGGAAGTCCAAGTCTAAACTTTATGTAATATCCACGGGGGTCACATTTCCACTGGACCCTGAAGTCTGTCTACGAGTGAATCTGACTAAACTCAAACTGTCAAAGTATGTGAAGAAACTGACAGAAATTCCGTTTACAATCACAAAGAAATGTATTGATAGCAAAAGGAAATTCGACCCCGCCCCCCTTCCAACCAAGATGTGGTTGAAGAAGTCAACAGTTGTGTGAACCTGAGGAAAAAATAACCTACTGGATGAAAAAAGAAGTAGGATGTTTTATAAGATATGGAACCATTTATAAACTACATGGAAAATTTACCAGCACATTGGTCAACATGTCTCTCTGTGGTTCACTTAGTGTCACATGTGGTTCACTTAGTTATGCGTTTTGTTTTGTCTGTTGTCTCTGATCCTGTCATTGTGAGTTGGGAGTGTTGTCTTGTGTGTGAATGTAACTAATATTGTCGAATGAAAAATCAAAAGTAAAATGTACATGGGTCATTGTCATGTGGAGGATTTCAGATATCATCTTCGGTGACCGCCCTAAAACTGTGAAAAAATAAATACATTGATAGTGGCATGTCCTTTTTAGGACGTGTCACTATCAAATTTATCATGAAAATATAGATTTGCAGAAAAAAAACTTATTTTTCAGTTTTAGGGTGGTCACCCCAGATGATATCCAAAAGTGTCCACATGACAATGAAAAAAAAACAACATTGAGTTACAGGCAGAATATTCTTTAAAGTGTTGGAATTTAGAATTTGGAACTAAAATGACTTTGTCCCTGTCAACTTTATATCATTAGTGTGCTTTTTACCTTCTGTAAATCCATCCTGCAGGACGGACTGAAACCTTCACCACTGGTCTAACGCAGTGACCCGAGTGTGTGTGTGTGTGTGTGTGTTTGTGTGTTATGATTGTGGAATAAACCAATGATTCTCTTTACTAAAGCTCGATTTATTTATACAAATTTGCAATTTTATCTTTTGTACAGGATCTAGATTTTAAAAATCAACTTTATACATGCTCTCAAAAGTGACTGTGATGACAGACGGTACAAAACAGACTGTGTACTGAGGGTTTGCGCGAGGCTACTGATGCTGTGAGGACTGTCGTCATATGAACGGTACACTTAATAACAGGGGAGGTCATCAGTTTTGCGGCTGAAGTCAGGATTGTGTTGCCTTTCCGTGTGTATCCGTTATAGATCTGACGAGACACAGCAGAGATTAGGAACAGGATGGGCTGTAGCTCATGGTTTTAATTCAACTTGGGCATCAAGGGGTTGGCTGGTGAGCCTGGATTAAGGCGTTCAGGGAGGTCAAACCAGATTGCAGCTGAACCAAATACACACCCTATCGAGCAGGAACATCAACACTGTATCTAAACTAACACAACCAGCCAGAGTTGAAAATCATTAACACTGAGTCAGATGAAGCAGACAGTGTTGATCTGCAGACTGTGATTCAGTTTAATTGGGTCAGGATGGAAGGTCATGTGACACATCTCATTCAGCTACAGCCACGATGATGAATGCACCCCCCCACCCCCCACTGTTGGCTCGACTTCCATCCCTCACAAGAGGTTAGATTACATCATGTGAGGTACTAATAGTCTGTCCGTATCCTGGTCTGGGTTGCGGGGGGGGCAACGGCCTCAGTGGGGGAGCTCAGACAAACCTCTCCCGGGCCACATCCAACAGTTCTTACAGGCGAATCCTGAAGCGTTCCCAGACCAGCTGAGAGACAATCCTTCCAGCAAGTCCAGGGTCAGCCCCGGGGTCTCCTCCTTGACCAATGTGTCAAAAGCACCTCCTTCAAGGGGCGTCCAGTACTCGTCCTCACCAGAGGCCAGAACCACCTCAACTAGCTCCTCTGGATGTGGAGGAGCAGCGGCCCTACTCTGAGTCCCTCCCAGATGTCTGAGCTCCTCCCCTTATTTCTAAGGCTGAGCCCAGACATCATGTGGATGAAGCCCATTTCAGCCGCTTGTACTCACAACCTCATTCTTTCAGTCACTACCCAGAGCTCATGACCATAAGTGAGGGTCGGAACGTGGATCGGTAAATCGAGAGCTTTGCCATTCGGCTTAGCTCCTTCTTCACCAAAACAGACCGTCTGGCGCCTCATAGGGAGAAGGCGGAACTAACTAGAGCACCAAAAATAAATTAGATTAACAGAGATTAGCTGCATTGATACATGATTTCATAGCAGAAAAATGAACCAGCTGTGACGTCACAGGGCCATTGTGCTTGTGATTTCTCTTAGCGTTGCAACCTTTGACCCCAACTCAACCTGTAAAAAAGGTTGTTTTGAGGCGACATAGGATTAGATGAGCCAAGCCTTTACGGATACACAAGAAAAAAAAAAAAAACTGACCCACATTAAAACAGTAAATGTATGTTTTGCATACTTTGTATTTGGGAAGGATCCATTTGTCCTCATGATGAGATGCCTTTGAGCAAAACTGGACTGGACTGTCAACAACAAGATTTGTAGTTTCAAAAATAGAGGACAAAGATAGTGGACATGTGAGGGATAAAGCATTGGAGGTCACTGTACGAGTTTTATGTCCTCCAGGCGCATATCCATTGGTACAACCCCATTTATCATTCATAAGTGAACAGCAAATATTTTACCTTAATATCATAATGCTGGATGACTTGATTCAGTCATGACTTTCAAATATCTGCCAAATGAAATTTTTCTTCTCCACAAAGTACATTCAGTCAAAGCAGAAAAGCACAGAAACAAATATCGCAGATAAGGTGTTGGTTCCATATACAGGAAGTGAACGCACGCGCGCACGCACACGCACGCGCGCACACACATACATTTGTTCAGACCCACACCCAAATTGGACTTGTTACTCATATAGATTTACTTTTTTAAAATCTCAATGTGGTGAGGGTTGAAGTTCATCCTAAACGCCATTGGAGGTATTCGGAAATGCTACTCTGGTGTGATTGGATATGTGTGTTGTACGTTGCTTAATGTTGCAACTAGAAAAGTGCTATGAAGAACAACGTGGAGTTTGGGCAGGGGCTGGGGGGAGAGAAAGAAACACACCAAACCATAAACTGGTGTCACCAACATACCTACAACACATGCAGTAACATCTGGACCAGGACTAAAACAGAGAAATGTGATTTTTTTGTGATCTGCCAAGGCACCGCTAAAGGTGACACTATGAATCTTTCATAGTGAAGGGTGAACCGTCACGGCTAATGTATGGACACAAATCTGATCACTCACAAAAAATTTAAAAAAAAAAAAAAAAGTGACGACCATCTGTCCTCCATCATCCTATGTTTGTCCTGCAGTGTCAGACCAATGCAGGTGTAATATTCGCTGCTGTGCTTTTTCTGCAGTGACACACGAACGAATGAACGAACACACACTCACTCACTCACTCACTCACTCACTGAACTCTTGATTTGTGCTCCAGTGACACCAAACCAGGCATGATCAGTTGGGTGTAATTTGCTCTCTGCACTTGTGTTTCCCAAATTGGCGTATTATTAGGAACAACTACCAAGAACGTCACTGAGGTTCTGATTTACTTGTAAATTGAAGGCCTTTATAAGCATGTGACAAATAAAACTGATAACTAGGAACTAGGCTGCAGCACCACTAAATAATCCCCACCAACAAACCTATACCAATCCAACCTTGTGTGTGTGTGTGTGTATATAAACCATTGTGGGTGTACACTGATTTACAATTTCCTTTAGGATAAATCCAGTCGTTGCATCTATTCATTCTCTTTCACACAATTTAACCTAGGCTTAGTCAATAATTAACAATTCGCAGCACTATAAGCCACACCATATTAGCGCTCATAATGGTTACAAATATATTTCAAAATAAATATCAAAAGATACGTGTTCTGTTTATCTACTGTAAGCACAAATATACCGATTACATAAAAATTACAGGCAACTTTTGGGGAAAAACCTTGAAATGGGGGAAATATTAACAATAAACTGGAAGAACAGAAGTTTGGAACAATTGATTTGCTATCGTCTCGTAAGACACAGTACGTGGAGAAAAACAAAGATGGCAGATTCAATTTACCCCTAAATTTCTGTTCAGCACTTGGGAGTCCTTTCTGCTCACCTCAGCCAAGGTGAACAACTGTGACGACGTCATGTGAAGGCAACATCCTCAGTCCGTTTGTCCTTCAATGAGTTCCTTACGAAGCAGGTGAGCAGTACTAACGACTGCTCAGTCTCTGTTGTTCCGGCTAGCGTGAGCAAACTCCGTACTGGGGAAGCCGTGGATCCCAGGGCCATTGTTCTTCCGTTTGATGAGGGAGACAACGCGAGATGCCCCAGGGGTTCGAGACAGTGAGGAGGGGTCCGAAACAGTGAGGAGGAGTCCACCCCCCTTGCCCCTCCGCAACCAGGCCAAGTCACACGGCGGACAGTCACAGTGTTGGGCCTAGCAATTGATGGAGGCACAGTCTACTTTGGCTTTCCCCGCCGAGCTGATAATCCTCATGAGGCAGTGTCCAAACTCCTCCAGGATCATCCTCTCGGCCTCGGCCTGAGGCTGATGAGTCTGTTCTGCTCGTTTGGCCTGTTCCAGCAAACACTCGCACGTTGCTTCCAGAACCTCCTTTGTTACAAACGTATATGGTAACCTGCAGACACGGGAAACACAGCATGAATATATTCTAGTCTGTGCAACCCCACATCCCCCCACACCTTCTCCTCCCCATTAGTGCAGGTGGTGAATTGTCACCACAGGTATAAGTATGTGACACAAAGTCTTGAAAGAAAACACTGATGGCGCAGTTTCAATAAATGAAAGCTGCTGCTACTTATTCTTAAGATAACCATCATTTCAATGGTTTTCACACAAGTCTGTCAATCTCCAGTTGAAGCCTGCGTGGCAAATCCTCCATCACTTATCACTGTTATACTTCATATACCACATGGAATAACCTTAAGAACATTCTACAGCTGCGTTTTTTTCTCTGTGGGTGAATTTAACACTATATCGCTGAAGAGTGCAGTTATTTCCTAGCTGATTTTTGCCTCATGTACCTCACCCCATATGTTTTAGCAACTTTTTAATTAATGTCTGTTACTTTCTTCATATTCTATTCATTACTGGTATATTTCAGTTGACTCTACTATGTGCTGGTGGGAAAAAAAAGTAAGTTAGATTTATTCTCTCAGGACTTCAGGCTTAAATAAAAAATTAATTAAAAAACAAAAATAATAAAAGTGAAACGTCTGAACTGTTATTTTCCTAAAATGTAATGTGCATACATTTAAA
>JAPTHA010000005.1:28428359-28443018 GCA_029814585.1 Gymnapogon annona | reverse complement strand
TTAAGAATATAACTGAGTATATATGTATAAATACATATAGAATTTAAGAATATAACTGAGTATATATGTATAAATACATATAGAATTTAAGAATATAACTGAGTATATATGTATAAATACTCAGTTATAGTCTCAGAATAAATAACTGAGTTTTAAACTGGTGTTCTGAATTTAAATTTACAGATGCAATCACCACGGCTCTTACCATCATACCATTGTAATAGACTAAGCCATCACTTATGATTAACCAGGAGATGACTTCATGGCTATGAAAAACACGTTTCTAATATTTACAATGTCAAAATAAAAAAAGTTACAAAAACTTAATGCACAGCAGGAAAAGGCACCAATGTCAGCCTACCTGTACAGTCTTCAGCTGCTGGGCCTGCAATGTAGTCACTTGGTTGGCACTACTTCCCACCACTGGCTTGAGCTCCGACCGTCCCCCAATAGTCACCACTTTAAACTGTGGCGTTTGGGACTTGACGTCTCCCGAAGTCTGGGCAACACCAGCCTTATTGCCGGTGTGTGGCAACTGCAACACAATAGGCTGCCCCGACTTCCCTATGGCTGTAACCAACAATTTCTGTCCCTCCTGTTTAATGACTTGGGGAGATCCTGCAGACTTTGCTGCTTCAGTGGCCTGTGATGAGGCCACTTTGTTGAGAATGATCTGGTGGTTTGCCGCAGAGATGGTGAAGGGCGCAGTCAGCTTTTGCAAACCACTTGTAGAGACACTAGTTCCAGTCACACTATCTGTAGTCTTGGTGGTGGCTGTTGAGGTAGCCAGACATGGCTTGAGGGTGAGAAGGGGTGACGACAAACTGGAAATGGAGATAGGAATTGGATTTGCAGAGCTGATGTTCAGCATGGAGTCCGTGGAGGTGATCAGACCCTGCTCTGCTGAAGCGGCATCTGAGCACAAGTCACTTTCAGAAGCCACAGGTGTATCCGTTTCCATTGGAACTGTTGTGTCCTCGTTGGGCTGTGATTGCACTGTGGTGCCATCGGACTGGGAGTGAGGAATGTCCTCTATAGCCTCAGTATCCATGATCTCATCAGGAAGGAGGCTGTTGAGCTCTGGTGACACCACATCCATGACTGCAGGGTCTCAGCAGTCGCTCAGTTCTGCAAGAGCAATATAACTTTAACCGTCACTGTAAAATGAGTCCAAGACACACACTGTACTATAGATGGAAAATCCATAAAATGTGGTGAAATACACAATGCTGAAAGAATACCGCTTTATTCTTTTTTTAAAAATCCCGAGCAAGACAACCCCATTAATTGTGAGTGGTTATTTTAAACCCAACATAAAACAGGGAATGTGTATTTGTGTATAAGACTCAAAATCTACATTTAAATTAAGAATAGAGGACATTGTTTACAATTTGTTCTTGCACATACATACAATCTGTTAACAATTGCAAGGACATTTCTAATTTTAGTGCTTCAAATACCAAACAAATCAGGAGAACGATGGTGCATTTACCATTATGCAAAGACAATAAACAAATAAGTAAAGCTGTAACAGCTAACGAGTTAGCCGTGCATTCTGATCAGAAATGCCCATTTTGATCACTTTGAGCCGGTCAATAAATCACTTGTTAATAGTCAAGTGACATTTAATCAATGAAGCAGCATACATTGGTCCCGGTTGCCTTCTGCTACTGTTGACAGGGCCTGACAGCTGATGCTGGTTTAGCTAGGCCGCACCGATCATCTCAGGCGGATCTTTGTCCTGCTGCACTCTACTCAACATTAATCCACCGACACACACACACACACACACACATACACATACACATGAACCCTACCCACTCCAAACCACTCACACTCAACTCACTGCTCCACATATTTCCACGTCCTCGGAGGGAATAGACACGCGCAAAGAATACGCAGCAACAGCAATTCACGTTAAAATGCATCTCCAGCAGTGCTCTCAGCTGGGGCAAAGAGTGGGAAAGCGACAAGCTGTTTGTTGGCTTCGTTACTATTTCAGGCCGGGGTTGGATTTCGAAAGATCCGCCATTTTTACATCGTCATCAGCTCAGCTAGCTTCCCGGCTAACACAAAGCTATGCAGAGTGAGGAGGCGTATTTATTAATATTCACCCCCGTAAAAGCAAGACAATAAGCAAGCAACTGCATATCAGAACAGCCACACACGAGCTGCAGCTGACAATGACAAGCAGCTGTTTACTTACGTTATTAGCAAGTATTAAACTATTTTTTAACAGAGTCTGACAACGTAAACAACGCTAGCTCCCAATAATTCTATCTGTCACTTGGGGTATTATTTTGGATGAGAGTATTTTAGTGATTGCACCATTTTAAAGCGCCAAGTTTACCCACGAGTAATCTCTATTTTAAGCCTGGGCTTCATGACTACACTTCCAAGTTGTCGTGGCCTGAGTGATTATAACTGACACATTCAAGTTAAACGTCAGGTAAGTCGTATCATTATACAGGTCTGAGTCCTTACACAGCAAACATGTCAACTATATTACACTGCTTTCTTCTAGCTACGGGAAAATAGCTAACGGCGAATGTAGCAAGACAGCTGATCTGCCCCTTTGCGTTTTGACAGAATACAGTAATGGCACAGAAATCCGTAAACAGCCACTTGGCCGCAAAATAAAACAATTGTCAACACGCGTCTCTGTCGCGCTCAGTTCACAAGTTAACATATCTTGCGTCATAATTTCACAACATATGAAGACACTGGATATACGCATCGTTCATACAAACTCAAGGAATCACTGTAGCTGGTCAACTACGTGTATTATGCCGGTCCCCGGGTGCTGTTTTGGTGTCTACCCTTTACTATCGTTATCATCTTCAGCCTCATCGAGGCAGCCCAGCGGGCAGGACAACTGTACTAGCAAACTTGCTGAGCTTGCTAACCCCAGCTAGCTAGCACTATAATATGCCTCAACATTAACCACATTCTCTGGTGTGGTGCTTTACACTGGATGGAGTGTCACAAACCTTCACTCGGCCTTGTACATAGCTGTGCTTACCCGAATTTTTGCGCTAGGCAACGTTTCCAGATAAAACGAGGAAAGGAAAAAAGCGATTGTTCAAAATACCGCGCCGAGCGCCATTCCTCCCTGACATTTCACAGGCCGACCACGCCCTCTGTGTGGTACGTCATAGGACGTCACACTTAAAGGGCCAGCAACAACAAAAAAACCCCAAACACTTCGCCGTGGTTTATTTTAATTTAGCCAATATTATTGATACATTTCCAATAATTAAAAATTAATTAAGAATGTGTCAGTGACCACCAATAATACCATTATGACTAAACTAAACTAAATCTGTACAGCTATATAACTATATTACTACATATCTGACGTTGTCTCTTTATTGATCTTTGCTGCTGCACTCAGTCTGTTCTTATTTCTATTTATATATTTATATTATTCTGATTTACTCTTATTTCTCATCATATTTACAGTATCTCTCTGTGTGTGTCTTGTCTTATATGTGCTGCTGTAACCTGAAATTTCCCCACAGGGGACTAATAAAGGGATCTAATCTAATCTAATCTAAAAAGGCACATTTTAATGTCTGAATATAGTGTACACTACAAAACATAATAAAATACCCTCAGTATTCATTCTGAGTGCATTTGCATTTTTAGATTTGAATCCTTTAATTTTCTTTCCTTACATAACAATGTCTGCACAACGGGAGATGCCACTCAATCTCGTTGTATCCTTTGTTACAATGGCAATAAAGGCTATGCTGATTCTGATTCTGAAATGGGCGTATAGAAACGAAGAAATGCCATTCATTCATCTTCCAACCCGCTTTATCCTTTGCAGGGTGGTGGGGGTCACTGGAGCCTATCCCAGCTACTCAAGGGTGAATGCAGGGAAATGTGACAAACAAAAATGTATGTCATTCCAAACTCTAACAATTGATGTGTGACCTCATGATAAACTTACGCACCAATGTAAAATATCAAGCGTAAGCTCTAAATTCAGTCGTTTGTCTATGTCTACCCCTATGGTGGGCGTACAGGTGGGAGGTTGACACGTATTGATCACACTAGTGACCTGGAGGAATATTTTGTTTGGGAGTCTACTACGTTGACTAGTATTACTACTTTGAGCTGCTGCCCTTTGGAGTCATGACGGAAAATCATCTGCTTTTATCTGACCTTGTCACACGCATCTTCTTCTTTCACACCAACTACCTGCATGTCCTCCTTCAACAAATCCACAAATCTCCTCTTTGTCTCCTACCTGATAGCAATAGTACATCAGTTTCGTCATCCTTATTCACAATGCACATATTTAAACCATCTCAGTTTGGACTCTCTTGCATTGTCCCAAAAATGTCTCATTTGAGCTCATGTGCTTGCTCTTGATCCTATGTTTTTACTGTTGCTGCTGTATAGTTTAATATCACAATTTGGAATTGCATCTGGGGTTGTCTCCCATCTGTACTGCCTGATATATTGCGACTCTACATTTTATGTAAATAAATAGCCTTGATTTTAGTTTCTTGCGATCATTATTTTTTTCTATTGTTTGATTTTGCTCTATATTTATGTTAGTACATTATCTAGCTCTATTGTGCTAGATAATGTCCTGTTGCAATAAAGTTTAATCTAATCTAATCTAATGATATAATATTATGAGAGATTGGATAATTAGATTAAAGGAGCTACTTTTAGCTGCTTGGATAATTAAATTAAAGCAGCTATTTCTAGCTGTTCAAATTATTAACAATAATATGAAGCGATCGGTGGTTAAACTTTGTCGATACCCATGTTCGACGCTGCAGTGGATGTGCGCTGTTTCCGAAATACACCGGAAGCAGCAGAACTCTGTTGTGACAGAAATAAGATTTTGTTGACACTTCAAAGAAACAATAATGGCCTTGGGAGAATGTGAGGAGACAGAGAGACAATTTTGGTCATGTTAGTAATGGAATAGCTAATGAATTAGGGATGCTTGAGGTGAGGATGAGTCCCACAGTTGCATTTCCAGCAATGGCTCCATGGAGACTTATCTCACCTGATATTGATTTAAGTTTATTGGATATCAGAAAGAGTGGAGAGGATGACTTGGTGAGTGCATTTTATTGTTTGGTGGAAGAAAAATACAGTGATTTCACACTCATTTATACAGATGGGGTGAAAAATCCCGAGACTGGAATAACTGAATTTGGAGTAGTAATTCCATCCAGGGAAATGGAAATCTGTAAAAGAACATCTAATAAACTGGGGTTACATACAGTGGCGATGATGGCTGTGTGGCACACTCTGATATGGGTGGAAAAAGTTAGTCCAAGTCGGGTGTTGATATGTTCAGATTCATCAGTGTTATCAAGCCTTAAAACTTTTTATATCAATTAATTAGTCACAGATAATGGGGTGCAGGTGAAATTTGTACGGGTTCCAGTTCATGTTGGGGTGAAAGGTAATGAAAAGGCAGATAAGTTAGCCAAGAGTGCTTTAAAAAAGAAGAACATTGATAAACAGATTAGTATTGGCAAAAATGAGGCAAAACAGATCATTTGGGAAAAGGTAAATCAGGTATGGCAAGTGGATTGGGAGAGTGAGGATAAGGGTAGACAGTACTATGCAATTCAAAAGAGTGTGAGGGTGAGTAGGTTGAGAAGTGGAAACAGAAGAGAGGAAATGATAATGACTAGATTGAGAATAGGGCATTGTACATTAAATAATAGTCTCAACATGATAGGGATGCATGAGTCAGGTTTGTGTGATAGATGTCAGGAAGAAGAGTCGGTGGAACATGTTATATTGGGATGTAGGGAATATGAGGCACAAAGAGAGGTGTTGAGGGAGTGTTTAAGGAAAGAGGGATTGCGTGACTTTACGTTGAGTGGATTATTGAACATGAAGAAATGGGCACATATCAAGGCAATATTAAATTATATAAGGGGAAGTGGGGTGTTAAATAGAGTTTAAGTGTTTAGGAGTTAGGTGATTATTATGAGTTTTTTTTAAAGGGCTCTAGTGTAGTTGCACTTCTGACCCACACTCCAGAACAGAAGGTGGCGGTAATGCACCATAAGCTGAAGGCCAACCGCCGTTAAAAATAAAAAAGAAGAAGAAAGAACGACAATGGCCACCGAAGTCAGACAGGAGCTTGCACAGCTGATGAATTCAAGTGGATCTCATAAAGATCTCGCTGCAAAGTAGGGAATTGTCGAACCTTTCCACTGGATTTTACAGTCTGTGCGCGGAGTATTACTTGGGATGCGAACGCTGTTGCAGCCAGCATTGAAGTAGCACAGACAGTCCGGGCTAAGCTAACGTTAGCTTCTTAGCGATGTTAGCCATTTATTGGAATCGATCTTTTTTTTTGTTATTGTATAATTTTAACCGTTATAATGCACGGGTCAGACGTAACTACTACTCTGTTATAGATTTTAATTAGTTTAACTGTGATTTAACTGATAGTAGTGTTTACCAGCTGTACAGGTGCATTGACCACATCACAGATTTCAATTTTTTTCTTTTACAGAGAATGCCATTCTCATTTAAAAAGCTTTTATCGTAGCTCAGTTATTAAAATGGTTAGTGGAGAGTTACAGATGTTAACACTTTGTTACTGCACCAGATTAACAATAAGTACTTGGCTTCAAACGGTTATTGTTTATTGGAATGAGAGATGAGTTAAATGTGCATTTGAATGAATTTCATTATCTAAACTTATTATTTCAAATTAATGTATCTCTCAGGAACCTACCAGTGTTCATTTAGTCGTATTACCACTAAAACATCTAACCTAATCTAATCAAATCTTGTTATAGATACCGACAAATTTTGGAAAAGGCCATTCAGTTCACAGATGCAGATCAACTGGAATCCTTGAAGGCCTTTGTTGAAGCAAGTATGATGTGCCTGCTTGTTTTTAATGTGATCTTTGTGTTTTGCATATTCTTTTAACAAGTCATTTTGAGAACTGACCCACTGAGTGTTGCATTATTCGTGTGAGTGTAATATGCTGCTCTGTATCTCGCAGTGGTCAATGAAAATGTCAGTCTTGTCATCTCACGACAACTACTGACCGACTTTTGCACACATCTGCCAAACCTGCCAGATGCAACAGCTAAAGCAGTCTATCACTTCACCTTGGAAAAGATCCAGCCAAGGGTCATCTCCTTTGAGGAACAGGCAAGTCTTCTCATGTTCTCTTGTTGTATCAAATAATGAATTGGCTCAGGTGAACTTAATCTGTCATAAGAGTCAAGCCTCATTCGGCACCTGAGCGGCTAAGCTGGTAGAACTCCGCAAGACAAAAGCCCCAATCTGGGTAGCAGTGGTTCCAGCAATATAAAGCTTTGAGCAGTTACCTTTTACATACTTCCTCTAAAGAGCATGGACACACTTCTAATCATGGAGCGTTATTTTAAATTACTATTAGTGTGTTGAGTCTTTTCCACTTTTACAGCGCAAATTTGACACAAACATTTCCACAAGAATTGATGTGTTTCATAAGAGTTGAGTCACATAATGCAGTTTGTAGCCCCAAAAGTTATTTTTGCTTAGTATCTTGTTGAACATGTTGTTTTTGGACTTGGTGATGGAAATAGCTTGACCTTTCATCCTCCTGAACTACTAAGAGTTCCATGTTTTAATGAAACATAACAACTGACTTTAGTCTCTGTTGTCATTTCGTAGCATTTGTAAATGAAGCTGTCTGCATATCTGTAAAAACTGGCAATGAAGGATTTTTGACCCATCCTTCCTATCTCTATCTTCAGGTTGCGTCAATCAGACAACACTTAGCAACCATTTATGAAAAGGAGGGAGACTGGAGAAATGCAGCGCAAGTTTTAGTCGGTATTCCCTTGGAAACAGGACAGAAGTAAGTAACCTGAATATTAATTTATTGAAGCATTGTCATTTTCTGTATTTAAAGAGTTTCAACATGTCGTGTTTCCCCTTTTAGGCAATACAATGTTGATTATAAGTTGGATACATACCTGAAAATCGCCCGTCTATACTTGGAAGATGATGATCCAGTTCAAGCTGAGGCTTACATTAACAGAGCCTCGTTGCTTCAGAATGAGTCCTCAAATGAACAGCTGCAGATCCACTACAAGGTTGACTTGCGCACGTCACAGCATTTAACTTGCACTTGTTGTTTGGTAGATTGAACCTTTTCATGCTGCTTTCCGTCTTAGGTGTGCTATGCCAGAGTACTAGACTTCAGAAGGAAGTTTATTGAAGCTGCACAAAGATACAATGAGCTATCTTACAAGTCAATTGTACACGAGAGTGAACGTTTGGAAGCACTGAAACACGCCCTTAACTGCACCATACTGGCCTCTGCAGGTATTCCCACAACTGATACACTGTTGAAAATGAATATAAACAACGTACTTTTAGAGGGTTTTCCTTAAATATGTCTGATTTTTTTTTTTTTTTTTCCCCTTTAAAGGCCAGCAGAGGTCTCGTATGTTAGCCACCCTTTTTAAGGATGAGCGCTGTCAGCAGTTGGCTGCCTACGGTATTTTGGAAAAGATGTACCTGGACCGTATCATCAGAGGAAACCAGCTGCAGGAATTTGCTGCCATGCTGATGCCGCACCAAAAGGCCACCACAGCAGATGGTGAGTCTCTGCTGTTGGTCTCACACTGGTGCGTGAGAATAAACATAACAATATATAACAATCAGGCTATGAGCATAGTATTTTTACTGGTTGCAGATAAAATGGGTACAATATCCACTGTTTCTATTGGTTGCAGGGGAAAAAATGTGCAAAATGTCCACTATGAAACCGTGACTGGGCTCAGAAAACCATTTGTTCATATCGTGTGGCAGCTGATAGCCTTGACCTAAATAAGCAATGGAGTTAATTTCCTCCACAACATAATGAAAAAGGGTGCAGGCATCGACGTATGACACTAGTTTAGTGATCTGCCCTTTTATGGTGAAATTAGTGTGTTGACCCATGGGGAATCACAGGTTCTAGATCGTCTGATACAGTTAATTCCTTTACTTTCTTAACTTTTATGGTCAACTACACTGGCATTTTCAGTAGAATAACCTCTCATCTGGCCTATATATATTTCTGCATATGAAGTTTGACACCATGACAATGTGGCCCTATTGTTTTTCTGTTGCTATGTCACCAACTTCAGCGATGATGCTATGATTCAGTGTGACCGTATGGCTATTACATTACAACGTTACTTGCATTACTGTCTCAAAATATCTGCCCAATCAACTAGCCCTTTTCACCAGTCTGATACTTGACCCAAAATACATAAATACTCCATGGCAAATTACCATCTTTGTACAGTTTTTGAGTTGGAAAGTGGCTAAACATACACACACGCACACAGAGGCTACTTTAATATATAGATTCTAAGGATCAGCCATCATTTTGAGTAAATGTCTCCCCACAACACAGAGGTGAAGAAAACTGAACATGTTAATGACTTGAAGTGAAAAGAGGTACTGTAGAAAAATACAAAGTGAGAATCTTATGTTTAAATTATGCATTCTCTCTTTTCCATTCAAGGCTCCAGCATCCTCGACAGAGCCGTAATTGAACACAACCTCCTGTCTGCCAGCAAACTGTATAACAACATCACTTTTGAAGAATTAGGGGCATTGTTGGAAATCCCACCGGCAAAGGTGAGACCTGAATGACATGAAATAACAGCAAAAAAAAAAATGCAGATTCTACACAGATTTATCGGTCGGACAAAGACATCTTTTGAATCCAGATGAAAAAGTTATTTTGTCTGTAGAATAGGATTTTTGCCCCTACTTGTTTAAATTGCTGGAGAGCATCACACTCTGTTTTTGTCTTTAGGCAGAGAAAATCGCCTCCCAGATGATCACCGAAGGACGCATGAATGGCTTCATTGACCAGATAGATGGCATAGTACACTTTGAGAGTAAGTCATCATAGAACAGGAAAATGTTTTTGGTGCCTGCCTTAAAAACATCATATCTTGAAAAGCTCAAGAGAAAAATACAGCACAAAACAACGAAGACTTTCTATAACTATCATTAATATAGATTGCCCTCAAAATCAAGAGTGATCTAGTCAAGGGGAACCTTAGCATAACATAAAAAAAATCTTCTTTCTCACTACTCCCAGAGAAGAGAAGTTGCATTCCAAAATCATCAGTTTATTTACAAAAAAAAAATTCTGACTGTAACACTTTATTCCAGTCCCTGAGGGCCAGTGGCCTGCATGTTTTAGATACTAGCCCCTTATGCCACACCTGGATGCCATTACATTGTTGTCAGATTCCTGCAGATCTTGGTGATAAGATGATCATTAATTGGACCGGGTGTAATGGAAGAGGGAAACGCCTAAAACATGCAGGACACAGCGCCCGAAGACCAGAGTTGCTCACCCTTGCGCCATCGTCGTAAATTACACATTTTTAAAATGATCTAAAGCAGGAAAGGGCAACTCAAAACAGTATATGTACCTAAAGAGAATGAAAGAGGAGAAAATACAATCGCTGCTCACCATAACTTATGACTGTTGATTTTAAGCATTTACTAAGACTTAAAAGTATTTGCAAACAGTCCAAAACACAAGTCATTCTACAGAATCACAGAGTTGTAAGCTGTTACGGGAGTCCCCTCATCAACCTTCCACCTCTGCTACAGTAAAACTACAAAAACCTTAAGAGCTCCTCCCTCAGGTAGGGTAGAGGAAAACAAAGAGTTGCAGTAAAAACCGTGCAACGTGCCACATACTTTTAATGCCCCTCTGCCAAGATGCATCCACAGTATAGATTTGGTGCAGATATGTCACTGCATTCTTAAGGGTCACAGAAATGACAACTTTGCCATTTACTTTGTTTTCCTTTATTGGTGACATAGTTATCAATTATTATTGTGGCAGACCTGAAAGTGGGAAAGTGGTGAAACTACAGAGACTCCATGAACAGACACTGATGGGCAGCGTCGTGTGTTTATTTATATGAGCCAGTCAGTGAGAACGCTGCATTATTCACTCATGTTCACATGTACAAAAATCCTAATGGTTCTTCATATTTCCTCTATGAAGCAGAAGCGAATAGAAATAGAAAGCCTTTATTGACATCGTACACAAGTACATTGAGATTAGAGCCCTCACAGTGTTAGTGCAAAAAAAAAAAAAAAATCTATTCGATGCTTTCAGCACCAAAAGGTGCATTGCATGGCAAAAGTAAATTAGTAGACTTGAATAATTTTTCCATTCATCAAGATATCAATATTCAGTTCAATCTGGAACCTGTTCTGGTACCGTTCTCCAGAAGCTGATTCCTATCCAGAATTGTAATGTGTGTCATTCTCCAGGAGGTGGCAGCATCATTTACCGGAAGGCTTTAAGGTTTATCAAATCTTGCTGCCGTTCACACATGAAGCCTTTGGTTTTATTTCCATATAACGCAATTTTAATACCTTTTCTCCTCTGTCTCTGCTCAGCTCGTGAACCCCTCCCAACCTGGGACAAGCAGATCCAGTCTCTGTGTTTCCAAGTCAACAACCTTTTAGAAAAGATCCGACAGGCCGCCCCAGAGTGGGCTGCGCAGGCCATGGAAGCCCAGATGACCCAGTAAAATATCCTCTTCAAAATATTCCCCACACCACACCCTTGGCTCATCCAAGAATTTTGTCTTCCTGCTCGATAATATCACTGCTTTAGGCCCAGAAATGGAAGCACCCAAGGGAAACACCTCTGGTTTTGCCATCACACGTTACAGATGTTTTGCTAAATGTCCAGAGAGCACAGTTTTAGTACTTTTTCCTCCATTACAAAAAGGTTCAGTGTTTTTGCAAAGTTTCTGTCTGGCATCCGCGCGATCACGACAACAGTAAGCGTAACATGACCAGTTGCTGTGGCTGTGATGTTCACCTCCTGACTCACATGGCACGGGAAGAAAACGCCGCATGATAATTTATGAAGTTAACAGAATCCAGAAAGAGGTCAGTTGTATACATCTAGTCTAAGAATTTTCATTTCCACACATTGTCCAGATTGGAACATAAACACGGCAATACAGCTCTTATATGTCAAGTGGTTCTCCATTCATTGCTTCATGTAAACCTCATGGCTCACACTTGTG
The DNA here is from genome assembly GCA_029814585.1 of Gymnapogon annona. Taxonomy (NCBI): domain Eukaryota; kingdom Metazoa; phylum Chordata; class Actinopteri; order Kurtiformes; family Apogonidae; genus Gymnapogon; species Gymnapogon annona. The sequence goes on along the minus strand of JAPTHA010000005.1, from coordinate 28,430,944 downwards.
AAGTTTCAACAAACAGAATTAAATTCAAATAAGAAAGAATACGCTGTATTCCTTTTCTTTTGGGTAAAAAGATTGATTTCACTGGTGTTTAGTAATTTAACTTTCTTTTCTAAATTTTATTTGGACTTTATTACAGTTAGATAATATTACACTACAAGATGATATTCCCAACCCACAATGACAGTGTCACAGACAACAGACAAAAAAATAAACAAATTAGTGAATGGCATAAGTCACAGAGACATATGTTGACCTCACACCGCCTAAGTCCTACAACCCCTGCTCGGATATAGAGAGCTGAACCAATGTGGTTTAGCTATTTGAGTTCATTTGAGTTTTCTTTGTGTTATAGCGACTCCATTTAATGGGGAGTTCTAAAGTTTTGAATCTAAACCATAACCAAGTTTACGATGATAAATCGTCAGTAATGTAGACAATGACACTTGTACCACTTTCTGTAGGTCTAAAACAGTGTTTTTGTTTTATGCGCCATTTTGTTTTTTGCAGCATTTATCCTCCGAAGTACTCTCACCACATCGTTGGCTCACATTCATTTTTTTCCCACATGGTTAATCTCACAGTTCAGGCGTTTCTCTTTTTTTTTTTCTTTTAAACCAAAATTTACTCTAATATTGTAACAGTGTATTTGTTTCTGATTTTCAAGAACCGTGACTAGACAGCTGTAATATACATTGAATTCAATTTCCAGCTGTGGGTTTCAAACAGTTAATGTTCATAATGACTTTTCTAACAACAGTTTTCTGGAACAAAATAGAATTACATTTTCAGATATCAGTAAATCACATTTCACCTGAATGTTTCGCCTCTTAATGACTAATGTTTAATTGAGTTGAGTAAAGGAATGTCACTTCCGTCCAAGAATTACACTTAAACCGCTAACTGTCGTAGTTATGATGAGTTCTTTTGGCTTTCTCCCTTCCGGGGTCGCCACAGCAAATCCAATTCGCATATTTGATTTGGCAGGAGTTTTTACATCGGATGCCCTTCCTGACCCAACCCTTGTATTTATCCAGGCTTGGGACAGGCACAATGAGACATTGAGGCTACAGTTGTAGGTAGCAGCGCCAAGGGTCTTGCCTAAGGACCCACACTGGAACTTTCATAGTTATTATAATAATAATAATAATAATTTTGATTTCAAATTCTCCAGGCTGGATAGCTCAGTTGGTTCGGGACCAAGCTGGTGCATAGGGGACCTGGGTTGGATCCCCAGTATGAGTGTCCAGGGGGTTGTGTCAAGAAGGGCATTCAATGTAAAAACTCCTTGCCAAATCAAATATGCGAATTGGATTTGCTGTGGCGACCCTGGAAGGGAAAAAGACGAAAGAAGTCATCATCATCTAATTTCTAATTCTATCAACAGGAACAGGGCAATCGAAGGTTCAAGATCATATTAAAATGCATGGTTTTCTGTTGACACTATATTTCCATCAACTTCCAGGTATCACGTTCCAATCGTGTTTTAGACTAGGATGAATATTCTGCAGGAGGTTTGTTCGTGTTTGTAGAGACCCCTGTACGTGTTCTGAATATGCTCGGCTCCTTCTGGTGACCCATGTCTCGCTGTAGTGGCCAGCCTTGAACACACACAGACACACACAAAAGGCAAGAGAGCCCCTCATTCACCTAAAACTGAATACTACTGTACAAATGTTTCTCATAGAGAACACTAAGAAAAATAAAGAGTGGTGAATATGAATCTAGACTTTTTTTTTTTTTAAATTAGGGAAGTTACTATAAATCTAATGGAATCTCACTCAGTCACTTTAATTGGCACTTTGTACACAGGCAGCTATTATAGTCATTTTAAACTGCAATAAGGTTTTCTCTATTTTTTTTTCTTTTATACCAAAATATATTGTAAAATTGTAACAGTCTATTTGTTTCTGATTTTCAAGAACCGTGACTATAGTCCTCTTTTTATATATAGACAGCTGTAATATACATTGAATTCAATTTCCAGCGTGGGTTTTGTACAGTTAATGTTAATAATCATAAGGTTTCTAATCAGATCTGTCCCAGGGATGTGTGAATGCAAGCGTTGGGCCAGCTTAGGTTAGTGTGTTTTAAATTATGTTCTTTATATAACTGATTCCTAGAGAAACACAATTCCATCTTACATGCACTACAATCCTGTGCACAGCAATATCAAAGATTTATTTGATTTGATAAAAGATGGACGATGCCGAGTAGTAAATGAACTTTCACTTATATAGCGCTTTTCAACCTTGGCTCTAACAAAGTCGCATTCCCAAAGTGTCCATTTAAGACCACAAACCATCCACTTTTATGGTAAAAGAATATAAGGTGGTGTTTGCCACTTGGTTGCTGTTGGTGTTGAAAATAAGAGGAATTATTCAACATTAATTAGTTGATGTTTGTGGCATCTGCTTTTTTGCTTTATGCCATTGGTCAAAAGGACTCTCACCATGGTACCATGTTTAGACTTAGACTTCCTCTATTGTCATTACACAGATACAATTAATCTGGTAACGAAATGCCATAGAATTGGCAGCTGATAACACAAAATAAATATGGAAAATAGAAAAGTGCACAGTTGCTGA
>JAPTHA010000005.1:28409968-28426486 GCA_029814585.1 Gymnapogon annona | reverse complement strand
GTGGAATGAAGGAATGAATGTACTTTCCTCTGTACCACATCTAAAACACAAAGGTGATGCATTAGAGTTATACTTATGTACTTTATACAGCTGATGGAGGATGTTTAACTGGATCAGTCTATACCTTGTATTTAAAGTAGAACAATACACTCATAGGTGCCGGAGCCATTGTAAGTGAGTGGAAAAAAAAACCATCCACTATTTATGCTCAATAATATTAAACCCAACCACTTTTAAAGTCTGGAAACAAAGGCATTTTCAGTGCGCTGTTCAGTCAAATCCATCCTGTGACAATCAGGAGAATAAAAAGCATCTACTGATATAAAATGTTCAATAACTTCTCAGTCACTAATCATATCAATACATCTTGATAAGGGCACAAACAAACAGTATTGCAGAACACAATACTGTATACACAGAGTATTTGCCATACACAGACTCACTTGCTCTACTCTTTCGGACACATGGGGTCGCTGCTTCCCACAGACTGCCCACGCGTGTCTGCGTGTCGGACAGAGCGTGTAATGACGACCCGACTGTAATGATATGGGCTCCTACATAATGAGCAGCTGTAACTAAAACTCAGGAATAGGCATGATTTTCAATTTCCTACAGACTAAAGATAGTAAAGGGTAAAATTACACGTAAATACATTGGGCTGCCATTAGTTTTAGAGCAGCTACACCACACACACTCACTTTTTTTTTTTTTTTAAACACTGACATTATGGATGTATACCTAGGACCCATTTCCTTGTCATTGTCACATCACTTTTCTATGGAGGTTAATTCACATTTAGTGCTATGATACTGATAGTAATAATAATGTGGGTTTTTTCAGATGTTTTTTTTTTAAAGATCTCGTGCACGTGACTCTCCTCTTTTCCACAGTGCATGTGTTTGCAAATTGATTTTCTGCGTTTAATGCTGCATGTGTCAGTGATGGGTGTATTCTTAAAGAAGCTGTGAATGTTATTACAGGCCTGGACTGATAGACATGCGCACAGCTGATGGAGAGAGAGAGAGAGAGAGAGAGAGAGAGAGAGAGAGAGAGAGAGAGAGAGAGAGAGAGAGAGAGAGAGAGAGAGAGGCACATCTGCACTGACGTCACCTCCCCCCCTAAAAAAGCTGCCAATTTGAAGCTGTCCGGGACTGGGACATACCCGGTCTCTGCAATGTAGTGAGGGGAGCAGCTTCAAGCCAAAAAAAAAAAAAAAAAGAATTCTTTTTTTTTTTTAGCTCCGCTGTTTGCATGCACTTTCTCCAAGCGGTTCGCAGAATACCCTCTGCGACCTGAACTAACTTCTTAAGCCCTCTGAGCCATCTCACCCAGTCTAGATTATAAAGACGACAGATAGGCTGAAAATAGAACCTTGTGCTGGAGCAAATCCAAGACTTTGAAAAGCTGAGTAACTTTTTGTGTGTGTGTGTGTGTGTGTGTATGTGTGTGCGCGCGCGCGCGTGTATGTATGTCTAGAGACAGTGTCTGGTCTGAGATAGAGTTGAGGCTACTTGTCTGGTGTGAGAAGGGGAGAAGCACATTGCAGCTTTCAGAGGATGGCAGAACGCAAAAGGAGATGAAAAGAGGAGAGCAGCAAAGGTTTGTGTGCGGAACTTCAGAGCAGCAGAAGCCTTTTGTCCTGAGGTCTCCCTGCACACTTGGACCGGAGCTGACAATGAAGATGAGCGTGGTAACTATGTCTTTCACACACACTCCCCGTCTGTGTAGTAGAAGTCAGCCAGTGTCTCTTTTTCAGACACTTTTCAGATTCGGGGCAGATTGAGACTGAGTTTTTTTTTTTCTAAATCTTCCCAAGGAAGCAGACTTTTTAGGGGGTTTGCAATTGCAAACCCAACAGTTTTAGCCTCATATCTGGGCGCTGCGAGTCCAGACCGAGATTGAGAGAGGGAGGGAGGGGGGGGGAGGGGGGGGGCGGTTTAAAAGGAGACACTGCATCTGAGAGTTGCACGTTGAAAAGTGCGTGAATCAACAGTTGCATTGCGCACCGTCCACTTCTTGCATCGTTCCAGAGCCACAACTGCGGAGTCTGCCTTCAAACTCACAACAACTCACAACAGACAGAGCAGGCTTTGCGCTCTCTTTTCTGCAACAAAAACTCCAAAAGGTGTTTAAAGTGATGTCAGGATAGTCAGATTTTTTTTTTTTTTTTTGCGGTTGCAGCCCCTCCCGGAGGGATCAAGGTTGCGTTTGAGGTACCGGTGTGTGGGCCGGTTGCCAACTGTCTGGGTCAGAGTGGCCAAGTAGGTAGCGCTGCTGTCTGGACCGCCTGAGGCTGAAGAAATAGACACAGCTCTACAAAATGCTCATTTTTTCACCCCGAGGTTTTCTATCCGTATCTGGAGTCCGGTTTGCTTGAACATCATCCTTCAAACCCGGATCACTGACATTTGTTTACAGCGGACTAGTTTGCACATGTTGCCGTGAAGCGCGTCACTAAGTAGGTAGACCACTGCAGACCACAATCTACACAAATTATACCATGTCGACCAGTCAGCACGGTCGGCTCTAGCAAGATTTATGTACTTCTGGAAAACGCGACTTAATTCTTTCTGGTTTTTCTTGTGTGTGTGTGTGTTAGGCACTGCATGTAGGGTTATTTGTCGTCATCCCCAGTCGATCGAAACCACTCACTTCAATAAATCAATAAATCCTTAAATCCTTTTGTGTTCCTTAAGTGTCAGTTTCCAACCTTTTGTTTGTGTAACAATCTGAAGACCACAGGCAGACAGTGAATCTCTGATCACATGGGAGATAACTAGAAGAGACCTGAGGTACCTGAGAGTTTTTGGTTGATCAATGAATTAAAAGTGTGACTGATTGTGAAGATCTTTGTAGAATGGATGAAGTTATGCTTCCAGCTCGGGTGTAGGGATGTCTGGTGAGACTAAACCGGTGCATTTTCATTCATTGCAAACAGAGGATGTGACTAAGATGTTGGCTGCTTCCAGTTGAAATACAATAATTTGACCTGTGATTCCTTTTGCAGGAATGCAGATGGATCGGTCAAGACAAGCTGCCGATATAGAGCTTCCTCTTTGGACTTACACCTGAATGTGATTGTCTCTGATGGATTACAGTGTTACCTATGAGCTGCTGACATGACTTCAGAAGCCAGTGAGACGTGGAAGCATTCGCTTTCAGGAGAAATCTGAGACCTGGATGAGCTTAGCGAGCACTTTGAGAACATTTCAGGCCAGTGAAGGAGACGGACCATGGACTTGTTATGGTGTGGCGTCAGACTGATCGTGTGCTTTTAACCTGTTTGTAGCACCCTCTACACCTACCCCATGTCACATCCTTCCCTGAATTATGGAAATTTTGTGGAAGACGCTGACTTGGACACTGAGCCTGGTGGTGATGGCTGCTTCTGAATTTCAAAGCATCAATAGGCTTTCACACAACTCTCAAGGTATGATGATGTCGACAGGTGATCAGGATGGATGTGAAACCTATTGAAACCAATGGTACATTGTCATAACCATGATCTTCTCTTCTCTTGGCTTCCCTTCTCTTCTCTTCTCTTGGCTTCCCTTCTCTTCTCTTCTCTTCTTTTCTCTTCTCTTCTCCTCTGCTCTTCCCTTCTCCTCTTCTCTGTAAAAGAGGAGTTCCTGTCCTACCTGCAGCACTATCAGCTGACTGTCCCAGTGCGGGTGGATGAGAATGGAGAGTTCTTGAGCTATACTGTGAAACATCACCGGCCAGGCCGACGGAGACGGGGGTTGTCAGACCCCGTAATGGGATCGCTGCCTGCGTTAGACCCCCCAGAGTCCCGGCTGTTCTACAGACTGTCAGCCTATGGAAAGCACTTTCACTTAAACCTGACACTCAACCCCCGTTTGGTGTCAAAACATTTCACAGTGGAGTATTGGGGCAAAGATGGGCCGGAGTGGCGTCATAACACGGTAGATAACTGTCACTATGTTGGATTCTTGCAAAATCAGCACAGCACGACTAGAGTGGCACTCAGCAACTGCAAGGGCCTGGTAAGTATAAAGCAGCCTCTTTGTTTTTATTCCAAGTGGCCAGTTCACACTGTCCGACCGACACAGAGCTCACACTCCCCTTACCTCAAACAAACCCTGATACTAATGTCAGATAACTAATATATTCCTCGCTTGTGCTGCGCTTATGTGAGCCAATCTTTCAGACGCAGCGCCAGAGGATTAGACCAATTGTAGTTTGCTTAACAGAATCTTGGCTTCCTTCCACCGGCGCACTAAGTCCGCAGGCAGCCTGGGGTGAGGTGATGCTCACGGAGAAAAATCACCTCGGCTTCTTCAGCAGTGCCTTTCTTCTCAATCGGCTATTAAATGTCACACCTTACTCTCATGTTTCAAAAGCGATAAGATGATGTTTTTCTTTGTAAATCTGGAACGTGATGTAGGCTTTGCTGGCTTTTTGTTTTTTTGGTCAAGTTCAATGTTCAAAAATAAACTGAGCAGCACTAACAAGGCATCTAATTATGTTGTCTAAGCTTTTTGTGTTCAGGCTTTCATCCACAGACAGTGTGACCGTCCAGGTCCTCTCGGCTAATCAAGAAATTGGAAGAAATTTAATAGCTGTTATCCCTTTTTTCCTTCAGAATAACTCTAAAGAAGGGTGGAAAAAAAGGTCTTATTTTTTATTGGCAAATGTAATCATGTGGAGAAAACATGTATTACCTTAGTTGTAGCCAAATGTGTTGGCAAGACCTACATGGAGTTATCATAAATTGAATTAGTGTTTGCCATTTTTTCTAACAGCACCAAAAATGGACAAAACTATGCCTGGGCTTTAATGTAATCAGCTGTCCGAGCAGTTTAAAAGCTTGACATCACACACCATTAAAACCTAAATCAAATCTAGCTTCGTGTGCTGGTGTGATATGTGTTTAATTGCTTTCGTGGTCCCCTTCACAGAGCCAAGAAACATGCTGGTGTTCTCTACAAAACTCATTCTGAAGGACTTTTCTGAGATTATGCTCCACAGGGGGTGTTAAAGAGCTGCCAGTAATTTACCTTGGTTGAAGTCCAATTAACTGCTGTGTCGGCCTTGATGTAATGGATCACTCTGGGTTTTGATGTTTAAGTGCAGACCGGTGATCAATGTATCGCAGGTGCTAACACATGACCCCATCAGGAAGAATGTAACACACAGTGAATAAATGAGTCGTTTAAAAGGGCACTCTGGCTATTTAGTGTATTTAGTGCATCCGCAACGTCTATAAGGTTGGACGGGAATTAAAAGAAGCTGTCAAAATCATAGCAGCCGAGCTCGGTCTCAGTCTGCAGAATGGGTCATGGCACTGAAACCCCACCATGAAGCTCCATCACATCTTTCACTGGACATTTCCGGCCTTTGAAATGCATCCTCAGTTGATAACACTGTGTTTTCTGTAAAAACAGAAATCCTCCTCCAGGCTATGTAAAGTAACTCTCATGACATCATTGGAGAACCTCACTTTTACACATTGTGGCACAAAACAGACAAAGTAACTAGTTTCACCCAACAACACCTGATACGTCAAACTAGTTGGGTGCCCTTTTAAAATCGTCAAAACATAGAAGAATAGTCTTGAATGCCCCCCTTTTAACAGAAACAGAAGCCGATGTGTATTTGTATGCATTTGCCTATAATGTTTCTTCTGTTTTGTAATGTGTCTTTCATTGATTCTCTTCCCCTACAAGCATGGTGTTATTACAACAGAGGAAGAGCAGTATTTAATAGAGCCGTTAAAGAACATATCCTCCACAACCTCCAGTGAATGGAACCTGGAAGAAGCACAGCAACATGTTATTTATAAAATGTCTGCCATTCCCTCACCACAAGAGCATAGCCAGGAGTTCAGCTGTGGCATTTCAGGTTGGTGAGCCTCCATCTGGGTTGGACTTTGTGTGGGTGGGACTGACGTAAAGGAAGAACTATACATAGCTGGTTAGGGGAAGCGCTGGTTTGGTTGTAGGCCCAGGTTCTGGTAGACATGACCAGGCCTCTTGTGTGCTATAGTTACTCTCAGTCTGGACACCTTTCAACCTGTAGAGTAAAAGCCTCGCTCTAGCTCTTCAGAGTTTAATTTAAGCCTGTCAGACTTTTATAGAAGCGCAAATCCTATTTATAGAACTAACAATCACACAGAGATTTTAAAATCCACACGACTCATTTCTACCTAACGCCGTGTCTGCCATGATATGACAAATTGGAAAAAGAACCAGGTGGATATTTAGGTATTTGGGCCAAGGTCTTATAAGACACGGCAAAGGCTGTCATCGCCAGGAAGCTAGCATGCCCTGACACGTACCATCTTATAGCTTTTTCCCAGAGCATCTGGGTCATAAAGCAGAGGCTTTCTATGCAAAGGTTCAAAGGGGCAGATTCCCAATGTGTATTTACCAAACACACACCAGTAAGACAGCCTGTCCAACAGATACTGCCACCAATTATAATGCACATAATTGACGATTTCACAATTGGCCACGGCTAACTTGTCTTGTTCGTCCTTTTCTTCACAGACCTCATTAAAAGCAGTGCACCTTACCAGGTCAGCACACCTTCCCCAGTCCACTTGTCTCCTGTTCCACAAAATAACAGTGAACAGTCAAACAGTACCCACAGACAGAGACGCTCTGTCAGCACTGAGCGCTTTGTGGAGACTCTAGTGGTTGCTGATAAGATGATGGTCGGTTACCATGGACGCAAAGACATCGAGCACTACATCTTGTCTGTAATGAACATTGTAAGTTTGAGCCTAATTTTTGGTAATGATGGTAATAGACTGTGATGCACGGACACAAATTGTCTGACTTTGTGTCTTTTCTTCTTTTCTGGAGGTCAGGTTGCCAAACTTTACCGTGATGCCAGTCTAGGAAATGTTGTGAACATTATTGTGACCCGGTTGATTGTTCTGACCGAGGATCAGGTATGAAAACCTCTATCTACTGACCTTTCTCTCCTTTAGCGGTGCTTAGTCAATATGTTCTCTATAACATAATTGGACAGGTCTTTTTATACTGTCAGTAGCCTCACTTGTCATTCAGTGTACTTTTACTGATGGTCGTGGAGTGAATGGGCCTCAATATTTTATGTGATTACCTTGGTTGAATAAGAGAGGAGAAAACTGCTCATGCATCAGACCTCATGGAGACTCAACTGTAGATCCTTACACGCATAGTACATGTACGTATAATGAGAGAAGCAGAACATGTTCCGAGCATCTGTCTTTCTAAAGGACTTATAGCTTTGTTTTATGTAGCATCTGGTCCAAAACACAAGATTATATTGTAATGTCAAGCAAAGTTGCTCTTTGATCCAATATACATGAGTGATCTGTAAACAGTCGTAATGGTCATAAGTAGGTCAACAGATGAATGATAAATGGCGGGAAGTAGCCTGTTATGTCTAAGTCTTTGTATTGAAATACCAATGCTCTTGTACAGCAATTAGAATCACTGATGGGCTGTTGAGTTGTTCAGTATTGTCAGTAAACTCCCATTCAATCAATAAATGTCTTTTGCAGACCTTAAATTTCAAATGTCTCTGAAAAAAAAAAACCTCTTGCGACTTGTTCCTCTTCTGCGTATTTAGCCAATTTAGCTACGTGCACCCAGAGGATGAAGCTAATATGGCTGCTAATGTTAATGTTCTTAAATCTAAGCCAAGACGGAACATTGCAAAGGTAGTAGCCTTGTCAGCGTCACCACATTCATATGCTAATGTAAAAGAGCAGCTGAGTCTAAGCTCTACTTTGAGAAATGTCATCTCCCTTCCTGTTGTAAACGTCTCTGCTTTTACTACAACAGCTCTTAAATCAAATCCCAAAACATATTGGCTGTTCCAGCAAATGCTCCTCTATCCTCACCTTGATCCCAGTACGTTACTCCACCAAGTAATTCCTCCAGGTCATTCTTGTTCCCAGGCAATGACCGTGGTTTCAACTGTCAGCTTGACTCCACTCTTAAGTTTATTGTCTGTTATAGGCGACTGCTTAAGAACTATTCCAGTTATTCCCTATGTTCTCTATGCAAAGAATGAATTTACAGGTTGTAAGGCATTTACACTGGTCTGTGTTTGTACTATGTGCTCTTTTGTAGCCTAATCTGGAAATCAACCATCATGCTGACAAGTCTCTGGATAGTTTCTGTAAGTGGCAAAAGTCCATCCTGTCCCATCACAGTGATGGCAACAGTATCCCAGAGAACGGCATGGCTCATCATGACAACGCTGTTCTGATCACACGGTGAGTATGGGATTGCATCACATTTTGTTTGATATGATTCAGAACGGAATGGACTTTGTTACAGGGGTCCTTTTGGGATTTAATAGTAAAGCTTATAGGACTTGGTGGAACAGTTCCTAAAATACTTGCCGTTCATCTTCTTGTTTGATGTCCTTATTGGGAGTTCAACATGCAACTATCAACTTCTGGTTAGGGAATACTTTTATCTCTGTTAAAAATCCAACTTAATTACTTAATCCAAACATTGTAATTTATGGCATTGATACTTTTTGTTCATGTTTCTGACAAAAGTTTCAAACCAGGAACTTTCTTTGCTGCAAATGAACAACAGCAATACTTCAATTTTTAAAAATTATTACATTTTTTTAAATGAATTGAGACAATCGTCTGGAAATCGGGCTTTCCTGTGTGTTGCAAAAGTACAACAGAATGAATATCTTACATGCATGCATTACATATAAGCTGTTATAATATCCATTTTTGTCTCACTAACTGTTAACAGAATTTAATACCTGTTACATGTAACTGGCTGAATGTGGACATTCGTTGAACCTCAAAGAATTGCTTCATCTGCCTATTACTTTATAATAAGTCATCTTCTGTTTTTAGGGTAAGAGGTTGTGGGTTATTTTCTGTGCTGTTGATGTACGAAGGGTGCTCAGCTGTGGTTCAGCTCTAAAATGTAGTGGGCACCAGCTATGGCACTGGTTGTACCAAATGTCCGGTTCGTCTGCACACAGTTACTGAAAACTATTAAAAAGCTGATGAGAATAAAGGCCTCAGTTCTGAAAATAAAATGTGCAGACGTACTGTACCTGTCACACTGCAATTTATGTTCAGGGTGTTACCATAAAACAGCAAACCTCTGTCATTACCTGGAATAGGCCTCATTGTTGCCAGAACTGTTTTGGCTACATAACCTAGCAACTACGCTACATATTCCTTCCCCTCACCGGTTTGTCTAAAGAGAGGATGGTGTTTTGTGATCGACATGGGCTAAAGCCAAGTGTTTTGACTCGCTGAACTCTGCACAAAACAGCATTTCTATCATCTGCGCGTTCTTGTTTGTTGTTGGTGCGTCTATCTTTGCCAGCTCCTTTGGCTTCTGGATTTTATTATTGTTTTTAACTTCACTCACAAAGCATTTAAGGTTGCTTAGTGGAATTTTTTTTCTAAATGTGCAAATATGTGCCTATTATCTTGCAGAACTTAGTCACATTTACCCTGTTATATTTTGGAGCCATGCGGATCCACCCAGTGATTCATAATAGGCTCAAAGTAGAGAGGAACGGCAGCTCACCATGTCCACATCCGGGTCTGCAGTATCGGTTATTCATTGATAAAACATTTTTCCCAATAGGGGGCAGAAGAACTCTAAAACAAGCAGACAGACATATACCCTTAACATATTGTTATAATATAACTGTTAGTGCTAACATTTCATAAACATTACCTTCTACCACCTTTGTCTGTTATAAGACCATTTGCTAGCACTAGCCGTCATATCTGCGTCATGAGCTAGCAAGCTAACGTTTTGTTTCAGTGATATATGGGTTGTCAGTTTAGCCAAGGACTGTACAAAACATGTTTGCAAAAAGCTTTCACTTTCTGCTTCGAGCAATAGAGATGGTATGATGAAATAAAGCAACCGCATCTGAAATATGGAGTCAGGATGACCCAAAACTAGTAACGATTTCAGGATAAAAAACTCAGCGCAAAGTTAAGTTATAAATTTGTTTTTGTCAATCAGTTATATAGTATAGTTTGATAAACACAACTGAAAGTTTTTTATTTTTAGACTTTTAAAAAAATGTCAATGAGTAAATTCTACATTAGATTGGTGATGATGCTATGCTAGTTTTCCGTGATGTTTGGATAGGACAATAAAACGTAGCCATACATATCCTTAAAATGGCAACATAGAAGGCCCATTTCCTAACAGGTTGAATAATACAGGAAACAAATACATTGTCTCCATTAATATTTGTGGATTTTTCTCATTTTATTTAGAAATGTAATCCAAAATTGCAAAATTGTCTCTGGTTGGAGTCCCTCCATTCTGTTATACTTAGTGTCCTTCATGTTTGTGCATGTTGTCTTCATTTAAATGTCTGTTTGTATGCCTGCAGGAGGCAAAGTGTCCTCCAAATGACATAAGATATTGTCATGCGGAATGTGATTTGTGACACAACAAAATAAATTATCAATATGAAATGACATTGTTTATTATCATACAACACACATCGGGAAACATCTGTGCTATATCCTTGTATTCATTACCCTCTACTGTTGGGCTCGGTCATTATTTGTGGTTTGTCACTTTCATAAGAGACTGAGTAAAATTAAGGATGTAAATAAAAACAAACTGACTTCTTACACAATGTCAAGATTGCATCTCATGGGTTTGATGGTGCTCTGCAGGGAAGAGGACTGAGTGGAAGGAGGATGAAGAGTTTATAGGGTGAGGGAGGGAGTACCAGGAGGATGAAATTAAATTTGCTGTGCCCTTGGTTTTAATAGATTAAAAGCTTTAGGAATGATTGGATCATTCATTTGAAATGTATGATGTGTTCTTAAAGCACTGTGGCTCCTTGGCCTCTATTGGATTACCTGTATGTGAGCTATGCAGGGCACTAGTGGGGACGCAGCATGACCGGAGCTTTTCACTTCATTCTCGTTCATGTCTGAACACTGAGTGTTTGCCGGATGACATTTTGCCAAAGGCTCATGAAACCAATGAGGGGGTGAACCAGGTGTTTTCTTACAACCAAACCTAACCCTGTCACAACTTCATTATGGCAATTGTTATGTTAAAGGTTGAGATTATATCTCGCCAGACTGTGATTAAGTGTGGAAAGAATGAAATGGCAAAGAGCCAGTGGAACAAAATACTGTAAAACAGAAGACAAGAAAAAAAAAGAAGAAGTGGAGTTAATTTAATTGTTGGCGTTTCTTCTTTTTTGTCTGTCTGAAGGTATGACATCTGCACCTACAAGAATAAACCCTGCGGTACCTTAGGTGAGTGGACTGTATGCTATATGTTAACATGTGCTCTCTTGCCAGTTGGCATACTGAGCTGATATTCATTAAATGATCCTCAAGTTTAGCAGTTCATTTTATTTTCACGTTCGCCCTTCTACGTGTCCTCATATAAACCTTATTTAGCAGTCTCCTTTAGAAGCGCACCAGACAGCTCCACTGAGACATAATGAGAAGGATGTTTTCACTTGTGTTATTATATCTCCGCTGTGTTTTTGGAGGCTGGGAGCCTTGAACCTGGACAGCCGTGGTCACCTCCTCACACAGCCTCCACTTTATAAAACTTTTTTTTTTCCCCTGCTGTCTCTGTCCTCTCCCTCTAACCTCAGTTTGTCCAAGGTGTTTGCACTTCCACTGAGAAAGGAAAAAGGTATGTGTTGGAAAGCCGACTGGGGGGAGGAGAAAGAGAGTTAAAGAGGAGAGTAGTGACAGAGGAGGAGATGGAGAAGGATAGGAGGAGTTGAAAGGAAAATGGAAGGGGAAAAGAACAATTATAGGGAGCGTTAAGGGTATGCAGGAGGAAGATAAAGGTGTGTGATATGCTGGTGGTGGTGGTGGTATAGGGGGTGGATAGAGGACAGTGAGCAGTGGCTGAGCAGAACCCCCCCTCTACTTCTACACATCAACCCCACCCCAGACCTCCTCCACACCCAGCCCTTCTCTCCCCATCTTATCTTATGTGAAGGCCCTGGAGGCACCACAGTATATCTTGGAGGTAATATTGTGACTTCAGGGGTGGTTTGACAGATTGACCGCATTCGTCACATTCCCCCGTCGCTTTAATTGCCCTGGCATCTGCTTGGTTTCCTCGTTGTCTCACCCTCCCTCCACCCCTCAGGGATCATGATCCCAGGTCAGATCCCTGGCCTTTAGGGTCGCTGAGTAATCACGGGGCTGGAGATAATACAGAGTCCACCCTGGTGTTAAGAAAACAACTTCCATCGCAGTGTGTGCGTATGTGTGTGCGTTTTGCACTCGGCCACGACCACGCACGTACACACTCACATGGACTATGCTCTCACACACTCACATTCTTAAACTAATCGTAGACTAGCCACCCTCCTTCCTTTCCCTCCCTCTCCTCCTTCTTTCTTCACCTTCAGGCTCCTTCTTTCCCTGCAGTAATGGTTTCAGTGGCCTCCTGATTTGCGAGTCTATTCTTGTTTAGCCTCTTAGTAAAGAGAATACAAAAGCTGTGCCACTTTTTGTAGGGAGGGAAGAAATTCCTGCAAACTATACAGGAAAATCTGATTCAGCATTGGCCGCTAAGCTGTAATTTATGCAGTTGCTCAGAAGCGCACATGCATGTAGCTGCGTCACACTTTTGGTGAGCGGCTCAGAACACACTGCTAGGTTTCGCTGGGACGTGTGCAACTGACCATTTTTTGATTGTGACCTAGTTTAGATTTTCAGGTTCAGCTACAGTATGAGATTGGGTGAACTCACTCTCTTTTCACTTCATTCTTAAAACTATTGAAAGTGGGTCGTTGTGTTTTGCCGCAATTAAAACATCCTCGATACACACACACACACACACACACACACACACACACACACACACACACACACACACACACAAGGATACAAACTGAGAGACACACCTGCTTTGCACTGTCATCCGATCCGTTCTCCAGTCACCTGTAGATGTAATCTGTGAAGAATTGCCTCCTGTCTCCCTATCTGACCTGTCAGGCTGAGGGAAAAAAGGACCTGCGACACCTGGATTGCAGAGTGGTTTTAACTTTAAACACCCTCTCCTGTCTCTCTCCTTCTCTTCCCCTCCTTCTCTGACTCTGAAATGAGGAAAACATCGATATTTTCTGACAGATTTCTGGTGGGGCACACCGTTGGTGAGGGAGTTCTTATATTCCCTACCTGGGCTTGTGTTTGAGGTGATCCCTTGTTACATGAATTGAAATATATAAATCTAACCTTGTCTGGACATTTTCCAGCAGCCGCTGTAGTTTGCGAGAAAAAAACCCAAAAAAGCACGTCTAGCCAGTGATGCTTAATTGAAGTCCCACTGGTGAATCCACACACTGAGACTGCCTTTCAGTATCGCTGTAAACAGGAGATCATTTGAGTGGAATCCTGATTTTCTGATCACGACTCTTAAAAATGCCACGTTGTGACACTGTTTGAATGTTTGTCTGGTGTGTGTGTTTGTGTGTGTAGGCTTGGCCTCGGTGGCTGGAATGTGCGAACCGGAGAGGAGTTGCAGCATCAATGAAGACATCGGCCTGGGTTCTGCTTTCACTATTGCGCACGAGATTGGCCACAAGTGAGTGTGGTTTGAGATTTATAACACATCTAACATCTCTTTTTGATGCAAATGAGATTTTCTGTTTTGTTTTATGATCTTTAAATCTTTTATCACCTCCACAACTCCCCACTACTAATAATTTCTGCTAAACAAACAAAACCTACCAGCCCTACTTGTAGCCTTTTTCCCCCTGCAGACGCCTTGAACTGTATCTCCACATTTTTCCTCATGCAAATGTCAGTGTCCACATACCTCTGGCTCTTTCTTCCTGAATATAAAGCAAAATAATGATGATGTATTAGTCTATGTATCCCCCTCTGGAGAGTTCAGCAAGATGGCGATTTCCTTTATTATGTCTCATGTCTGCTTCTGTTGTGGGACAGTTGTAAAAATAGTCTCTGCTTCTAGAGGATGTATAAAAAAACACTGCAGCGGGGGTTTCAACTGGGTTGATTTATTTCCAGAGTAGGGTAAAATGTCATAAACGCCAGCCTTACAAAAACAGGTTCAGGCAGTGTGATGTGGTTGGGTTTGTTATATACATTAGACCTGATCTGTGCTTTTGGACTGTAAGGAAAAGTGAGCTTTGACATCCTGTCGTAACCTGAGATGCTCTCTCCAATGATATCCAGATAGATTTAATCGGTTGTTAAATGATTCCTTTTCAAGCCTTAGTGTGAAATACATTCTTGAAGAGCTTTCTTAGCAGAGGACAAGGATAGGAGCTGTTTTTTGTTTTTTTTTGTTGTTGTTTTGGTTTAGGGTGTCAGTGATTGATCAACAGGATCTTCTCGTCCCACTCCTGTTGATGGTTGAATCTCTGCTGTGACCTGCTCAGACCTGCAAGCGTTGATTGACAGCCAGGCATCACAGTGGTGATTAGAACTTTCTCAAGCTCCAGACAGGGTTTGACCCCTAACCTTTAGTTCTTCTTCACACAGCTGTTTCAGAGCCATAGAGCTGCGTCTTTACAGCCATGTCCACTAAGGTAGACATCCTCCATTCAACAACCTGAACTGCCCTCAGTTATCAAACCTGTGCACTTAACTGCTAAGGGAGGGACACTTTTATGCGCGTGGTAACTAGTAGGGATGCACCGACATATCATCCAGACATTGTTTTGGTCGGTGTGAGCTCTGCTGCTGTTGTTGTATTGACAAATAAGATGCAAATGCAATCACTGTTATGAATTTGCAGTAGTGAATTTGTGCTCATTCAAAGATTGTGCATATCAAAATGGAAACAGATGACAATTTGGATTTCGTTGTTTCATTGGCACAGAAATAAGAATGATACAAATAAAAAAAAAACATTAACAAAAAATATTCCTATCTATATCTGGGATGAGCCATGCATTTCACAACCAGTGCATCCTTAGTGACTCGTGATCGACAGCCGGTGACATCGACTTTACTTTTTCCTTTTGTTTCTTCAGTTTTGGGATGAACCATGATGGTATTGGGAATTCCTGTGGTACCAAAGGCCATGAGACAGCCAAGCTGATGGCCGCCCATATAACCGCCAACACCAACCCATTCTCCTGGTCTGCTTGCAGCAAAGACTACATTACCAGCTTTCTCGAGTAAGTGGATGATGGTTATTCCCTGTGGGAGTATGTGTGGATCAGCCTTTATATATGTGTCTGTGCGCGTGTGTGTAGAGCAGAGAAATAGGTGCATGCCTGTTTTCCTGCTCAGAGCCGTCTCCTTCACAACCCACTGCCACTGGCTGGCTCTTGTGGTGACCCGCTAGGCTTCGTCTATGCAAGTCATTTACCTCTTATTCACATCCATTTCATCACTGAGATTCCTGCCAGACCTCCTTGTGGCTTCGTATGATAACTGGGTACCTTCCCGCCATTGCATCTTCACGCCGCAAAGTGGCCAATGTTAAAGCTAATGTGGCGTACAGTGGTGATGCGTAGGCCAGCTGCCTTGGCTTTGACCGCTGCTCCACTGTTTCATGGATAGGTCAAAGCAGACAACGTCTTAGAGAGCACTAATAAACCAAACAGCGCAGCGGTGACATTTGGCAGACAGAGGGACCGCAAGCTGAACTGAACTGGAGGAAGTGCTGCCAGCCTGGCATAGTACAAACTCACATGGGTCTCTAGTCCTGAGGTAGAGAAGGCCAGCTCCAGACAAAACATCTGGAGTTCAGTCTCTGGCCGGGAACAGATGCCTATGATGATGACAGGACTGAATGAACTAAAAGCTACTACCATGATCCCTGCACGTGGGCACATTGCATTTAGTAGCTTCTGGCTGAGATTTTGATAGAGCTGCTTTTAGAGAAGGTTTTAGTGAGCTATCAAAGGGAAAGTTTCTCTAATAAAAGTTAATTGAACCTTTCTTGGATGGAATTAGACTGCTTCACACTTAGGCTGTTTGGTTTGGCTGCCGTTAACTGATAGTTAAAGTCAGTGCCCATCGACTCATTAGAGCAGGACCACCTAAAAAAGCAGGTCATTATTCATGATATAGAAAGTCCAACACGTTTAGCTGTGCTCTCATTAACTCCCTGTTATACCAAAGAGATTACGTTAATATCTGTTGTGCTTTAAAATGAAGCATGAGCTACAGTCCGCCATGTTTCAGAAAACGTAGCTTCACATTAACGCCTCTTGGTCCATATACCCATACTGAGCAGATCATAGTTAAAAAGACAGAGTCTGTCATTTTTCTGGTGCTGCTGTTGTGTTTCATTACAGATGAATTAAAAAATAACAGAATTCATCAGTACATACACAGTTAAATCATTTGCAGGAATGTGGAAGATGCTCAGAGGGATTCCGTATTTGAAAGACTAGACACCAGAAAGTCACAGTTTCATCAAAACTGTTCATAAAATAATCAATTTGGATGTCTCTGCAGCTTCAACTTCATCAAACTATGTTGAGCCCTTTTATTTTTATTTTTTGACTCATTTTATTGATACCCTGCGATGAACTGGCGACTTGTCCAGGGCGAGTGGGGGGGGGGCG
>JAPTHA010000005.1:28399336-28409868 GCA_029814585.1 Gymnapogon annona | reverse complement strand
CTGTCTGTCTGTCTGTCTGTCTGTCTGTCTGTCCGTCCGTCCGTCCGTCCGTCCGTCCGTCCGTCCGTCCGTCCGTCTATCTATCTATGAAGCTTTATAGAGTATCTATCTACTTCTAAAAAAATATGGTCATCTTATGACAGCTAATCTCCAGAATCTCCTTTATACGGTGGCTCTGAAGGGAAAACCACAGCAACAAATCACAAAGCACACATGAAAAAGAAAAGCGCACTAACAATGTAAACATCCTACCGGAAAAGGTAGGTAGATCATCTGCAGTAATCAAAATGTGGATGCTATCAAGTTCTTACAGCAGGGCTCTCGGAGTCTAAATGAATGTTGGAGTCGGTGTGGTACACCAATGGCTGACCACTTTCATCCCCAATTTTGGGATGTTCTTTGATCCAGTCATTTTGGAATGAGATAGCAGAAGAGATTAGCATTATTTTTGGAGTAAAAGTCATATGCTCTTTTATCGCATTATACCTGGGCAAACCTGCGGACAAGCTTAAGGTTCACGATAAATATCTCTATAGAATCCTTTTGGTTGCAAGAAAGCCATCACACGGATGTGGTTGTGTGAAAATTCACCTTCAAAGGATGATTGGATTGAAGTGGTCAATGAAATAAGCGATATGGAGAGACTGACCTTTTCCAAAAGGCTATGACTTGAACAACATATGACGCTTTGGAAAAAATGGACAGTTTATTGTAATGAACGTAACTCATTGTAATTGAAAGATTCCATCATTTGCTTTAATGTAAGAGCTCTGGAAATCTCAGTTTTCTATCATTCTTTATTTGTGTATTTTTTCCCCTTTTCTCTTTTTTCTCTTTTTTATTATTATCATAATGATTTTTGTTTTGTTTTATTTCTGCTGTTTTAATTTGAAAATCTCAATAAAGAGAAAATTTAAAAAAAAAGATGTGGATGCTGATTGGATTGTCTTTCTGACAAGTGGGAAAACTGAAAGATTATATTAAATGTGGCTGCCACCGAAGAAATGATCACAGGTTTCTTTTATGCAGGAAATAATTACAAGAGAATAGTTGACATACTGGTAACTTCGCACATTGCAATCTTCACAGTCTGAAGACACGTTAAAGAGAAGCTGTAATTGTACAGCATGAAAAATCACTACCATGGGGTCATTTTGAATTATTTAATAAAGAGAATGCAGACACATGAATCCAACAACTCGTTTCCATTAGCTAGCTACCACTGTCTGTTCAACATTTGAGTGCTCCCGATGTAACTCTTCTAATCAGACGTAAATCACCAATTTCAGGCTCAACAGGATGATTGCCGGCTTTTAGTATTGTCAATCATTTCATTGCTTTTTGTCTCCTTTATCCCCTTCTTTATCTTTTTTGTCTTTATTCTTCTTCCTCCCGCCTTTCCACTCTTCCACCCTTAACAGACTTTTGCTCTCCAGACAATGTAGTTTGATTGGCGATGGTCTTGTTATGCGTGAAATTGGTGACGCATGTCTGATTGGAAAAATTACATGGAGCGCCCGGACGGATTCACATATTCACATAGACGATTCATGTGTCTGTGCTGTCTTTAGTAAGGAATCCAAAATGATGCTATGTACTGATGATTTCTTCAATGGCAGCCACATTTAACATAATCTTCTAGTTTTCCCCCTTGTCAGAAAGACAAGCCAATCAGTATCCACATCTTGATCATGGCAGGTGCCTACCCTTTTTATTGTTTGCAGGATTTTCTTTTTCATGTGTCTTCGCTTCATTATTGTTTGCGTGATTTACTTTTTCTTGTATGTACGTTTTTTTTTTCCTTTCGTTTTTTTTAAATACATGTACCTAACGATAAACAGGGTGTCGATAAAGTCTCTTTACAATTTATAAAAATTATTACAAAGGTAGTTGATGAGATATTTTAACCAGATTTGTTTTTTTTAGCCAGTGTTTATTGAAGTTTTCCTTCACATTAAAATTTTATGTTTCAGATACTTCAGTTTTTATTTACATTAAGATTTTGAAAAACCAACCTGGAGGTTACTACAACTTGACAAGGCAGGACAAGAATGACGATGCGAGCAAGGCAAGACATGCGACAGACTGACAAAATGCAAGGGGAAAGCATGCCACTTATATACAAGGGGAAATCAGGACAGCTGGGCACATTGGGGAGTGATTGCAGACGAGACACGGCTGTGAGGAATCTGGAGGGGAAAGCTAGAGACCACACTAGGGAACACACAGGGCAGGAAACAGCAAAATAAAAGACACAGGAAGTAAATAAAACCAGCTTGACAAAAACCACATTCATGACAAATATGATGAAAAATAAGAGTAATTCCTAATAATATAAATATATAAATAGAAATAAAGAAAATAACAGACTGAGTGCAACGGCAAAGATCAATAAAGAGACATCGTCAATTATATAGTAACATACAGTCGTATAGTAATTATAGTAATTAATCATTCTAATAATAATAATAATAATAATAATAATTAAGGGTACTGGCACTGGTTAACAGTACTGGTACTAGCACCAGTGTGTCCATGGACGAAATAATAATAATAACAACAATATTTATTGATAATTATAGTAATGATAGTACTTATATAGTAACCATTATCATTGAATGTCAGGTATTTCCCCATATTGTAATTCACGTATCATGTAGATGTTCATTAAAGCTCATATTAAAGCTCAGGGTTATTATATCCAAAGCAGAGAAAACATGACAAAGTGACTTACTCAGCAAAGACATCAATAACTAAATGTATCGAGCGTATTCAGCCACTGTCATTAGTTCAGCTCCACAGGTTTTACCAGTGAATTTATGTTGTCGAAGATGACGACGTTTAAATCTAAACTGCGGAGCCTCTGAACGTCCAAAGGGTTCATGTCAGATGTCTTTGAAAAGACATCGAACTGTATTTAACATCAATTATTTACATGTATTGTTAGGATAAGGAGTTCCAAAGTTATTAAACATGTCAGTGGGTGTGGCCTCCAAGTCCAGGTACAGCCCTGGGGTGATGGATTAGATATACCTTTATACCTTTATTCGTCCCACTCAGGGAAATTTCAGTCTGTATCTGGATGAAGCCTATGCTGTGTGTGTGTGTGTGTGTGTGTGTGTGTATGTGTGTCTGCTTGCATGTTTTGTTAGCGAGACCCTTCAAGAAAGCGGATAAAAGTGGCTGTGGTTGTCAGATGATGTTTCCGGCTGAAAGCTGTTAGAGGGAGGTTAGTGAACAGTGCCTGTTACAGAGATGACAGTATTACATGCCAGTTTCCAACTGGGAAACAAAGCGCCGCTTCTCTGCCACTCTGTTGGGTTCCTCTCCACTTCTGGCTCCAGCATCTGACGGGGGACGAGCCTTTAAAAAGAAAAAAAAAAAAAGTCAAAGTTGCATTACTTCTTCTCTCTGTGGGATAAACTATTGCTTAGCTTAAGTTATATCTCTGTTTTATCAGTCTGTGTTGTCTGTTTTTTCTTTTCATTTGGGTTTTATTGCCTTTAGCCTTTGTGTTTCTTACAAAAGGGTTCTGTCTGTAAACTCCAATTATCCTCCCTTTCTCTCCCTCAATCAGACTTTTGGATATCGCACATGCCTCTCCTTGCCAAGTAAACAACTTTGGCTGTGGTGTTGGCCTAGATTCACCGTCTTGCAAGAGCAATATGTGGTGCTTTGTTTGGGTTTTTTAGGAATGGTTTATGAATACACTCACAGTTCAGTCATAGTTTACTCTCCCATGTTTGTATGCCAGCATGTTATAAATGTTAAAAGGCAGGCACTTTGGGTTTATTGAGCTCAGCGAGACCACATATTCTGCAAGCGTTTGATATTAAACCGGTGTCTTAAGATAATTGTTGGCTTCGTCTGGCCTTATCATGCTACTGTCTTCCCATTGGTTGAATCCAGGCAACACAGTCTCTCTATCTCCATGAATGATCCGTGTCAGAGTTCAGAGGCTGCTGCTGTTCCCACTTACCAGAAGATATTTCCGCTCGGTATAATGAATTTGGCTGAATCCAGCAGACGGGAAGCCTTCACGACAATGTCAAATAATAAGCCTCTGTGTTTAATCTTTGACTATTTTGTCTCTCTCCAAACCAATAAATAGTGAGGCTTGCCCTGGGTGCAGAGGGAGTCGGGGAGCCTCAGAGGCCGGTTTGTCTGTCTTGCTCTCCCTGTGATGAGAGGGTCCTCCGAGGAGTAAGAGCCAAGAAATGGGATTATTCCATTCAGTATCTACAAACAGGAGATGGAGAGAGGAAGAAAGAAACAAAAAGAGAATGAGGGGGAAAGGGGATGAGGAGCGAGGAACAAAGAAGCCATTCCCCTGAGTCTGGAACATTTAGTTCCCACTTAAAGTGACTTCTTTTATTTGCTTCTTTCAGGTGAAAACAAACAGTAGAGCAAATGTGTACCTTCTGAAAATCTAATGATCAAACCTAAAGCAGGATAAAAACTGCTATTCTTTTGTGGGTGAGTTATCCTGAAGGTATTTTGCCTAATTTTAGTACGACGCTTGAAAAGAAGCGCACAGAAAATCCCGGTGCATTTACTTCTTAGAAGGAAGCGGAGAAAGAAGAGAAGTCTGTGGAAAGAGAGAAGTCGAAGAATGAACCGAACCGAATGGACGAGTCAGCTGGGAATAGAACCGGGGACTCAGGGGATCTGTGGTGAAATTCGTCTAACCACAAGGCTTTTAGGTCGCCCCGTTTGGTGAAATCTTATATTGCAACAAGTATTAACTGTGTAGCTGAAACCTGATGTAGTTTGTTATGTTTCCATAGACGGGAGCAGATTTTAGTCAGAGAAGAGCGCCGACCGCAGAACCGGGTCAGTTCAGTCCACGACACACTTCACGACTGGTCAGTAATGATGGGACACTGTCACGTGACCAACCCCAGAAAACCTCGGGGATTCTCAAAAAACCCGTCCACAAGCCAACACATATTACATGTGAATTTATAATCATCTGTGTCAGTGTCTTCATTTTTAACTCCAAACACCATATTTGGTGAAATCGTCAACAGCTTCTGTCCTTTGGCAGCTGAAAACAGTCCCTAACAGATGCACTATTAACTCCTACTTCAGACATCTTTACTAAAAACCAGAGTCCAGCTGCTTCATCGGATCGCTGACCCTCTCCGAAATAAATACACATATGAGGTCTCGTCAAAGATTTATCTCTTCCATAGAAACGACTGGACTGGAAATAATGCATTCATCTATTCTCTTTATATAATTGCAGTGGTGTTTGTAGCCAAATGTACACTTCCTTATCTCGAATCTCGGACACATAAAACTTCCTTGGCTCAATGTTAATAATTGCAATCCTTTAATATTCTCGTAATTTCCATGTATACACTTCAAACTGCGTGCTTCAAACACATTTCACTTCCTCTGCAGTCGGCGTCTGAGTTGCAGTCTGCACAATCATAAAGCGCAGCACTACGTTATTGTTGTCACTCGGCCCGTTTTTTCCTTTCCAGGGATGGGAAGCATTCCACTGCATGTTGCAGCTGCTACAGCTGGAAAGAACACAGTGTTATAGTAAATAACCATAGTAATATTTTGCCTTGAAATAATCAACTGCTTCAGAGAGTAGAAGACAAAGAATAACACAGGGAAATCAAAATGAAATAGATCTTTATTTTCCCACCGGTACAAATCATCCAGATGATTTCAGACTCTGTGAATTTTCAAATAAATAACAATTTAAAAAAAAAAAAAGGAAAGAAAGAAAGAAAAAAAAAAGTCCACAATCTGCGAGACACACAGACAATTAAACAAGCTCAACCCAGAATAAACAGCCACGGTAACAGCAGCCCTGTGCGCTGTTTGACTCCAGCTCTAGCTCTTTATTTTCCTGCTACAGAGCAGTTCTTACTATAATATAAAACTGGAGTGTGCACCCCACCATGCCCCCCCCCCACCCTTCCACGTTCTTTGTGAGTCCACATATTTCTATCTGACAAAACAGACTAAACATAATCCAAGGCCTGGATGTATGACTGTAGCTCACTCCAGATTTTTCTCTTCCCCTTCCTTTTGTCATTTTATTGGCTCCTCCGTGGACTCGGTAACAGCGGTGACATACAGGATAGAGCTGCACACGTAGCCATATAATCAGAGGGGGTTCGATAGGCCGACAGACCTGCCCTCTTTCCCTCCGGTAAAACGTCTCAGCTTGTGCTTCGACGCTCGTTTTGATGAGGAGGTGTTGATGCGTCATATCAACATTAATTACATGTCATTTGAGTTCCCTGACAAGCTTCCTACAATAGTCGTTTGGTGGTAAAATTACATGAGTCAAACAGGGAGTGGGGAGGGGAACTTCAATGCTGCGGTCCTGGCATTTGGTTCTCTGCCATCAGCCAAGTGTAGAAAGGTTCCTTTGTGTAAGAAACAATCCTATTGTAGGTTTGTTTTTTTGACAGCTCAGGTCGGGGGACGTGTCTGGACAATGAACCTCTGAAACGAGACTTCCTGTACCCAACAGTGGCCCCGGGGCAGGTGTACGATGCAGATGAGCAGTGTCGCTTCCAGTACGGAGCCTCTTCACGCCAGTGCAAGTATGGGGTAAGAAACCAGCATCATTCACGGCTCTGTCCTCTTCCTTTAACACTGACCCATAGAGATTTGACACACGGTTGACATCAGCCCCAGTTCGACTGAAGTTGTGTATTTTTGTCCTCTTTCACTCGGTAACTCGGTTTATTGAAGTCGCATTGACATTCAACCTGCTTCACCTCACTCAAATCTCCACATGTGACATAATATTCAGGAGTTATTTGAGACTTTCCTATATAACTTTTACTATGGCCATGTATCAGACATATCGCTGTGTAATTATAGAGTTACAGGAACAGTGGAAGTATAAAGTACTTTTTTTTTTTTTTATTGCAAGAGGATGTGCTAAAAAAGAACACCAAAGTTTAGACGTGTGACTCAGTAGTTTTATTTTGACTGTGACAGCAGGAGGGAAGTAACTTAAGAGTTTTTATTTTGAGTTATACAACTAATCTTTTGCCCTCATCGTGTTACAAGATTGCACGTAGATTAAGAAGAACAAGCGCTCCTCTGTATCTGTGTCCTCGGGAGCTGACGTGCGGGGTTTAAAAATAATGAAACCCAATGAAAATGAATGTAAAGAAGCCTTCACACACTTAAACGTGCAACTTCAAAGACCTTGGGATCAGACAAGTAATAACATTTCATGGATATTAATGAACCAAACCTTTTTTTTTTTACTACTTGTTGAGCAAAACATTATGACCTTATTGTACCTGAACCTAATCATACAACAGTGTATAATTTACATAACGTATTATGTCTGAATGAGTTCCAGCTGAATGCTGAGTACAGGCCAAGACTAAACCTCAGATTGAAGTAGACAAATACATTTATATAAATTATGAATAGAAAAATTGCCATATACATTTTATATTTAGTCATATTACTTTTGATTAAAGATGTTGAGATTATTCTAAATAGAGGTGTAATTACAGTTAATGGAAAAAATAGCAAATATTCTAACTGAGGCCAAAATAGTGAATCCTTTCCGAACAACTCACTGGTTTTACCTTCTGAGGTCCTGTGATATTATCTGTGCATGCAAAGAATGATGGGCTACTTTTTATTCCATAAAGGTCTAGTGTGACTTTTGTGACAGTTCCCAAATGATTTTTTCTCTCTATATAACCTTTCATTACTAATTTATCTACATTTATTATAATATTATCCTCTATATCGGGTATTTTCCTACTTTGAGTTCATTAATGCTCAAAGTAGACTTGAATGTCATTATATCAAACAGAGAAAACTGAAGCAAAAGTGACTTTTTCAGTCAAATATATCATTGATGAGTTCTTTCTTTCGGCTTTCTCCCTTCCGGGGTCGCCACAGCGAATCCAATTCGCATATTTGATTTGGCAGGAGTTTTTACGTCGGATTCCCTTCCTGACACAACCCTTGTATTTATCCGGGCTTGGGACCGGCACAATGAAACATTGAGGGTACAGTTGTAGGCAGTAGCGTGAAGGGTCTTGCCCAAGGACTCACGCTGGACACTCATCCCGGGAATCGAACCAAGTTCCCCTACGCACCAGCCATTACCAACTGAGCTATGCAGCTGCTAACCAGTCAAATCTATCATTAACTCAACATAAACTCAGTGTGTCCATCTATTGTCATTAATGGGTTTTACTAGTGAATCAATGTTGTACATGGTGGCGGTGTTTCCATGGTAACTACAGAGCCTCTGAACATCCAAATGGGTCCAATCAGACAACCATGACAAGATGACAAACTGTATTTTACACCAATTATTGACATATATTAAAGAATTTATACCAGTAGATGGTTTTGGGTGTGAGTGGCAAGTCATTATGGATTTATTTGTTGACAGTGAGAAAAACGGCAAGAAAGCCATTAGCGTTGAGATGAAGATAGCTCTGAAACTTTTGGAAACTGACACTGTGCACGAGAATCATCCCCTTAAACAAATTAAAACCCTCAATAAAAGTTTTTGGACTTCATTTGGAAAAAAATTCAAGCGCAAATTCTCATTCGCAGTCATCATACAGCAGAGGATTGCTCACGGAGATAACAACAGCTTTCCTCAGGTTTGTCTTTCCTCATCGAGGTTTAAGGGGTTAAACGCATTAGGATGATCATTGTTTTGTGATTTCCTGATGACCAGAACTGGTTCAGGAGCGTCTTTCCACATGTCACTTTATTCTTCCGTCTTTATCTTTTAAACATCTCAGGCTGTGAGTTGAAGGATTCGAGTCAACACTCCCTTCATTGGTTTAGTTTGATCATGACTATCCCCCCCCACCACCCCCACGTCTGAGTAATGAGAAAACCTCAGTACATGAAATTACAGAGGCAGTGAAAGACGGAGAACGACCGCGTAGTAAAAAAGAGTGGTTAAAAAGAATCCTCAAAGATTTAACAAACAGTAATGAAATATTGTTTTGTGTGATATAAATATTTGGCCACATGATGGAAATGGGACAAAAAATTTACAAATTAGTCGAGGTCATACAATTATTTTATTTCATCGAAAGAAACGTCTAACAGCGGATTATAACGGGCCCTCAGTCAAGACCAGTTATTTTGGCTCTTAAGCTCATAATTGTGGTTTTAGATCAGCATGAAAGAGCGCCATTTATGAGAAGGCTGGTTTCCAGCATTGATTCAACAGAAGCAGATTGGAGTTTTTCATCCGACTGACAATTCCATGCATCTCATGGGCCCAAATGCCGTCTGTGAGGAGAAATACCACCAGGAAAATGGATCATACCTGTAGAAGCGTAGGGTTTCTACAGCTGAAGCTCACATTTAAAGCAACATTTTCTGTGTCCCACTAATATAACATGGAGGAACTGTGATTGGAGAAAAAATAGAGATGTTTATCCAGAGTGCATCAGCTTTGACTATAATCTCACTCAGTCTCGTCGTGATGCAGTTTTCATATTTCACTGCTAAAGCATGTTGCTTAAGAAACGGACACAATCTCTCTTCTTCCGATGCAAGATAACAAAATGAGCGATGTGTTTTTCACTATCAAGATCACTGAAGACCTAGCCACAAATCTGTATCTGAGCTTCAGGATTTACCAATGCACGATACTACCAATGATACATTAACGCGACCCTTAAGACATTCGGGGGGCGGGGTCATCGAAATGTAATTTTTTTTTTTAAAAAGCCTGTGACCTGGTGGGAGGTGGGATTGGGGTATGGAGTGGTGACATATTTCAGGCTTTAAATCACATTGTGTTACTGTGTCAGAGTTTGGGAAAGACACGTAGGAGCTGAGGAGAGGAGTTGCATGAACCAAAAAATCACACTTGAGTGAAATAAACAGTCAAAGATAGAAATGGTGGTTGGACAAATGACAGACAACCCCAGCTCAAATTAGCTGATATTTCAACTACATTCATGTCTAAACAGACGACAGTTTCATTGAACTCATTTCACATACATGACTGTTGACATTTCAAACATGTCACCCGACAGCTTCACTGCTTTCATTTTTATTTCAGTATAACTTTTGCTTTATGGTGCTCCCACTAAAGCTGTCTCCATTAATACTTGACATAACACTTCACCATAATTGATCTCTTAAGCTCTGTAAAATTAACCCCTACGTTTATATTTCATATACTTCCTTTTATTTCTGATGTCAAGACTCACCATTAATAGGTAAACACTTAAAGACAACTATTGAAAAATAGAAAAACCTTCCTCATTCTAGTTGTCAAGCATGTCATCCATCGCATCATAGAAGGATCTAGACTTCTTCATTCAGTGAATATCCGTGCTATATTATGACACGAGAATCACGAAATTTAAGCCAAATCACTTTTAAAGTTTTCATTTGGTTCATCGTACGCAACAAAGGAAGAGCATGAATAAATAGATGGAGGAAAAGTAATTACAGTTATCTTGAATTTCTCCCATGGGGATGAATAAAGTATCTATCTATCTATCTATCTATCTATCTATCTATCTATCTATCTATCT
>JAPTHA010000005.1:28381991-28392073 GCA_029814585.1 Gymnapogon annona | reverse complement strand
AGGATAAGGCATAATGTGGAACACCTGTGTAAGGTGATCGCTGAGTCTCAGGCATCGGTGCAGGGAGGGAGGCAGAGAAAACACAGGCCGTACAGTCAGACCAGCCTCCGACACATTCATTACACAGCCTGTCTCTCACTTTTTTCTCTGCAGCGAAGTGGAAATAGTCACGGAGGGAAGGGATGCTAATAAAGGGAAGAAGAAGAAGAAGAAGAAGGCAAGAGAGGATAAGAGAAGAAAAATAAACTTTTTTTTTTTTTTTTTTGTCGTAGATGTTTAGTTGAGAGAAGAGTCGTTGTGAGGTTTCATGCTTTGGTCTGCATCCCAAATCTAAACCAAATCTAAATGTCATGTCACACTTAAGAGCTCTTAGAGCAGCTCAGGTTTCATGAACGAATCATTGGCACGGTGCCGGCAGATGGGCACATACTGCATAGAGCACATGCAGACACACACACACACACACACACACACACATGCACTTCACGATCTGGCTTTTGTTTCCTGTTTTCGTGAGACTTTTACACTAAAGTTAAATAACTAATGTAGACTCCTAAGATGAATTGCTGGGATGTTTTTTTTTGGTTTTTTTGGGGGGGGGGTGTTGTTATTTACAGTTTAAAGGTGCCCTCATATTTCACTTCCCCACTGATCTGAGTCATCTGTGTCTCTCAGCCCTTCAGGAGGAGGCACGTATTGCCTGGGAGAGAGGAAGCGCTATAGATCCTGCAACACTGACGTGAGTATAGAGACTACGTTGGCCTTGGCAGGCTCTTCCCACCCTGTTTTGCTCTTCTCTTCTTGTCCTGCATGTAGGACCACCTATTGAAGTGGGCTAAATCAGAATGGAAGAGCTCAGATTCCATGCGGTTTGTACTGTTCACACTGTCATGGAAAAAAAAAAACTCGCATTGGAGTCATACGATTTGAAAAAAAAAAAAAGATTTGGTTGAATTCTGCCTGCAGCCTTGGAGGATGCCTGTCTGTTAGCGCCATCACACACTTTGAAATTATTTTGACGTGTTTTCAGGCTGAAATGCAGGACAGATGGTGATAAAAAAAAAAAAGCACACACACGGCAGTATTTCAATAAATGGGTTTCCGAGCCTCTTCTAGCTCACATATTGTTTGTGACTTTTCTCCTGAGTCAGCGCCGATGACAGTTTCACAGTGGATTTCATGAAAAGCAATTTGCAGAACCCCCCCCCCCCCCTTTTTTTTTTTAAAGGTCTGGAGCAATACTTTAAACAAATATTTAACATGGCCGCAAAGTTGAAATCTCTGTTCAACTATTTCTAGGTGGCCTTTTTTTCACAAGGTGAAAATTGAAATAGTTAGGGCCCCGGTGGACATTCAACCGCAAGTCTTAAAAATAACAGAGGAGAGCAAGCACTGAGTGTTTTATTTGGAAAACAAACAACGTCCCTCACCGCTATTTCATCACACTGACCACACCTTTCCCAGGGAAACTGTGCGTCTGTGAGCAGCAGATGCAGATACAATGACAAATACTCTCTCTCTTTCTCTCACACACAGACACATACACACACACACACATACGCACATAGATTGATGTTTATATCCCAACTATTTTTACACTGATCAGTGGTCAGATATTTTTTGTTAACGGGGCCTCCCTCCCTTCCTGTTGCTACTACGCATGTCCTGTGGGAGGTTACTGTATATTATAAAGATGGCTGTCTCCATTAGTGTAACGCTTGGATGGGATACAAAGCCTCAGTCAGATGTATGGGTTGCATTTACCACAGATGAAGCCACATTTGAGGCTGAAAATAATACACTGCAAATTTGTAATATTTATTCAAAAGACAGACTGTATGGGGGAAAATATTGAGCCTTTTAAAAATATACATCTTCAAGTTTTTTTTTTTCAGCAATCATGCAAATTAGCTTGAGACACAGTGAAATTTGCCACGTCTTCTTTTCTAATTTTTTTTTTTGTGGAGATCTGCTAAAATGCTTACTTGTAGTAGTGACAGTGATTTTTCTTTTTTTTTTTTTTTAAATTTAGGTGATGTTTTTCTAATATTTTTTTTATGCGTTAACAACACTTGAACCTCATTGGGCTCCATGTGTCCATTCAGCAGATACTTGTCTCAGCCTGCATGTCTGATGTGCAAGTTGAAAGCGGCCATATTGGCAAAACATTCAAGTGCCTCCGCTTCCCCGCGGCCTGCTCTGACATGGAACACTTTCAGCATCTGAAATACAGCTTTGACCTAAGAGCTTTTATGTGTCCCCGGGGAGAGAGTTTTGGGGTTTCTAAGACCCTTTTCACACCAATAAACTCTTCCTTTCCACTTTTTTTCCT
This sequence comes from Gymnapogon annona, assembly GCA_029814585.1. NCBI lineage: Eukaryota > Metazoa > Chordata > Actinopteri > Kurtiformes > Apogonidae > Gymnapogon > Gymnapogon annona. Next base: position 28,389,741 of record JAPTHA010000005.1, on the reverse strand, counting down.
CTCAAACTCTTATTGGGCAACATCCACGCTCATAGGTGCCAACTCAGATAAGCCTGTCCAGAATAAGTCCCAGAACCAGGTCTGCACCAGCCTGCACTGGGCTCAACTTGCACCTCCTCTGGCTTTGTTTATCCTCCTGAGTACCCGGCCAAAGGAGAGCTTCATTATCCATCATAAATCCACACATGAAAACAAATCAATTCCTCCAAACTAAAACAAAAAAACAACAAAAACACACTGTTCTTAATTAGGGATTCCAAGAAAGACATCTGCTTTAGTGTCTGACAATGAAATGTGACGTCTTAAGCCTGTCCAGTTGTTAATAACCATGTTGTCTGCATAAAAACTGTATAAATAGTCATCGGAGGTAAATAGCAACAACATGTGTCTCAAAATGTTAGAAGGCCCTACTAGTGTAGTGATATAGTTTGGCTTTTGTTTTCCTAACCATTTCTTAATACACGGTGCATACTTTTACTTGTTTTTAATGGATTCAAGCAACAGAAAAATGTACAAATGGTGACCTTACTGTTTATTTTTGTGTTCTTTTTTGCAGGCCTGTCCTGCAGGGTCTCGCGATTTCCGAGAGAAGCAGTGCGCTGATTTTGACAGCATGCCTTTCCGAGGGAAGTATTACAACTGGAAGCCTTACACCGGTGGTGAGTTTGAAGTATTTCATGTATTGTCTATTTTATTTGTATTTTTTTGTATGTATTTATTTATTTATTCTACATTCCTGCCATCCTTTTTGCATCACAAATAAACAGACTATAGGCCGTTCCTCCTTGTGTACCCAGTTAACGCCAGCAGTGGGGAGGTCTCTTTTGATGGGTTGGGATTCTTCAAATTCCTGCACACTCTGCTGCATTCGAAGGTCTTCTCTGGACCTGCTGTTTGTTCAACCTGGAAGATTTGACAATTTGGGCAAAAATCCTGACATGAATAATGTCAAGAGGCTCCGAAAAGTAGGACTCTGGATCAGAACATATCTGACCGCGCCAAAAAGGGTGGAATTGCTATTGTACTATCACAGTTATTGGCAACAGTTGAGCAGAACAAGCCCTGTGTCATTGTTTCCTCAAGTTATCTCCTTGATGTCAGATCATGGAAAATATCTACCTAACTGAAAACATAAATAGCTCAAAGAAAAAAGTGATAAAAATTTGAAACATGCAAACACAGCTTTATTTTCTTTCAGAGGTGGAAGAGCTTAAGTTTGATCTCTTTTTATCACAAGGGTATGTTTTGTCCAATCCTTCACCTCCTTATTTCCAACACTCTGCGGGCTGGGAGCCATCATGTAAGAACAGCAGATAACCTGCGTGTGGATGTCAGTGTAATTGTTGTTGGCAGTCAGTGCTTTCTCCGCCGGTGTCAGTGTCAAAGTGACGTCAGTTCTATGGGTTTGACATCTGATGCCCGCTGACGTTCTTGCACATGATTATTATTGTCAACACGTGAAGGGAGATGGTTGCGTGTGCTGGAGCAGCTCCAGCGTCAGCGCTCTCAGGGTGAACTCTGGGTAACCACGGCAACCGCCTGTGTGTATTCTGTCGAACTCAGGTGGTGTGAAGCCCTGTGCGCTCAACTGCTTGGCGGAAGGCTACAACTTCTACACGGAGCGCTCTCCTGCAGTGATAGACGGCACCCGATGTCAGGCCGACTCTCTGGACATCTGCATAAATGGAGAGTGTAAGGTAAGAGAGGATACAGTTGTAGAATAAACACACATGATCAAAGAGAAGAGCTTTCACTTCCTGTCTGATGCTATTTTGAATTCTCTCTTTGTTTAAAAAAAAAATCAAGAATAAATAAATAGAAAAGGATATAAAAATCGGTTGGTTTACTTAAGGCTCAAGTTTTATTTGTGGGTTTATTAGTTCTAATAACACTGTACTGATGCTGAAAATAGTCAAAACCACGATGCATAAACGAATATGGTTTGACTGCATCTTGTCTTACCAGTGGGATTGCCTCATTTGACCAAAGTCAGTAGGTTGCTAAACTCATTAGAATTTTATGTACATATTTTACAGAGGCATCCCTATCCAACTCAACCCACCATCTGGTTGCAAAGATATTTTATGGTTTACTTTAGCAAACTGATTTATCATGATACGGTGACATTATGGCCCCTGGAAAAAGTCCATCCACAGAGGGAATGAAAAAGTATTTGCTTAAATTTGAACCATATACAGTATTTATTCAGAAGACGATCAACCTCGCAAAATGCAAAAGACCTTACGCTCACTAATTATTCTTTCCTTATAAAAGTAGAGTAAAAAAATTGCCTTAATAAAATATATGTTCACTTTGGACCACTTTAAAGAATGAAAGTGAATCGATATATATACTAGCGGAAGAAAAATGCATTTTATAAATGATAATTTAATGCACCCTGCAATGGGCATCAATCAGCTTACATTAATATTATCCAAAAACAAAGTATGATTAGTCTTCTGTCTTTTGTCTTGGCCGTCCCAGTACAATCACAGATGAGTTGCACTTCAGCCGCACATTAGCTGACCTTAGCAAGAGTTTCCTCAGTCTCTGTGCCAGATTTTTTTTTTTTTTAAATCTCTGACAGCATAGTTTACTAGATACTGATTGCGCAAACATGGCTGCCAAAATACAAAACCACACCATTCTCCACTGAAGAACAATTAAGCCTTTGAGTTGCTGATTGTTGCTGATTATGATCAAATAACTGGCATTGGGCTTTTTGACTCTTATCAGGACTCTGCAGCTTTGAGTTGGATTGTTTTGAGATAAATAAAACACAAAAATCATTGTTTTTGATTCAATAATAATTTCATTTATGTTACCCGTCAAATATATGGACACATTGTGTCATTCTGTGTTATTTTTCTTAAGTTTTTTTTTTTGCCATTTTCTACACTTTTAAACGAAAAGCGGAAACATTAAAGTTGTAAAATATGAAATATAACAGTCAAAACGTTTTAGATTTCAGTATCAACTATTCAGGGACTTTAAATGTTCAAGGTCAATAATGCAAATTTTTCTGAAGCAATGTTCAACAAAAAGACTGTTGCGAGGCTGAGTCATTACGTTTGATGAGTTTTGGGACTGTACTTAACGGTGACGACCTTAAGACACTGGTTAAGACAAGTATGCAAAGCTATAATCAGTCCAAATTGTGGCTTCTGTACTTTTTACACTTGTTTTACCTGCTGAAAATACTGTATGAGTTCTAATGACAGAAACAGAGAAAAACGTACTATAATTAGAAGGTGCACTCGAGCTCCTGGCAGGTACTGCGTATTTGAAAAGGCTGAGTTATTGAAAAGAGTTGGCGTCTTATACTCCCTTTTTGTTTTCACGAGCATAAATCATTTTGCATTGTATGTGTACAGTTGAAGGGTTTTTGTGTATTTTTGAAAGATGGAGCTGAAATAACCCTTCGGTTCCTCGCTTAAGTATTTGCTTTGACTTGCACCTGACCGTACAGTTTGATTCCTGTTTGGCATAAAAAGGATGAATCCATGCCCACAACATTACTCTAATTCTGAAAAGAAAAAAAAAAAAAACAAAAAAAAAAAAAACTCCAACATGATGTGTGTTTTAATGGGAAGAGAAGTCAAAGAGATGGAATATTCCTACCAGAGGAGCATTACAGGTTTATTTCCAGTCTGAATCCAGCATGTCTTTTTATTTCAGAGGCTGGCTCTCTGCGTTCACTGCCACACTGTGATAAATTTCTGGAACACTGTCTGCTTGGAAAGATTTCAGAAACACTCAAAACCGCTATGCCGTGCACATGTGCTGGAGAGAAGAAGGCATTACATACAACGGAGCGATAGAAGTATAAAAATCCTGGGAGAGCCTAAGGAGGAGTGTGGGGGGGGTCCGTGACAACAATAACTCTTATTTGTCTCATCACGTAACGTTAAGAGCAGTGATAAAGAAGCTGTGAAAATTCAATAAGGTTATCGTCTGGTCCCAAGACATGGGATTAGTATTAACGCCAGTGTAGCAGTGGGTATGAAACTGATGACAAGGGGACTAAAAAGTGTTTGTAGTGTAGCGGTGCTGGTTGAGCTCATTTCAGTCACTCAGTTTGCATTAATTTAAAACTGAACTGAACTTTATTCACAACAGGCTTTACAGAAGAAAGTCGAGACCTTACAGTGTCATAGAGGAAAACCCAACAAATCCCCCACGGGCCGACAGGAGTTTTAAATACCACACATTTCCTGCCTGTCTGTCATCCTAAAATACTGTGTAAGAAAATGTAATCGCTTTATTGCTGCCATTTTCAAACTTAGACTCAGGATCTAAAGACAGACGTTTTTACAGTGAGATACACAACAATAAGAGGAAGAGTTTTTTTTTTCGGTGAGAGGTTATTAAAGTAGACCCCACCAACGGTCAGTGAAATTTAGAGAACAGATGAACCGACACAAAAAGATGTAGAAAGATTGGGTGACGAAAATGACAGAACTTATATAAAGACATAAAAATGACACGAAGGATCCAACAGTGTGAAAACACAGACAAAGGCGCTTGGAGACAGGGTTTTGTTAAAGTCCATGAGTTTATCGCGGCCGGTGTAAGCTATGGTTGTGCATTTTTAGTTGTTTGCAAAATTCAACCGGATAGGCTTTTGATCGTGAAAACGTTTTGTCTTCGATCCATGAGATGAAGTCCCTTGGATGAGAGGGGAAACCTTTTCAAGTGCGAAAACCAGTTCAGTTTTACCATGGGACGCAACTAAGAATTAACAGGTTTGTATGAGTTGGCGTTTCAGTAGTTTGTTTTGTGTATCTGTGACCGTGTTGATTCTCTCTCCGGGCTTTATAACCACAAGGCAGACAACTGAGGAAACTTCATCCACTGTTGGAGATCTAGAGATAAATAAACAAGTGGACCATGAGTTCTTAAACCAAGATGCTACATCCAAGATTAATTTTCACACTCTAGGACTGGCCAGACGTAAACAGCGGAGGCCTGTGGTTGGATGCGGTCGAGTCGGTGCTGTGTGAATGCAAAGCAGGGCATTGTATTCTGTTGACTTCCTCTATAAACACGCTTGACAAAATATCTCACAAAAATCCCCTAAGCCGTGCCTTATTTGAAGTATTTTTAGATTCAATGAAGTCTGTGGTCTGAAAAAGTGAAAATAGGTTGGATCAAAATCTCAGATCTGTTTTTACTTTTCCATGAATGTGTTTTTTTCTGTTTTTTTGCGCACTCTAATTCAAAGAATTGGTTTGTTTGGCCCTCAAAGCATGTGGGCTGTGATAACATCCTGGGCTCTGACGCTAAAGAAGACCGCTGCCGAGTGTGTGGAGGGGACGGCAGCACCTGCGAGGCCACGGAAGGACTCTTCAATGAGTCTTTACCCAGGGGAGGTAATACAGATCCACTTTCCTAATTCTGGCACTTCTCCTTCATTTATATGGAAGCTTTAAAGCCTATTGGACTCATTTAGTATGAAAAAAAAAGGATAATATGTTTTGGTTTGTGACACATTTTAAGTCACTAGAGATGACTGTGAAGACAGATGAAGATGGAGTAACTCATTGTCCTCTTGGCAAAGCGGGGTTTATCCAAAAGCCAATACATCCCTGAAGCCAGGAGGATAATCTTTCATGGAAATGTGCCTTTTTCCTCTTTGTCACCCACCGACGGAGCATATGTTTTTGCCTATTCAAAATTATGTTGTAAGAATATAGATGAAAACATTGTGTTTCTCTCATTAATTACATCATGCAGTGAAGAAATCAGGAGTAGAGATAGGGACTTGGTGTTGGCTGCAGCCCGAGGTCATCTATAGAGAGCAAGAGAGAGAAAACATATTTCTCCTTCTATGGTATGGCAGTAAACCATCTAAAAATACTGTGTGTGCATGTGTGTGTGACTGCGAGTAAGGGAGGGGATTGTTTTGTCCTCCTGCAGGATTGCTTTGTCCTTTTTTGGGTGATTCAGAATTGATTCTATATGTGGTTTCACCTAATGTGATGTACAATATGCATGTGTCTGCTCTGTGTCAGTGGGAGAGTTTAAGGGAAGAAATACCACCTGAAATTTGCTTTGTCCTTCTTTTCTAGGCTACATGGAGGTAGTTCAGATCCCACGAGGCTCGGTTCATATTGAAATCAAAGAGATCACCATTTCAAAGAATTATATAGGTAAGTCATGGCCCATTTTGGACAGTAACTAACTGTATTTAGCATTGGATGATCAACCAGGCTCTAACAATGAATCATCATATCTCAGTATGCACAGACACTGAAAGACTTAAAGAGTGGTAAAGGTACAAGGGGAACAGTGAATATACTGCGAATTTAGAAGTAATTGCATTAATGGAGGTCATGCTTTTCCCCCTGGAATAACAAAGTCTTACAGTTCCAGGTCCTTTTATTAAGTATTCTATGAAGAAAAGGTAATGTACTGAGAAGCTGGCAAGAGGTTAATGGGATTATTAAATATACCGAACAAAAATCTGAATGCAGAATTTGTATTTTTTATTTTGTAAAGTAAAGAACATGTATTCGTTTTTGCTGTTTTATTGTCGCACCTTGGTCTGATACATTTTTTCCATCAATCTGTGTCCTATTATCTGTTCTCTTCTGTGTTAGCAACAGTTCCAGCAATTTCCTTATGTTATTGTGAAAAGGCAATTATAAGACGCCATTGTATCATGCCCTGTTGACTAATGCGTAATTATGAAACGGTGCAAAACTGCTGAGAAATATCCCTGCACACGTGATGGCAGCTTGGCATCAGACTTACAGTATCTACTCCCTGTTCCAGAATAAACAAAAGGCTGTTTGCAACGCTGGCAACATCAGAGTCAAAACAATCAAACAACTAGATTCAATTAAGCCAGTTCTGTGTCTTTTCATTAGCAGGAGAAAGACATGTGACAGTGTGTTGAATTTATAGCGGATGGTGTTGATGGAGGGCTTAAGTTACACTTTGAACCACGGAGCTGTGTCAGATTTATAGGGCCGTGGTGACAGCTGCCTGGTCCAGCAGGATTATGGGGGATATGATGTCTATATATCAAAGTTTAAACAGTGCAATTTTGGCTATTGTGTGAACTCAATTTCCCTCCCGAGCAATTTGTAACTTTCTTACGAATTTCATCTGTGACCCCAGTGATAAAGAAAATATTTGTCTTTGTAGCGTTGTCTGAGTTCTTGCTATTCATTTCAGCAAAGTTTGGATTGGTTCAAGGTTTTGTTCAAGTAAAACCTGAGCGCTACAACACGAAACAGGTGAAGACTTACACGAACTGTGCCTTTGAAAATAACACAATTACACTGTTTACAATCGCCGCCAGATGTGCTGAGAATGAACGCACCACAGAAAGGATTGTCGTACGTGAAAGAAAGCGTAAGCTATTGTTTCGACTCATTTTGCGTAAATACGCTGCTGAAGAGAATCTGCGAGTACGAGCCGCAGAGACAGAATAGCAAGCGGTTGGATCATTTCTCCTCAATTTGGCTCCATTTCAATGCAGAGAAAGTGGATATTTTCAGATCTGTTGTGCTTGGAGACCAGCTTTTGTTTTGACAACCAGACTGAATGGTATTCCTGAGGTTCGTCCAGCCTTTCACCTGAAGTGTGTTTTCCCCTCTTTCTAAATTAGACGCATTTACGTGTCGGTGCACGTGAATGTCTTCCTCCCCCCAGTGTTTGCTCGGGATTGTATGTGTGTGTGTGTGTGTGTGTGTGTGTGTGTGTGTGTGTGTGTGTGTGTGTGTGTGTGTGTGTGTGTGTG
>JAPTHA010000005.1:28346508-28357668 GCA_029814585.1 Gymnapogon annona | reverse complement strand
ATTTTAACAACATTATACTTGAGTTTAACATTTACACATGTACAGTACATTATAACTGACATCATATTTAATAACAGACGGAATATTGTTAAAATTGCTCCGACCTCTTTTAAGTCATTTGCTAATATTTGTTCAGCTTATTCAAATTTTTTATTAAAAACTACTTTGTTTTACTGTGAATACATAAAATTTGGAGTCGCAAGTATTTTTAAGTTATTAGGTTGTATTGTATAGCGTGTAGTGTTCATATTTTATTGGTCTGACCAACATGAGATTGAATTGATCTGAATGTGGAACCTGAACTAATATGATCTTTCATATTTTCATTGTAATTTCAGCACAGATTCAGCTGAAGGGCCAGACTGGACCCTTTGGCGGGCCGGATTTGGCCCCCGGGACACATGTTTGACACCTATGCCATATACCGTCCTGAGTCAAATGAGCAAAACATTTTAACCCTATTTATTCACATCCTTTGACTGATAACCATTTACCTCTTTTCCTGGTTCTGCGCTGCAACCACAGCCCCAATGCTATGGACAGCAGCTGTATTTTCCTTGGGCTGAAAGGTGTGAGCTTAGCCACAAATGACATAGCTTTGTGGGGGTTTATCTCCGTTAATCAAAGCTGCCGTGGTGCCGCGGTGTCATCGATGAGTGCTTGTAGCACTTGAGGCACTCTACTGCTTGAACATGGTGCAGCAGGGCAAAAGGCTCCAGATGGTGTTCCTGGAGACAGTGCATGCACACACACCCAGGGGGTCTGACAGGCAGGAATGCTGGCCCAAGATGGGAAGGTCACGGCTCCAGCACCTGCTATCTGCTGGGGTCTGTTTGGGCTCGGTCCCGTTCAGCCCCGCTGCTCCTTCCTTCAGACGGAGCTGCCAAGGATGAGATCAAAGCCCTGAGGGGTGTAACCGCCATCCCATCACATACACCAGGAGGATGTGTTCTTGCACCTCACACCTTCAAGCATGCGAAGAGAAATTCTTCAGCTGCGTACCACCACCGCTTCTTTCATGTAGCTGATTTATGCCAGTTCTGCGCTGACTTTATCAACGGTGAAACCACTACACACTAGTGTGTGTACGGTGCACTAGCAACGACCGCAGGAACATTTTGTGTGTTGGGTTAAAACCAAAGTCTTAAAATCCAGGCTGTGTCTGACAGAAATGACGATTTCTTCCGGCTTTTTCCCTACTGGGGTCGCCACAGCGAATCCAATTCGCTTATTTGATTTGGCAGGAGTTTTTACACTGGATGCCCTTCCTGACACAACCCACTACCTATCAGGGATCGAACCCAGTATCCCCTATGCAGCAGCCCTGTGCCTTACCAACTGAACTATCCAGCCGGGTTTGTCTGAAAGAAAGTGACATCAACTTATTGGAGGGAACCGGGGCTATATGTAATTACATTGTTTTTCCACGTGTCATTAAACACACAGTAGGTGTTTTATCTTCATTTATTCAGTACATCTGCGTCAGATGCGATGTGATCGCTGGCTATTGGTAAAAAAAACAACCAAAAAAAAACCCCTTACTGATTTTCCTGAATATTAATGGATGGGCACTAACAGACAGGGAGATGAGCATCATCAGGACTTCTGATATGAAAATGCTCAGATATATGGCCTCGGTGAGGTGGGAGGACCGGGTATCTAATGAGAAGGTGGTGGAAAGGTGTGGACTCGAGATGATAGGCAGAAAGATTAAACAGAGAAGGTTGCAATGGTTTGGTCATGTGAGTAGAGTGGGAGGGGCTAGTCTCCTGAGAATGGTGGATGGTGTCCAGGCACCTGGAAGAAGACTAGTGGATAGGTCCTAGAAGAAGATGGAGACAGGTGGTGGATAAGGACATGGAGTCCATGGAGTTAAATGTGGCGATGACAGCAGACAGGGCTGAGTGGAAGAGGGCTGTCGGACGTCCAACCCAACGAGTTGTGGGAACATAAGGACGATAAACGAAGACAGAGAGAGAGAGAGAGAGAGAGAGGGAGAGAGAGAGAGAGAGAGAGAGATTAATGGATGGATAAGGGGTGAGTTTAAATATGACAACACATCCTTTATCCATTTGAGACAATTTAGAACTCAACGTAATAACCTCTGAATTCAATAAAATGCCGTTAACTGGCACAAACTAATCAATTACAACTTCAACTTTTGTGACTGTGGCGAATGTGGATCAGTTTTAAAGGAATAATGATCAAATAACCATTTCTTACTTGCGGCTCCCAGAAATATCGCAAAGAAAATTGGGGATGTTGCCTTTGCCAAATGTGCACCAAAACTGTGAGATACAATTCACAAGGACATTAGAGAAGTCAGCACAGTGAATATTTATTTATATTTTCATTGGCTTTTTGAAGGGAGGTTTTAAAAAAAATGGGTTTACAAACATTAACTCAGAATGTGCACTGTGTCTCTATTCTGTCATGAGTCAGGTTTGTCAAGCTAGGTTTAGGTAGTTCCTGTTTGTTACTTTGTCACTTCCTGTCTGAGTCTTGTGTCTGTCTCCCAGTGTGTCATCTAGCTTCACTCCCAGTGACCTTCCCCACCTGTTGTCTCGTCACCAATCAATTCCCAATTTGAATCACCTGGTGGGCCCTTCCCTTTATATACCAGTGTGTGTTCCCCAGTCTTTGTCAGATTGTGAGCTTTATGCGTTTGGTCTGCACGTCGCCTTGTCAAGTCTGAGAAATTCTTTGTGTGAGTATCGTTTCTGGTCTGGTTTAGTGTTTTGTATTTGATAGATTTGTTGTTTCATCTTCCAAATTGTTTCCAAATTTCCTCTGTAGAGAGCGTTTTGTGTTTGCTACTTTCTAGATTTGGGATTTTCCTCATAGAGTGATTTTGAGTTTGTTCTTTAGAAGTATTATTTTCCCGTCGTGGGTATTTCAGTTAATTTATATACTGATATTTCCCGTGTTTTTGTGCTGCGCCTTTTGTTATGTAAATATATCTCCTAGAAGCAATTGGTAAGAGTTAACTGTGTAGGTTCCTTGAGAACAAAAAAAATAAAGAACCTTTATTTTGTAATGTGGTCTGCATCTGGATTCTGGTCATTGTACAAACCTGTCATATTCCATTTTATTGAAACTTTATAGTTTTGTGTATGTACATATTTGTTATTGCATCTCTTTCACCCCTGTTTTATGTAATTTTGTTAAAATTTCATTGTATCTGGAGTTGAACATGTGTGATTGGGGGGTTGTGAGGTTGGCATGTGTCTCTCTGCGTACTCTGTTGTTTGTATTGTTAATGTCTGGTACTGTCTTGTCTGTCTTCGTTTTGTCTCGCCTTGTTTTTGTCTCATCCCATCCTGTTTTGACTTGTTTCATCCTGTTACTGTCGTCTCGTGCTGTTTGGTTTTGTTTGGGTTTTGCTTTGGCTGTCACCTCTGGCCTTGTTAATGTGGGTGGGGGGCGTGGCCTTGTGGTGGACAAATGTGACTATGTTGTAGTCTAATGAAAAATGTAAAAATTAAATATAAAAAAAATCATTTTATCCATCCATTCTCTACAGCTTATACGGGGCGAGGTTGCGGGGGCAGTCGTCTAAGCAGGGATGCCCAGACTTCCTTCTCACCCAGACGCTTCCTCCAGTTCTTTTGGAGGGATCCTGAGGTCAAGAGTGTTGTTTGTAGTGTATGAATGCAACTGTAATATTGTCTCATAAAAAATAATGGCGATAAAATATGTATATAAAAAAAGTGGTAGGTGTCCTGATATGCAAAATGCCTTCAGTTTTGAATGTCTTGCTTGGAACGACACTAAAACACCACTGAACAAGAGTTACAACTTTATTTCTCCCAGTCGTAACAGAGTAGGACACAGTGGGTTGATTTATGCATGTCCCTTCATTCCTACAAGTGATGATCATAGTCAAGGTGAGCTCCGCAATTGTGCCGCTCTTTACTTCAAACTTAAAAGACACGAGCGTTAATAAAAATGGTCAGAACTTGTCCGGTGAAAATTCATAGACACGGTCCAAGACGACGGTTAAAACGTAACACCTTTTTAAAAGCTGCTGTATCCTGTAAATTGATGGATGCAGAAGCTCTGACTTCAACGTCAAAGATGGGTCATGGGAGTGTGTTCATATCTATCGTATTTCATCATAACCCGGTCCTGCAGAGGTTCACAGGGGGGCTGGATGGAACCCATCCCAGATAGGAAAACAAATGTGGAGTAAACCTGGGACATTTCACGATGAACCCCCATCTACTTTCACAGTCGCACCTATAGGCCATTTTTCTGAGACAAGTTACCCTATAATCACTGTACTGTGGAAGGAAACCAGAGTGTGAATAGACACCAGGAGAACGTGGAAACTGTACTCAACCTTAGGACCTTCTTGCTAGAGGTCAGCAGTGGAGAGCAGAGGTGACTCCATCTGTGGATCAGTCTATACCTAGTATTTACAGTAGAGGTGACTCCATCTGTGGATCAGTATATACCTAGTATTTATAGTGGAGGTGACTCCATCTGTAGATCAGTCTATACCTAGTATTTATAGTAGAGGTGATTCCATCTCTACACAGATTCCTCCATAACTGTTCCTCTCTGGTGATTCCTAGTTCTCCTTCCTGTTTAGCCGCTGCTCTGTCTCTAGTGTAAACGTCTTTAGCACTGTGCTGCCCTGAACAATATATTCCAGAAGATTATTCCACTTTGCTTAAACCGAGGCCTTAACTCTTCCTGTGTGAGCAGTGGTTACCCAGGTAATCGGGTCACCTTTAGGGGAGGCTCCTCTGTTCCACTCTCCTCTGTCAGTATGAAAGACAGCAGGTAAGTGGATTAAGTGTATAAAGAATCAATAGCCAATCACTTAGGCCGATGGAGTGAAGCCAAGAGCGTTGGCTCTGTTGTGGATGAGTCTGAATAATACTGTGTATTTCTGCGTGTGTCTTCATTTGGGGTAGATGGCGATGCTGAGTTCCATACTTTACGTGAAGCATATTTAAGGACATCCTTTCCCCAGAACATTTACGAAATCCATCAGGAATGAATTATGTTGTGATTTAGCCTCGTACGCTCCAACTGCCCACAACTGATAAATGACAGAACGCTAATGAGGACAAATGATAATGGGGCTGTAGTCGCAGTGTAGAAATCATGGCTATTACTGCGTTGGGTTACATTGTCATGCTGCGTCTGTTTCATAGCCTGCGTGTCCTTCACTCTTGATAAGGGAGAGGTGAATGTTTTTAAAATACACGCACAGGGCGGAGCGATGACATCCAGTTAAAAGCGCAGCTCACATTGCACCACCGCCTTGATGGTGTTCCGTTACGTGGACACCAAGATCTGTTTTGCTCGTGAGAAATTATGCTCAGAGAAAACAAAATGCTTTGCTAAGAAATGAGTCTTCCTATCTCATGACGTGTGTTGGATGTGTCGGTCGTTACAATGAAAGAGGAGATGAATCTGCTCGCAAGGAATTGTATTCTCAACTTTGTGAATGTAAGGAACGTCCTTCGACAAGTAGACCCAGATGCGGACTGACTAGATTTCAAAATAAATAATTGTATTTTTATGTTTGATCGTAACACACAACCGTTATCATTTTTTTTCCATCAGGATTTTGGAAATGACAAAAAGCGCTCTTTCAAAAAACACGAAATATTTTTAAGTTGTAAATCAAAAACCCACGATGGGAAAACAAGAATCAACAAAACGAAAATCAAAATCACTCTTGCAAGAAAAAAGGAAATTAGAAAATAAACAAAGTAATCAAACTCAAAATGGCTCAACAGAGGAAATAACCTATTTGGAAATCTATACAAAACAAAACATCAATTTTCAAGACTATACTATACAAAACTAGATATAAATTATACATATACCCACAGGAATAAGCAAGACGAGGCACGACAGGATGAGAGCGTTTCCAGAGGCAAGACACTCAACGATCTCACGAAAGACCGGGGAATGCACACAGACTTATATACCCAGGGAAATCACACCGGTGAGACACATTGGGGAATAATTACTGATGAGACTCAGGTGAGTAAGGGCACTGGGAGTGAAGCTGAACAACACAAGAGGAGAGCACACAGGACCAGACAGGAAGCGACAAAACAAAATTAGAAATGCTTACAACGGACTTGCCTAACTAGAATCATGACCGAGAATTAAGAAAACTAACGTGTCAAAAGTCCCGTTCAATAACTGATCTCAATGACTGGAAGACCCGAAGACCTGGAATATGTGGATGACCAGTTTTATTTGATAAAAGGTTCCTTGGAACCCTTCTGTTTATTGTTTCCGCCTCCGTTGAACATGCGTGATTACATCACATGAACACTACCTGTTTTGGTTTTGAACAGGGGTGCCCACATTTTTTTCAGCTTGGGAGATACTTATAACAAAATCTACCTGCAGTAATAATGCAAGATGGCTCAGTTGGTAAGGCACCGGGCTGGTGCATAGGGGACCCAGGTTCGATTCCCGGGTTGAGCCTCCAGCATAGGTCCTTGGGAAAGACCCTTCACACTGCTGCCTACTACTGTAGCCTCAGTGTCACATTGTGCCGTTCGCAAGCCTGGATAAATACAAGGGTTGTGTCACGAAGGGCACCCGACGTGGAAAAAAAATCCCCTGCCAAATCGTCGCAACCCCAGAAGGGAAAAAGCCAAAAGAACTCATCATCTGCAATAAAAATGCAAAACATGCATTTGTTTACTATACATTGTCAGTGTCTAAATTACTATTATTTAATATTGTGTATTTTTTCCTCTTTTTTCCCTTTCAGGATAAAGCATTGATTCAATTTAATTTAAATATTTATCCATTATACATATTGGTGTGTCATAACAGCAGGAACCCACATGAACCGGGAATAGGCTTGCCTTTATCATTATTATTTGCTGCACATGCTGTGTATGTTATATTTTCCGTGCAGACAAACAACTAATGCAAACAATATGTGTTTGTACTCTTTTGTTCTCTCACCCACTGAGAATCAATAAGGGAATTAATAGGTAATTGGATTGATAATGCAATCTGAATCGTTGCATTCTGTTCAGTTCTGAACCCCAATAGTGTTATGGTTGGGTCTGTCAAGTTATGTATATGTGTTATAGTTGGGTCTGTCAAGCTTGGGATATGTTTCCTGTTTTAGTCTGGTATTTCCTGTGGCGTCTGGTGTCTTGATCCTTGTGTGTCATCTAGCTGCTTTCCCCAGATTCCCTTCCCACCTGTATCCTGTCATTAATTATCCTGATTGCGTCACCTGAGCCCGGGGGTATTTAAGTCCTTGTGTGTTCTCCTGTCGGTGTCAGTTCGTTGAATGTCTTGGTCCATGCAACGTTCCTTGTCACTGTCTTGCTTTGTTCTCAAGTCCTTTTGTGATTATGCCTGGTGCAATCGTTTAGTTCATAGTCTTGTTTGATAGTCTTAGTCTTATAAAAATTGGAGTTTTTGTTGTAATTTTTCTAAAACTGGATTTTCCTCTACAAGAGTGATTTTCTGTTATAGTTTTGTAATTTCTTGAGTTGCTCATTTTGGGAAATTTTGGTTTATGTGTTTTTGAACGTCGCCTTTTGTTAAGAAAATAATCTTTGAATCTTTAAGTGTTAAAGATTAATACTAAAATAAAGTACCTTTTTTGAACTCTAGTCTTGTCTGCGTCTGGGTCCTTGCCAAGTGAGTTCTGACCTAACAAATAGAATAGAATAGAATTTATTGTCATTACACTCCAGAATGTACCGAAATGAATGGACATGTAGTCACAGTTAAGGTTTGAAAACAACATATTAACTCCATAGACTATAGCTCACATCTGCTAATAGTATTTAATGGCATATTGTTGTATAGAAGTGAGTATGGATGGAAAAATGTAAAACATGAGCCTAAAGATACGAACAGAACTGTGCCACATGAAAAACTGACAAAAACAAACCAGACAAAAAAAAAAAACGTGGAGAAACACACTTTAACAACAACAAATTTGACCTCGTCTTCTAGCACCCAATGGGGGATAACTGAACACTGTTTTCCTGTCTCTGAATATCTGTCACCTTCTTCACCTGGAGATTCAAAGTCCACACTTAAGACACTATTTCAGACTGTCCAAGAGGTCAAAGGTCGACAGGGGAGAAATATACAAACTCCTGGCCTTTCCTCTCAAAGGAGGCCACAATTCATCAAAACCTCATTTGTATTTGGGAGTTGTCTGTGGATGAAACACGCAACGGGGGACGTCAGAGAGGCCACGGTGGGGCCGTTAAGTGTTACAGTAGATCAACAACACATGCTTTCACCGCTGCCTGCTGGATTGAAAACATTGTGGGTGTTGAGAATTTTTGTCATTTCTAAGCGGGGGATTTTTGTGACTCTAGTTCAGGGGGGGGGACTTGAACGATTGAATCCAGTTGATCTGACGCCACTCAAAATCATCAAATGTGTTGAAAGAAATTTTTAACAGCCATTCAACTGACCTAGTTTATACTTGTGATGGCCTTGACAATAAAAGGTCCATCCATCATACTGTATGTGGACAGAAAGCTGACCTACAGCCCCAGGTGCAGTCTCCGAACACCACTGCCAATGACTGAGATCCTGCCTCAACCGGTTCAAATATTTGGGGCTTTGCCTGAGGATGGGGTCAGTGGCCTTGGCCCACACCTTTATCGACTCAGGTAAGACAGGTAACGTGTACGTCGATTTCTACAAAGCTTTGTAAAATCGAAGCAAAAACATCACAGACTGACCTGAAAATGCATGACTTATGTGTTCACTGATAGCTTCTCTGACTTCTGTTTCCATCTACTGTGATGCAAAATTGGATACGTTGCACAACCCGGTCTGAACACACACATACACACACACACACACACGGAATGCTATAGAATCACGCAAGAGCAAATACAGTTGGAGAAAAATGATGTGTCAAATGTATACTTTATTGACACGAGGACAAAATAGGGTAAATATTAGATCCTTTGATGCTACAGCAAAACGTGTGTGTGTGTGTGTGTGATAAGAGGTTGATTGAACCTGTGTTTTTTTTTATATTCTGTTTTTTGAATCCATGAGTCTACACCGCGTTGGCTCTTTGGAAGCATGTGGAATCATCTGGTTTCTGTCATTTATTAAACATACGTACGAGTCAGGATGTCAAGAAAAAAGTTGTATTCACTGAAAAGACACTTTGAAAGTGTGAAGATGGATCTCATCAGAATCCTTTACTAATCCAGAGGGAAATTATTCTCTTGCAAGTGCTCCATGACAGTAAAAAGATATAAAAATTGAGGGATAGCAATATTTGCAAAGAACAACATAATAATATAATATGGGAGAATATGTGATTTACCATAAAAATATTATGTACCAGATATACGTATATATACTATGTATCCACATTCATACACATTATCTATCTATCTATCTTATCTATCTTATCTATCTTATCTATCTATCTAATCCACACATTGATACATGTGCATGCATATTGTTGATTACGGTATATTGTCCATGAGGAGTTGTAGTTTGATGGCCACAGGCAGGAATGGTTTCCTGTGCCGTTCCATGGTGCCCATTGGTTGGATGAGTCTGAAATTGAAGATGGATCATCCAGAACACAAAAATGAATGAGAAAAAATACATGTGAATGAGAATCCAGACGTTGTGGAGATGGTGGAAGAAGCAGCTGCAGAAGGTGCAGAGATAGTTGTGTGTGATGGAAGGACCAGGCAGGTCAGAGGCTGATGGAGGAGGGGGAGGCGGAGTCTCCATTGTGGTCGATGGTAAATGATGGTTCAGCGTTTCGTGAAACATAGATCATCTGAATTTGATATGATTTCAGTGGTGAACTGTTTGATCAGGACAATTATGTGAAACGTGTCTTTTATCAGCGACTTCCGTTGAGTTGCTGGGGGTTCAATATAAACCCAGGACTTGACTGTTGCTCGGACATGTGTGACTGACCTCTGCCTCCGGGGAAATCACCCGTAGAAAGAAATGGTTGAATGTGTACATTGAGTTTCGCCAGAACTCTATGGAATAACATACAGGACCCACCATCACCCCTGAATGACAAGCCCTGACCTAAATCAAAGAAAAATGTCAACTTTTTAAGTTATTTGAACATAACATTCAGTAACTGTACTCTTTAAATGTAAAATAATTGAAATATTTTGCAATGCAATCTGTACTTATACATTTCTTTCCTTCATATTTGTATAATGTTTTTGATTGTGTAATATAACCCAATGTTCTAAATAAAAGCAAAAAAAAAAAAAGTAAAATAAAAAACTGCAAATATGACGGCCATAAATCCACTATGGAATAAACAAAGTTTTTTCAGTTTTTATCCACAAAGTAAAAAAAAATTAAACAAAATTGCAATTTGAAAAGATCTAAGTACAGTCAAACCTTGGTGCTCGACCATAATTTGTTCAAGAAGTCTGGTCGAACACCGATTTGGTGGAGTAATGAATTAATTTTCCCCATTTGAAATAATAGAAATGGCATTTAATTCTTTCTTGAGTGTGAAATTGTTTCCCCTTTGATAATCCTAATGTTATTTATACATCACATTAAACAGAAATAAAGTAACAATAACAAATCGGATGTAAATAATAGTAACATAATAAAATATAACTAATGTAATTTTTTTACTTCCCTTTCGATGATTCTATTGTTTATTAATCACCGTCACTCCTACTGCGACATCACTTGCATTTATAACGTCCGTTTGTATGAGTTCTTTCTGGAATTGGATGGTTTTACGTTTCACACCAACACCAGTATCACTAGTTTTCTCCCTAGACATTATAAGGACACAATGGAAATAACAAAGTTAAAAGTAAGGCAACAAACAACGCACACACGAGTCAATGTCTGAACAGTCGCTCTGGTATTGTTCGGCTGCTAGGATATCGTCGGGAGGCCAAATAGAGACGAGTTCGAGCTCTGGGTTTTTGTTCGTCCACCGGGTTGGGAAAAATTAAAACTTTTGGTTCGAATACCGATTTGTTCAAACTGTGAAGCGTTTGGGTACAGAGGTTTGACTGTATACAAAATTAAGTTTTCTTCTGATTACCTTGTCAGTTAGTGAATACTGCAAAACATTGTGCTTTTTGAATTGAATTGAATATACCTTTATTAGTCCCCAGAGGGGAAATTTCACAACAGCAGCGTAATACAAAGAGTAGA
>JAPTHA010000005.1:28316171-28331922 GCA_029814585.1 Gymnapogon annona | reverse complement strand
CACACACACACGCACGCACGCACCCACACACACGCACGCACACACACACACAGGCTGCACTTCAAGGGGGCTTCTGGAGACTAATAGCAACTACAGATTTTGTTATTCTAAATCTCTCACACACAGACACTTTGCTCAAATTCAAACACATGGTATTCATTTCAAACCTCCACTCTGTGTAGTTGGACTTTGAGATCTTTGGTGAAAAACAGAATATGAGAGGAAAACACAGCGTCAGGGCTGATTTCCTGATGGCCAATCTCGGTGGCTGCGGGTTGAAATCCCAACTTGACACACACATGTGTACAACTTGAACTTTAACACACATTTATCGAGATGAGGTTTATCATCCGCCGATCTACCGTAGTGTTTGAACATTTATAGTTACGCCACTCTGGTTTTCATAACGAATGGCCTTTTTTTTTTGTTTTTCCTCCGGTCCGTTAGGGTCCGGCGTGTGGGAAGTTATCAACATAAATAAAACGGCATAAAACTGTACATCCAATGGTGTGCTAATGAAAAGTACCATCCTGTCATGCTTGGACTTGACCGTCCACACAACAGTGAGTGTTTGCCAAACCCCGTGTGAACTCCCCAGGAGCAGTCAGGACTGTGATGTGTGTGTGTGGCGCAGACGCTCCTCTGCGCTGTGAAGACAATCCACGACGGCTAATGCTGTCTGTGATTTAGAGCTAATGTGAGTCTGCTTATACAGGAGGTATTTTATTCTGACTCTAGTAATCTTCTGTAACTGTTTGTCCAGGGGACGCGGGCTTACATACGCTTCAAATTCATCATGAAATATGGCAAAAAATAATATAAAGGCGTCTGAAATTACTATAATTGTAACACATGCTAGACTTGAAGGAAGCGGCCACATCTGTGCCAATATTGCAGCAGCAGTATAAATAATCGGCGTGTGTTTAACTTGGTGCTACTTTATTTAAGATAGTTTGGGATTTTTGTCACGACGCTCTACAAACAGGTTAGTCTTATTTTAGGGCCTTAAAGTGATGGTTGGGCTTTTTTTTTATTTTATTTCTGGCACAGAAGCAAAGCAACGCACTGCGGTGTCCAGAGCCAGCAGCACTATGTATTTTACAAGACGCAAAAAAGCAGTATCAGTTTTAAGTGTATGCTAAATTTAGAATCATTTCACCACTTTACTTTTCTGTCAGGCGGCCAGTTCGTTTGGGACTATATTCTTCAAATTACAGAACTGACTTATCATATCCTTAACGTGTGCTAGTGACGCTGACAGCGCATTAAACACCGTCTGTCAGACATAGACAAAGCTGACTGACAGCAAGTTAAGTGGTGAAAATATTCTACATATAGCACACGCTTCGACTGAGACAATTTTATTTTTTTTTTTTAGATGACTTTCTCTGAAATACCACTTTAGTAGACGTCCATAATAAACACTTGGGTGCCACTCCTCCAGTGTGCTTCGGCACAACGGGGCTGCGACCTATCACAGGTAACAGAGATGGAGAAGTGGGCTCATACAAACAAACCCCACTGCTTTAAGTGTGTACTTTTAAACAAAGTGGTGTTCATCACTAAAGGTTTACCAAATGAAAATACAAATCCAATGATGTGGTCGAAAATACAAAGCGGGAGAGACTCAAGTCAAACTCCCAAAAAACAATGGAAAAGAACAAAAACGGTTCCGATGTCCCCTCCGGTGCAGCTTCATTTGTCTTGTATTTTCATCACACACTTACGAACTGATAGACGTTAATATCTTTGTATTCTGGCATAATTGTACTCTTTATTTCTGTACTCTGTCACCCCTGTTTATGCAATAATGTTGACATTTCCGTCATTTCTTGCACTTTAATCTTGTTAAATTTGATTAATTAGGGTGTCACCCCTGTCTTAAACCTTTTGATTCAATTTTGTAGAAATTTCATTTTATTTTCTTGTACTTTTATCTCATCTTTTATTAATCATTGTGTCATCACGTATTAATGTCTTTATTCCTTGGAAATTTTGAACTATGCGGAGCACTTTGGGCTACAATTCTTGTACGAAAGGTGTTATACAAATAAAGATTATTATTATTATTATTATTATTATTGCTGTCTTTGACATAAACCCAGCTTGTTATGCAGGGGTGTCCTTATAATTACAAGTTAAAAACCCCAAGTAAAGATAACTGATAAAAAGTGAGACTTCATGAAAAGTTACTTTAAAAGGCTCTTTCACGACCTCAAAACTTAGTGCAGAATAGTTTTTCACGCTAATTTAATATTTCACATGGTCATGAGAAAAAAAAAGGACTAGATACTATGAGAGCTATGGACCCCCCCCCCCACCTTGAATCACACTGAACAGTGACTGACTGTTAATTAAGTGGAAAATGAATGGCTGCTATGAAAAAAAAAAAAATTTAAAGTGGAAAATTTGCACACATTTTACGTTCAAAGTAATGAGCCTGACTGACCATCCTTTGTCGTCGTCCTCTGCCAACTCCTCCACATCGTCCTCTGGATCGTCAGTGATGGCTGATGACAGCTTGGACTTGAAGCGATCAAGGAGGGCCAGCGTCTACAGAGCAAAGAGACGAGACGTGCAGCACATGTGGTACTGTTTCCAAGGACAGTCTGTCTGCATGTTGAAACCATTTCAACATAGAAAAAAAAAAAAAAAGGAGAAAACTGTAGTGATTTCTCATACCTGTTCTTCTCTGTTTGATCCTTTTTTACGCTTCTGCTTCCTGAGATCTTCGTACTTCTTTCGTCCTTCCAGATACTCAGCCACAGCCTCGCTGACCGGCTTCTTTTCATCTACAGGTACAGGACATTACATCAGGGTTCATCCCTTATATATGATCAATAAATGCACATATGAATATACTACACGTTCTAGGAATGTGTGTATTGTCACTTTCTGGTACATAACGAAACTGGAGGTGCAGTCCTTAAAGTACATGTCTTCATTGTAATTTAGGATGGAATTCTGCCCCCCCTTTTTTCCATTTATTATTATTTTTTTATTATTATTGTTCATTTAGATTTTTAATATTTGTATGTTGGACTGTTTGATGCAATAGGAATGAGGTTTTGTTCGAATGGTGTTAATGTAAACTATATTGTATGTTGATAATGGAGATGTTGTTGTTAATTGTATTGTAATTGATTGTTTTAATAAGAAAATTCAATGAAAAAACTTTGAATAGGAAAAAAGTAAATTTCAAAATGAACAATATAAAACAACACCTGAGTCCAGCAATATAAGATAGAAAAGATTATTTGTGGACTGAACTCAGTACACAAATGGCGCTTGCATAAAAACTGTTCCTGAGTCTGTTTTGTTATTGTTCTATTTAGAGGAAATAAAAAAAATGTGCACGACATGACCAGAAAATAATGATACAAGGATGTAACGCTTGTCCAGCTGCGATGACTGCTGACGTACAGGATGTGAAACGTGATAATCGGAGAGGGTGAAGGGATGCGGCAACGCAGGTCGTTCCTCACGTTTCAGCTGAACGTGCTTCTGCGTGAGTCCACACCTCTGACAACCTTCACAAAAGCGTAGTGGACTGAGGCCGCAACGTCATAACCCCTGGCTCCATCTTTTTTTCCAGAGGTGACCTACATTTTGGCTGCCACCTTATAGCTAAGCCTTATTGTAATGATTGTTACCAGGCGAGGGAAGACCTCCTTAATCCCAAACAGACCGGTTACGTGTAAGTTGTTCCCTCGTTTTGTTGGAAAAATTTACTGGTGGTGCTGAAACATCAGCCATGCATCATCATATTATAAACGCTGGTTTAGTTTAGAAAATGTTTACAAAGAGAGAGAGAGAGAAAAAAAGTTCTTCATGACAATTATGTCTAATAAAGGAAGACGAAGGCCTAAAATGGAAACTACGGCAGAGTGACGCTTCAAATAAAGAGCTGTGATCTGTGAGTTATTCAACACAGGCAGGAAGAGGAAAAGGCACGGGAGTGACGGCAACGCTGGCAATAAGTTTTCCACCGCACCGTCCTCCTGTGCAGTGTGTGTGTGTGAAACGGCCTCTGGTTGTGAATGGAAGGAGAGACAATCAGCGTGCTGACATGGGTGTCTCATGCAGTTAATGTGCTTCTGTAAATCTCCCAGCTCAGACGCGCAGGCTGTGAAGTCACAGAGTGGCAGACAGTGAGCACAGTCTGCCGGCTGGTCGAGCGCTTTCTTTCCACAACAAAATGTGATGTCACGCACATGGCGGGCCCCGGGACAGCGTCACCTCACCGGCTCGGCGGTGGCGCGTCTGACTGGGTGCTCTTGACACATTCAGCGGCGCTAAATAAATGATGTAACAGAGAAAACACTGAAGGCCGGCGCTCGTCATTTAGTAAGAGCTGAAGAATGAGTTCCATTGAAAAGTGGATTTATTTATATATACTGCAGCTTTTTATCATGAGCGCTGACACCTCAGAGGACTTCACTGTAAAAAGGAAAAAAAAACCAAAACAACTTACTAATAAATGAGTTCTACAGGAAAAAAAACAGCAAAAGATGAGACACTGAGGTGAAACACAAAACAGAAACTCTACCAGTCCAGCTGTTCACTGGAACAAATTGCCCTTCGCTGCTAAAAGAGCCCACAATTTAAGAGGTTTTAAAATAATTTTACAAAAATCTTAAGCATCACTTCCATTTGAGTATTGCCCTTAAAGTGTTTCGACTCAGGGTGTATGGATGCTATTGTTTTGTTGTTGTTTTTATTGGTGCATTGATATCTTTTACTGTTGTTTCCTTCAGCTTTTTAATGTTTTTTGAGTAAATTATATCCGTATGTATTTTGTGTATGCATTTTATGAGCTGATGGACCCCAGGAAGTCTAGTTGCTACCTCGGTGGCAGCTAATGGGGATCCTAATAAGAAATACACAAATAAAATAAATAAATAAACCCTCACAGTCAGTAAATCCACCCCCGGCTTCGTCTGCAGTTTCACAGGATCTGCCGCATAAACAACTGGCAAAACTACCTCTGACACAAGTCGCATTAGTTGTCCAAACGTGTTTTTCCCTTCTGTTTCATATTTTGGGAAAAAGAAGGCTTCTGAGAAACGTAACTGAGCAACCAAAGACTCTGGGGTCCCGTGGGGTGTTTGGGTTAGCTATCGTTTCCACCAAACTATGCAATTACTCTTGTTTCTCGAGGCTTTTTACTGCAGCGAATGCTCCAAATAAGTGAGCCATCGCTGGAATTTCCAAAAAACAGCCCTGGAAATCTGAGTGCTACACTTCACCAGTGTCGACGCGGAAGTGTACTCTGCCGCTCCGGGGCTCAAGCCCCCCCCCCCACTTTTGATTTATGAGACCAACAATTGATCTCCCTCCATCTTGACTCCCCCAGTCCCTTCTCCGCGCTGCAGCCTGTGACATGCTTGATGCTGACTGATGATGCCCTCAGGTCCTACACGAGGAACACACATCACCCTCTCCAGCTGTTGTCACTAACTACTATCTTTGAGTTTGATGGCCTTTCTAACTGCATTCCTCCCCTCTCCTGTCACCTGGGCTCAGGACGGCTACAAATCAAGCCGCCGTTGTTGCAGTAACCAAAGGCTGTTGTGGATGACAACGGCCTCGTCTCTAAGAGGAGAGGTCGCTCTTCTGCGTCCAGTCAAAAGCCACGCTCTGAGGGCGACGTTGTAGCCCGTCGTCAAAAACACATCAAAAAAGGCTGTCAAGTGCGTGCGCTGGGGTCAACTATCAGCCCAACGCGGCAGAACAGACTGTTAATGCGTGAAAGTATTTCACCCTTTTGGGATATTTATGTGCGTTATCCTGTGAAAATAACTAACCTGGGCTAAACTGTCAAAATAAGGCGCTAATCTTAATCACCGGTAATTGCTGTTTCGAATATCCCTCTATTATTATAGCCCTTTCTTCAGAGTCAACAGCATGACTGACAAGGCACCAGTGTAATAAAACACCCCGAGCGCACAGGAATTACCTGTATAATAAAGAGCGTTGCCACATCATTTATGGTGGGTATTGAATGGACAGTGGTTTCTGAATGGCTCTCTTATTTTTGGCTGCCATGCCCAGCGGTCATGCCAAGAAAGAGAAAACCAGAGCGTAGAAACATGCTATAATTTATGTGATGACAACTGAAGGGATGTCTGTTGAGAAAATAATTCAAACGGCGAAAAAAACTGGTGATGGTGAATTCTGATGAGACAATTTGCTTTTCACTTCAATCAAACGTAATGTCCTGCACATGTCAGGCAGCCGCCAGTGGAGAAGAATGAAAATACCACGACTATAGAGGAAGAAAACAGCAGAGGTCTTCTCTCTGTGGCGCAATCTGTGTGTTTATTCTACGGCCTGGGACTGATTCTACTTATTAACGTAGCGCACAAGCTCCAAGATGGTATTGTCTTAATCTTTCAGGTGATCTCAGGTGCGTCACAGTGACTACACCCAACTACACCTCCAGTTTTGTTTTGTTGACTTTGTTGTGTGGACGTTTGGAAGATTTTCTGAAATTTTTGTGGATGTATATTCAAATAGATGGTCAAAAATCATACCTAAAAACGTACATTTTTCATTTACAAATTATTCAGATTTTGTGAGGAATGACTTCCAGACTCAATGGTCACGCACATCAAGTCTTCCACAGACAGTACTAGAACCCAGATGGCAGCTATGCATGCTCTAAGAACCCAAAGGAAAAATCTGTTAGAAGGATGTCAGAGTGACGATAGCTGTGAACAATGATCAAGATCTTGTTAGTCATTCAGTCACACCTTTGGATAATGGAACAACACCAGTTCAATGATCTGTTTTGAAACCATTTTTCTGGTGAAAAAATGCTTAGTTAAAAATTATTTTTCGGTACCTTAAATCAGGGGTTCCTAACCTGCGGACCGATACTGGTCTGCAAAAAAAATCCTTCATGGTACAATTTATAGTTTTTTATTAGAGCTTCTGGATTTTACTTTGAAAAATGACTGTTTCTGCCTTTGCCTCACTGCCGCACTTGAGTCTGTCGCATCATTTCACACATCAGTTAAGCGCAATTAAAAATTTTAGCCAACTACAAGCTAGCCCTTGAAAAAAATGAGCCAAAAACAAAAGTCACTGGAGAGCTTTTTTACGGTAGAGAAAATGAGCAAATGATGAGACCGCAGAAGTTTCGCAGACTACCAGCAAAAAGAAAGCTTCATTTAAAAGAAAATATCAAGATTCCTACCTAAGTTATGGGTTCATCACAAAAGATGATACACAAGATCCACACCCACTATGTGTTATTTGCGGTGAACGGCTAAGTCATAATACAAAGAAACCTTCAAAACTGCTCCGCCACATTCAGACAAAACATCCTGAGTTAAAAGACGAGACCTTGCAATTTTTTGAAAGAAAGAAACGTCAACATGAAGGACAACACCTCAACTTTGTGAGGCGGGGTTTTCTGCGGTGACAGCCACCAAAACAACACTACGGAGTAGACTGGATACACGCAACACAATTGGAGTGTCACTGTGTCCCATCACCCCCAGATGGGACCATCTAGTTACTAGATGGTCTTGGGCTTTGGATAGTCCCGGGCTTGTTTGTCTAGCAAACAAACAAGCCCGAGGGTCCCACTAAACTCTGGTGAGTTGATATTGTGGCACAGAATTGTTGTAATTGCATAATATAAAGTGCAGTCGTTGTATTCAGATTAAATACTGTGAATTGACAAAGGTTTTTATAATTTAAACACCTGCATCTCTAACCGGTCTGTGGAAACTTTTTCATACATAAAACTGGTCCCTGGAGCAAAAAAGGTTGGAGACCACTGCCTTAAATAACGATCTACTGTCTATCTATGTCTTATATATAACTGTCTATTGATTGTTACTCAAACATACTGCGGATGTAATATGGAATGATTCTTTTATCATTTAACTGTCACTGTACTGACTAAATAATTGATCTATTTTTCTAGAAAATGTCCTCTTCAGTTTATGAAGACAGTTGTTACTTTCCCCTACTATAATGTCTCATCTGCTGCGTTAGCCATTAGCCAAAAGTCAGTTCTGGATTTGGTCGAGGTACTGAGTCAGACCGCTGCCAAATTCATATCAGTTTAGCTCATATGTTTGGAACAAGGTGACGATGGCGAAAAGAATCCGCTGCTTCATAAAGGTGGAGTTGCTGTTGATCACGATCCTTAATGAACAAATATGTATTCTGTTCGCTTTCCTCTTTTCCAGCTGGACCTGTTTTCACCTCGTGAGCCCTGCGACTGAAACGGGAGCAAAGGTCGACCCTCACCCAGAGCAGAATAAGGGGAAGGATTTCAACTTTTCAGGAACGTCTGTGTCAATGTGAGCATTAATGCGTGCGTGGCTCTAGCTGCTGAGCTTCTCCAGTGCGTCGAGATAAAACAAACCCTCGCCACAGTGTTCTTTCTGCGGCTGAGTTGAGTTTCGAGATTTACGGCGTTTGAGCAGACATCCGTCTCCCCTGCAGTGGCCATTGGCCCATGACATCGAAGAATTCCATCTAATGGAATTAACTTTTGCTTCCAACACAGAAATGTAATGAGGAAGCCTAAGAAGAAAGTCTTTGCCTTAGGCTGAGCTGCCAGAGAAGCACAAAACAAAAGGGCCCTGGCACAGTTAAATACCTCCTAAGATAATGGCAGAGCTTAGGCGCACTGCCCTCGCTGTAACAATGCAGGGCTGTCTGTTAGTGCCTCCGTACGTCAGGACAGGACTGAATCTGTTTAGACAAGGCCTCTGTCTACTTAGGGTGTTTATGGAACCAGCTTAACTTCACACAGATATCACCCAGAGCCGCATATTAACTCACAGCCACCAATGAAATATTAGTTCGTCCTAGTATTAAAAGCTAGATGGAAACAAGATGTGATGATTGAATTTTTTGCTCTTTCACCTAAAATCTTGAACCAATTAGACGCATGTCAACAGCGGGCTCGGCGTCTGCGTTTAAAAACATAAACCATCAGTGTTTGTGGAGACAAAAACAATGTTTGAGCAACAAAAGCCCGTCGTGGCCTTCAGGAAATGTTGGCTGGTGGTGATCCCACAGTTAGGTTGGTCCCCACAGATCCCCTGTTAACTATTTTGTTTTGTTGCACAACAACCTCAAGCTAACCTCTGCTCCTAAGTGGTTTTTGCAATCTTGGAAAAAAAAAAAACGTGTTTCGGCATCAGTAACAATCCAAAGATTGACGGAATTATGACAAACTGCAGTGTGGTGAGGACCAGGGGAAGTATAGGGGCAGATTTATTCAGATGCAAGCTAACCAACACACACAACACACACAACGTGCAACCGAGGCAGACACAAAACTGATTTTTACCCACACGTTTTCTGAGAGCTTTAACACAAATACGCAGACTATGTGGGGGTGGGAATACAGTAGATGCCTGCAACTAATTGACAAAATCTGAAGGCTGCCTGTCTTAGTGTCCATTAGCGGAGAATGTGGCACAGACCACCCTCTTAGACGTACACACTTCATTGCTCTGAGGTGAAAAAAAAATAACCTGGTGGTAGCGTGATACCGACAAGTTGAGATACATGACTAGATCTGATTCGTGAGCCGACCATTTGAATTTAGCTGCTGAAAATTTTGGACAATCAGAAAAAAAAATTAGGGGGAAAACAATGACAGAACAAAAGATTGAATGGATGTAAAACAATCCATAAACCCATAATGAAAATGAGTAATAGTTGTCCTTACCCTCCTTGGTTTCCTCAGCCGCGGGTTTTGATGCTTCTTCTTTCCGTTGTTTTATGGCCAGGAGGTCTTTCTTCAACTGCCGAGCCTCTTTCCGTAACTCGTCACTGTAAAAAGGCAAAGAATAGTTAGAATACGACGCCATTAGAAGTGACAGACAGCAATATAAAACACCAACATCGATTTAATAAACTCAACATCACAGGTCTTGTGTCTCAAATCTTAAACATTCAGGGTCCAACGCATGAGCATAGAAAAACAAGCATTAAAACACTGCTCAAAGTGTCAGAATAAGGAATGTGCAGTAAAGCTTGTGTTGCTCCTATAAATGTGACGGAGCCTTAATCGAATAATTGTTTCCCTTCCAGGTCGTTGGAAATTACCACACAGAGAGTTGAGGTTAAGCTGAAGTGAGAAATATGTTACGTGTTTCTTTTTTGGAAATGAGCAATCGTCACTGTGGCAGCACAATGGAGCTCGTTAAAACATTCAGGGAAGGGGGATTAATTTGAAAGGAAGTGGTATTTTGTAACCTTCATTATTGCGGTCACACTGGTGGCAAATAAAAACCTTGTGTCTTTTATAAATCTGAGTTGATACAAGTGACATACCACAATATGTGCACATTGAAAATGGGCATTGAACATAATTTCTCAAACTAATTTGGTGCTTTAATATAGTGGCCCCCAAGCCCCAGTGCATGGACCAGTACTGGTTTGTGGATCAGATGTTACCCGGTCGCACAGAGCAAATACATAACTTACAATATTTTGGTTTCATTTATTCCCTGATTCTGAACAATGTCTTAATTTAGAAAAACTACCAGATTCCCTCTGCCACATCTGTCTATTTTGTCACATCCAGATGTTCACGTGTTCCCTACATCCATTACATTCTTCAAATATAAATATCCAAGATGGCGTCGTCCTAGTGGCCGCCTATAACAGCAGCTCGGTAACTTTTTTTTCCTACTTTTAAGTTTTTCTGCCCGACTCTTATGGTCCTGTTGATTGGTCTCCTGTACAACATGGACATGTGTCATTTTTGAAGTTTTTGTGAGATAGTGGCTGCTTTTTTTGCTACGTTCATGAATCCCAGACCTCAATCCAACGTGGGGTGGTGAGCCAGTGTGTGTCTCCAGCTGAGATGTTTGCAACAGCGGTGTACACCGGAGGGACCCGCATGTCTACGGCATCAGGCAGCAGATGCAGTGCTGGTGTCGTGTGTACCGGGAGGTGGATTGATGTGATGGTACAACTGGCATACAACCGGGGTCTAGCTTAGCTCTAGGTTGAGCTACTCAACCGCTCTACTGACCGTATCAACCAACATGATGGAGGCTAATGGCTATGGAACTGCAGCAGGTGTGCTAAGCTGTACTAGCTGTGCGACTAGTGGCTCATTGAACTACACTGGACTCTTTCTTTTTTTTTGGTTGGTTTTCCAGTGGGGAGAGTGGACCGAAGAAGGAGGAGACGATGGGGGGACTGGAGATGCGTGTGAGTGAGTGATTTGCGGATGTGATCTGTGTTTGCCGTTTTAAAACGGTCACGTTTCAACTGTAAGCGGTTAGCAGCTGTGAGAGCTATGCTAATGGTGGCTGCAGACTTTTCACTGCCGTTTCTTTCCCAAGGATGCATTAAAGGCCCCTTGTTATCGTTATCATCTCTGGGACTTCAATCATGTCTATGTGGTCCATGTTGTGCAAGAATTCAATTTGTTGTGTTTCTGTTCTGCCCTGTTCTTTTTTTTTTTCTACTCCTTGCATTACGCTGCTGTGTGTGAAATTTCCCCTCGTGGGACTAATAAAGGTATATTCAATTCAATTCAAATGGCTGTTCTAATGCTAACACATTGAAAAATTGCCAAATTGAAACCCCCGAGCTGGAAAAATGAACAAATGTCTTTGTTTGGTTTCTTTGGTTGTAGAGAGGCTGTTACTCATGTAATGTTGTTACTGCTAATAAAGTTACATACACAGTAGATGCACCCTTATTATTACATTTACTAAATACCATTTTTTTGTTGGTCCTATCATGTTATTTTGTTGTATTCATCTGCCACAATTTAAAGGCCGGTCTGTGAAAACATTGTCATACATTAAACCAGTCTGTGTCAACAAAAAGGTTGGGGAGCGCTGCTTTAATAGGTTCAGTGTGTAATAATTATTGACACCTAGTGGTGAAGATGCAGGTTGCAGTGAATGGAACAACACCCCCCCTCCCCCATCTCTTTCGTTTAAGGCAGCTTTTGTTGCAGAACTCATGGTTCTGAGTGACGGGCAGAACCATGATGGGCTTATTAATATGTACAGCGAGAGAGAGTTACCGCACATAAACAGCTCATTATACGGTACTAAAAATTCAGTAATTCTTATTTTGGGTCATTAGGCAGAAATAAAACCCATAATTATGAATATTATATTCACTTTTCTTTTTAGTTAGATCCTTTTAAAGGTTTCATGCTTGACTTGTAAGTAGGAATGTTGACAAGGAACACCCCAGTCGTGAGCAACAAGTCTTAAAAGTCTGGCAATTCTCACAACAAGCTGACGATGTTTCAAGAGGAGAACAACCAATTATTGGGATATCAAGTGGGACATAAATCAAGACTGAAGTCAAAAGAAATAGGTCAAAAGTTAGGCCTGCTCAATGAAGCCACATCCAATAGGTAAAGTCACACAACAATCTCATAAATCAAGTGCGAGTCCTAAACCCACTATTTGGAACTCAACACTGTGGAGTCCTGAAATAATACCAGCGATTTCCAAGTCAATGGAAGCAAATATCTGATCAAGTTCTATGTAAATACCAACAAGTGCCAAATCATGTCCAGAGTACAGACCCATGGGTTCCATGTGGTCCAATGTGGTACTTTTGCATTTGAAGCACTCAACAATCGTCAGATCTCTGTACTTAAGTTGCCTTTTTTGATTTCATTAGGTTAAAACTGATTCTTACGACTTGACTCAAAACACACAGACACACACACAATATATATATATGTATAGATGTACATTTAGTTTATTGCTGTGGTTTGTTTGTGTGTATGTATAGATGTATGTTTGTTTATTGCTGTGGTTTATCTTTGTGTGCATGTATGTATAGATGTACGTTTATTTATTGCTGTGGTTTATACTAGTGTTATATGTATGTATATATGTATGATAATAGTCTGTATGTTTGTTTACTGCTGTGGTTTATATGTGTGTGTGTCTGTACAGATGTATGTTGCATTTATTGCTGTGGTGTTTGTTTGTGTATACGTATTAGAGGATGTAAGTTTGTTTATTGCTCTGGTTCATGTTTGTGTGTGTATACGTATAGATGTGTGTTTATTGTTGTGGTTTATGTTTGTGTGTATGTATAGATGTATGTTTTGTTTATTGCTGTGGTTCATGTTTGTGTACGTAAAGATGTATGTTTGTTTATTGTGGTTTATGTTTGTGTGTAGGTATGTATAGATGTATGTTTGCTTATTGTTGTGGTTTATGCCAGTGGTCGCCAACCCCCGAGCCACGGCCTGGTACCATGTCCGTGGATCAATTGGTACCGGGCCGCACAGAAAGAGTAAATAACTTACATTATTTCCGTTTGATTTATTATCGGATTCTGCACAATGTTTTATTTTGGAAAATAACTGGATTCTCCCCGTTACATCTGTTGTGGCTGAACACTCGCTCATGAACGTCAACCGAAGGTTCTGCAGCCTATTTTCTGTGTGATGAACGTTATGTGTACGCGTTCATTCTGGCGTTTGTGAACAGCGCTCTCGCAGTTTAACTTCGTTCAACAGAATGGCAGATTTTTAGAGCCTTCCAGCAGAAAACCTACCTAAACACACTTTAATATGTAGCGGAAAAAACACCAAATCTGGCAACCCCAGTCACTGCAGAGTCGAACCGCTGCATGTGCCGCACATTATGAAGCACGGAGGAGAAACAACAAAAACGGCCAAAGGAGCACCAGCGCGTAACCTCAGACTCTACGTACTGAAAACAGTTTTAGGGTTTGAAATTGGATACAAAGATGAAGTCTGACTCATAGTTTCACTGTTAAAACTGAAAAAGTCATCGTGGTTACTCTGCTATAGACTCGTTATGATGTTGGCGCGATGTCACGAGGACACTGTTAATAAAGTTGCATACAAGTACACAGTGAGTTCACGTTTATTATTATGTTTAGAAAATACAATCGTATCAAATTGTTTTTTTTTTTTTTATCTGCTACACCTGAAAGGCTGGTCTGTGAAAATATTGTCTGACATTAAACCAGTCCGCGGCAGAAAAAAGGTTGGGGACCGCTGGTTTATGCTATTGTTCCACGTATGTATAAAGGTATGTTTTTTTTTTTATTGGTGTGGTTGATATCAGTGTTGTACGTATGCATAGACATATGTTGTTGCCGCTGTGCCAAAGAAATTTCTCCTGGTGAGACGTGAAGAGCCTACTGTATTATATCGTATATACCCGGCCGAGCACTGAACTCTTCCATGTAATACCGTTGAACAGTGTGTCTTAATACAGCGCATTAAAACCCTCAGACACATAAAAACACAGCTGACTAATATCATAAGTGGCACAGGCAATAAAAGTGGCTTTTCCTCAAGTGGCGGCGCGTGAAGTGTTCCAGGCGCTGCTCGTGTACAGCCGCCCTCATAAAACCTTTCACTGGATGACAGAGACAGGCCAAGGCACATCCTCGTTTCCTCGACTGGAGGCGTCGGACCTTTTGGCAGGTGGCCGCGGGTCCGGCTCATGCGAGGCTCAGTGCTATGAAGCCAGAGTTGTGGGGTGGGGGGTTGGGGGAGAGGGGACCGGCCGTGCTGATTATCGTTCCCTTTCACATGATTGAGACCGCTGCCAGTTGTGGAGCAGATATGTTATGTTAGGAAATGATAATATTTTGGTACTGCCTGACAGCTCTGTTTTGGTCCTATTCTCTCGCAAGAGTCCACAAAGCACAGGTAAGCTGCACAGTCTGGGCTCGTGGCCTAGAAACACGTGAGGCATCTCCAGACCAAACAATGGCTGCCTTTGTTTCTTCCATCTGCTTCTCTGAACTGACATTCATTTATATGTTTTTTTTCCCTTTCTTTTATCTGGAACTTCCACTCTTCTGCTTGTAGCGTTCCAACACTCATGTTACCTTTAGTTTTATTCTACGACATCGCCCGCTGCATCAAACCCAGTGATGTTTTAACTCTAAGTGCCTTGGCAAATATTAACAGCTGTGGCCGACTTGATGTCATGTCTCTTCCTTGTTAACGTCTGTGTTGCTCCTGAGGATACACATGAGGAATCAGTCAGACATACAGTTGTTTGCTGAAGGGGGAAAAAAAAGTCACATAGTTGGATCAGGACTCCGTTGCCGAAAGCAGAACTGGTTGGCAGAGTGGCCTGTGTGAGGACGTCGCCTGCCTGGCTCTGCCTTTATTATTGTTTACCCCTGTAAATAGTAATAACAGTGCCACAATTAACCCAAAAAAGGGGAATCCCCATAGAAGTATGTGGGATCTAAACAAAGAGCTACAATGTTGGAAGTCCGTGGTGGATGACATTTATTTGTGCATTGAAGATTTGCTGAAATATCAACGGATTGATATTGTTCAATATTTATTTCTTTTAAAGGTCATACGATACACATTATGGACATAATTGGTACTAAAATGCTCCTGTAATGAAACCAGAGTTACACTAATTTATTGATTAGCTGATTTGAATTAATCAAATACTTTTTTTTTTAATCGAAGATAAAGAAAAATACTTTTTCTGTACTCCACTGTTACGCTAAATTTAATATCAATGAGATTTGTCCCAAACTAGACATTTGAGGATGGCCAATGTAAATAACTGTTTGTTATGACTATAAAAGAAACTAAGCTAACTAACTAAGTTACTAAGCTTTATGATCACAGTAATCACAGGAGGAATATAACTTAGACTTAGACTTCCTTTATTGTCATTACTCAGACACACACACAATGAATCTGGTAACGAAATGTCATAGATTGTCAGCTGATAACCCAAATAAATATGGAAATATAAAA
>JAPTHA010000005.1:28296255-28306834 GCA_029814585.1 Gymnapogon annona | reverse complement strand
TATGACATTTCGTTACCAGATTAATTGTGTGTGTCTGTGTAATGACAATAAAGGAAGTCTAAGTCTAAGTCTATATAACATAAATATAAAACTTACTTCTCCAGGTGCTCCTTTCTTATCTTTCCTTGTGAAGTAAGAGATACAGAGGCAAGATTAATGACTGTTAATGCAGGAGACGGCTTAAATTACAACATAATAATTCATTAACTATTAAACGTACTTATCAATTGCAGGCACAGAGCTCAGTCTGGGGTCATCTTTCAGCAGGTCATGGCTGCTTTTGCTTTTTCCCTTCAGAGTCTGAAACAGGAAACTATTCTGACCAACTGTATGCAACTGTTTTTGGGTTTATTTTACGCAAAGCCCAAAACATTAACATATAGTAATGGTATATTTCTTGTAAACATTGTATATTTAGCACATGCTTTTTAACATACTCACAACCTCTGTACAACAAATATTAAATTTTAATGAATACATCAATAATATTTTCATATTAATGCCAAAGACATCTCCTTTAGTTCATTTGTTGAACCACAGAACCTTTAGTACCTGACTGACTTGATTCACCATCTCTTCCTCTTCCTCAGCTTCTTCTCCAAATGATAACAGACTGAAGTTCCTACACAAGCAACATATTGTTAACATTAAAGCAACAATAAGAAGATGGAAATAAAAAATAAGTGGTCCGCACAGTGCAATGACCCAAGGACGTTTAAAGTGATTTGTGAAAACAAATTGAGTCTGAACGCTCACTTTGTGGCTTTTGACTGTGATTTCTTCCCTTCCTCTTTTTCTTTTTCCCTTTTGCTTTTTTTAGTTTCTCGTGGTGTGATGTCATCAAAAGGACAGTATAGAACCTAATAAACATAGACAAGAGAGAGAATAAATCACAGACAATAGATTTAAAAAACCCACATTGATCGGATAAAACCATTAGAGAAAAAAAATTAAGAGTAATACCTCAGTGGATCTTATCTTGTGAGGGTTCAAAGGTCTTTCATTGTTGTCACATTCAACCTCTGCCAGTCTAAGCAAATTATACACAGTATCTCCGGTGACCTATTGGGAAGTTGTTAATAAAACAATGAGTGTTCCTTAGCAAATAGCAAAACCATATGAACACATACAGGTGAGTTAAATCCCTGTTCGCACATACTGTACAATCCAATACCTTTCCAAATATGGTGTGCTTATTGTTGAGCTCGTCTGCACGTCCCAAGGTGAAGAAGAACTGACTTCCATTGTCATGTGGTCCAGCATTCGCCATTGCAACCAAACCTCTCCGAATGAAGCGCAATCGTGTGTGAAATTCATCCTAACAGAAATTGTAATAAAGCATGCAGTACATTTTAAGTTTTATCACAGAAACTATGTTGTGATTACATTCCTCTTGTATTTTGTGTATTTCCTTAAACACGTGCAAAATAGTATGAAGAAACAATACAACTCTGACCTTAAACGGCCGCCCATAAACAGACTCTCCACCTGTTCCTGTTCCGGTGGGATCACCACCTTGAATGATGAAATCTGGCACAACTCGGTGGAAGATTGTGCCATTATAATAACCTGGAAGATCATAAATAAAGCACATTTCTGTGAGTCTAATGTAACTAAAGTAGTACTAATGAGGGGACATACAAAGATGGTACTGGTGAAGTATTACCTTCCATGCAAAGCTGCACAAAGTTTCTGCATGCTTTAGGAGTCTCCTTGGACCACAACTCAATGTCAATGTCACCTGCGGAGGTCTTGAGCAGCACCTGAGAAAACAGATAAACATGAAAATATACACTATACGTTCTTTTTATGATATCCGTGTCATACAAAAAAACATTGTGGGATTTTCAAAATCAAACTTCGAGTTATTCCTGAAAGAGTACATTATTTCACGACAAAGAATAACAAAACATAGCAGAGATTGTCTTGAACATCGTTCAAATATTTCATTGCTGAATTTGAACAATTTAAGGGGCCGAGACAACGCAACATGACTAAAACGTGTTTAAACACGCCGAGGATCCAAGTTAAGTACGTACTGAATCGGTTATTGTTCGTAAATAAACCTTGTTATAGTTGAATGTTCCTAAAGTCGCGCTTACCTTTCCATTTGTTGGTGGCTCCTGAATGTAAATATTACTCATTTTGTCTCAAAGGCTCGTTTTTTTCCTGAATGCAAGTAAATGCAGTTCTTCTACTTGCTCTAAATAACAGACCTAGACTGTATAAAATGATAGATAACGGCAATACGCAATAGTTAATCTTCTTTTACAAGTGAGAAATATTACATCTACCTCTACACAGCCATATTGATCGTGCATGTGGGATTATTGTTTACTTCGGTCGATTGGGGGGGGGGGTTCAAGCCAAATATTTCTAGATTTGTAATTGGTGAAGTATGTGCATAGAAATACATACAATACTATTAATTTTACTACTTAGAAATTACACCTTTTAAAAAAAATGTATTCACGTATGTGCGCTGGTGAGAGTTAAGCGTCGTGAGTCAACAAGTAAAACCCCGTTCACAGTGTTTTTGGTTTGAACCAGGTGCACCACAATAATCAACCCCCGGAAACAACAAAAGAAACGAAAATAAGTTTTTGCAAAACAGTGACGAGTTTAAAAAGAAGCTTTTCACCCGCATATTCAAGCAAAAACGCAGTACAATTTTGATCCATGACAATGCATTAATGAGATAGGTTTAATGACTTAGAGGAAACTTTTTTGCCAACCAAAGGACTCTAGTGCCATTAAGCGGAAGTTCACTGACGGAAGACAGAACACGGAACACCAGCTAGAATGGCGGCGCCAGAAGAAGACGTGAGTTTGAAACGAAAGGCAGACGATAACCAAGACGGAGAGGGAGAGGAAGAAGGTGATGAATGGGTCGGACCCCTGCCATGTGAAGCTACAAAAGTTAAGAAAAGGAAGGGTTGGTTCCTTTGACTTATCTCTTTGCTGTTCATGAAGAATATACATGATGCATGCTAATGCACGCTAACTTTTATGCTAAGTGAGTATTTGTTTTGTTTGTCCCAGTTTTAGAGTTTGAGCGGGTTTATTTGGACAATCTCCCATCAGCTGCTATGTATGAACGAAGCTACATGCATAGAGATGTGATCACACACATAGTGTGCTCTAAGTAAGTGTTGAATTCTTTTATCAAACAGTTCTTCCCCAAAAGCTATCCTTTGAGTTGAACTGGACAGAACTGTATTCCTCGCTTTGGCTTGATGTTGATTCTATTAAATCTCTTCCCTTCACAGAACAGAGTTCATTCTTACAGCCAGCCAGGATGGCCATGTCAAGTTTTGGAAAAAGAAGGAAGAAGAGGGCATAGAGTTTGTCAAACACTTTCGAAGTCACCTTGGTAAGACCTCAGTAATTACATCTGTGATGCATCCAATAGTTTATACATTTCATTTTTACTATGAGAGCACTGCACATTACACACATACAATATATTGCATTTTACATAAAATAGTGACAATTTATTTTTTGCTCTCTGTTGTGCAGGTGTCATAGAAAGCATTGCTGTTAGTGCTGAAGGGGCTCTTTTCTGCTCTGTTGGAGATGATCAGGCCATGAAAGTATTTGATGTTGTCAATTTTGACATGATCAATATGCTGAAACTAGGGTGAGCTTGTTTTAATGTGTACTTTTAACATGTGTACTTTTTTTTTAACGTGTACTTTTATCTGGGAGTGATGATTTTTGCTAAGATGCAGTCTAACGTTTTTCTCTTGTCTTGATAGATATCATCCAGGCCAGTCTGAATGGATTTACAATCCTGGTGATGCCATCTCCACTGTAGCCTGCTCAGAGAAATCCACAGGCAAGATCTTTGTCTATGATGGACGGGGTAGCAATGAGCCCCTACACGTCTTCGACAAGATGCACTTCTCCCCTCTCTCTCAAATCCGTCTCAATCCAAAATTCAGAGTGATTGTCTCTGCTGACAAAGCAGGAATGCTGGAATATTGGACTGGTCTCCCAAATGAATTCAGATTCCCCAAACATGTACACTGGGAATACAAAACAGACACAGACTTGTATGAATTTGCAAAACACAAGACGTATCCCACCAGCCTTGCATTTTCCCCAGATGGAAAGAAAATGGCAACCATTGCCTCCGACAGGAAAGTCAGAATTTTCCGCTTCCTAACAGGGAAACTGATGAGAGTGTTCGATGAGTCACTTACAGTAAGTGTTTTTTCGTCCTTCCACTTTGATAGGATGTGACGTGGCTTATTCACAACTTCTTCTCACCATCTCTTTTGAAACTTGTTTGGTTTAGATGTTCACAGAGTTGCAGCAGATGAGACAGCAGCTGCCAGACATGGAGTTTGGCAGACGGATGGCCGTGGAGAGAGAACTGGAGAAGGTGGATGGTATCCGTCTGACCAACATCATCTTTGATGAGACTGGGTACTTTGTCCTCTACGGCACCATGCTGGGCATTAAGGTCATCAATGTCGAAACCAACAGGTGTGTTTCTGTGGAACTGTAGAAATTAACTGTAATTTGAGCTCATTGGTCGATGCGACCTGTTTCTCCGCACTGCTTGAACGGGCATGAATAGTTTAAATGAAATCAAGTGTCAGCAGTGTCAAAGTCTTTATTATAAAATCAAAAATGTCTTGTTTCCCATTATGTGTGAAACGCAAACGCCTCAGCAGTGGTTTGACAGAGTAACATGAATGAAGTGGAAAGTTTTTGATGGTCACTTCATGGGGATTTTTTTTTTTACATTTCATACAAACGCCATTATGATTTAAGTAGGAAGGAAAAATAATGTTGGTGTCCACGGGTCAAAGGTCAAAATATATTTTTCTCCATAACCACTTTCAAGCTGGATCAACCTCTACTTATTTTTTTTATACTAACAGAATATAGCAGTTGTTTTAAGATAATATCATAAGGTTCATTCATATTCATATGCCAAGGAAATAATTGAAAGACCATTTTGTCTACTTGTACACCGAAATATTTTGAAATGAAAGGGTCATAGGATCCTGTTGCCAAATCAGTTCCTTTTTCTGAGATTTGTAGAGACTGGCACCCAACTTCACATTAAATCAGACCAGACAGCAGTATATTATTCTCTTACTGTGTCATTTGAGCTGGTTTGTAAAGTTTGGAATATAGTTCATGACATCCCTTGAATGAGGATTGGGTCGGTTGATTTAAATCTGCACAATGGAAATGGTAATGGAAAAAGATCAAGTAAATAGTAAATAGTGGCTGTCAAATATCAAATGTGTTCTCCTGGGTCTTCTCCATTAGGTGTGTGCGGATCCTTGGGAAGCTGGAGAACATCCGTGTGGTCCAGCTGAGTCTGTTTCAGGGTGTGGCAACATCCATGAAGGTAGCCCCCACTGTAGAGATGAAGGCGTCTGACAACCCCGCGCTGCAGAACGTAGAGGCGGACCCCACCGTATTCTGCACTGCCTTTAAGAAGAATCGTTTCTACATGGTGAGATAAGTCCTCGCTTGCCACGAGGCGACTGCTTTGACATTATGGCTAGCATTATGACTAACTGTTCCGTGTTTGTTGATGCATGTTTTCGCTTAAGTTTTCAAAGAGGGAACCAGAGGACACAAAGAGTGCAGACTCTGACAGAGACATCTTTAATGAGAAGCCGTCAAAGGAGGAGGTGATGGCCGCCACACAGGCTGAGGGTCCCAAGAGAGTGTCCGACAGCGCCATCATCCACACCACCATGGGAGATGTCCACATCAAACTCTTCCCAGTCGAGTAAGTTTCCAGTGTGAATGAAAGCATGAACTATATTTGGATACCATATTCATGCTTAAAATTTAGAAATAGAAATATGAAGGATGCAAGCCCCGTGCATAACACTGAAGCCAAAGAATGGAGTTAATTACCTTCATTAGCTTGGAGTTAGTTACCTTAGTTACTTGAAGTGAACCAAAGTGGAGTTATTTTTAGACTGTCACTCAAGTGTAAGAAATATCATTGTAGTTGTGATTAATTCTTGACACACACCGACACTGTTCATCAAATAAAAAAAATCCAAAACCTTTGAAATTTAACTAGAGCCAGTGTTTTGGTGCGTTGTCTATCTCCTCCTTTTGTGAGGTGTGTCTGTGGATACCGTAGAAAAGAACCAGATCTATTTTTATTGTTGCCATTAGATACAATAGCTAAGCATTACTGTAGCTAGAAGTTGGCAGAAGATAAGTACTTGTAGTCACATGAGCACAATGTAGATCTTCCTGTTTGTTTGCTTTATTGATTTTTCCTCAGTATCAGCGACCACCTTAATTTCTTTTTGAAAGCCAATACTTGATCAGTCGTAAAAATGTTAGATTTGATCAGGCACCTGTGGGCTACTATGACTTAAGTGAAACCTGACTCTAAACTCGCTGACAGTATTGGACTAAAGTTAAAGAAATATTCAAGTATTTCTTAAAATATGACAGAGACCAAAAAGACAACTACTCCATCAGCATGCACTTATTAATAACTATTTCTCTTTTTCTTTTTTTAAAGATGCCCTAAAACAGTGGAGAACTTCTGTGTTCACAGCAGGAACGGCTACTACAACGGCCACATATTCCACAGAGTGATTAAGGTCAGTGACTGTGACTGACGTCCAGTGTTGTGATACCTGAGTCACCATTCAACTCTGAGTCCTGGTTTCTGTGTTCTACAGGGCTTTATGATTCAGACTGGAGACCCGACAGGCACAGGGATGGGAGGAGAGAGCATCTGGGGAGGAGAGTTTGAGGATGAGTTCCACGCCACGCTGAGACACGACCGACCGTACACGCTCAGTATGGCCAACGCAGGACCTGGCACCAACGGATCGCAGTTTTTCGTCACCGTCGTACCCACTGTAAGTTACGTCAGCGCTAACATGTTGAAACACACAAATAATCTGTCCTGGTAATATTTTCCTTGAATATGGTTCCCAGTGGAGTTGAATCGTCTCATAATAGTCCAAGATCAACAAGAACCTGTACAATTTATTCACAGTGAACTTCAGTGCAATTACAGCATAATATCAATTCATTGAGTAGAACCTTGAATCTGATCCATTACTTTACTTACGCTAATTGTATATCAACTGGTGAGGTGATGCCATTTGGCAAACTGACTTCAGGAGCTGAATTAGTTGCTACTGATGGTTTAGACTTTTGAAACCTTAATGGGAAGCACTGTGTATTTGCAATGTCTGCTTCCTTAAATGTGCCTTAAACTTAAGGTAGGAGGCAAAATTGTCAACACGAATATTTTTCACCAGCTAATTTTTGCACTCTGTACAAATATAGTAAAAAAAATTCCCACAGAATATTGACACTGCATACTTCTATGAAATGGATTTTATTGAATTTGGTCATTAAGTATCTACCCTTGAGGCTATAGTTTTTTTTTTATTCCTTTAGTGAAACTGAGATCCGCCGCATTAATAAAGTTCTTATCTATCATGAGTCGTAGCTTCAAGAATGTGTACTTTGTCATTTTAGTCCAATAAATGCTGTTTCCAGTTCCATGTTCTAAAATGACACGTTATACTGCTTTTTCCCCTTCTATCGTTCTAAAGTCAACTTAAAATAACTTCTTTTCATTATTGTTTTTCCTCAGCCTTGGCTGGACAACAAGCACACAGTGTTTGGAAGATGCACAAAAGGCATGGAGGCTGTCCAGAGGATCTCCAATTCCAAAGTCAACCCCAAGACGGACAAACCGTACGAAGACATCAGCATTATCAACATCACCATAAAATAATCGTATGTGTTTCAGGCTTTGTACAGTAATGGCTTTTTTAAAAAAAAAAAAAAAATACAAGTTATTAATGAAC
The DNA here is from genome assembly GCA_029814585.1 of Gymnapogon annona. Taxonomy (NCBI): domain Eukaryota; kingdom Metazoa; phylum Chordata; class Actinopteri; order Kurtiformes; family Apogonidae; genus Gymnapogon; species Gymnapogon annona. The sequence goes on along the minus strand of JAPTHA010000005.1, from coordinate 28,299,002 downwards.
ACATTGTCTCTGTATTTGTAAGAACGAGTGTCAGGCCATGCGTTTTTAATTGTTCTCAAAGAAAAAGCTGCGAAACACATAAGGTCATTAGTTTATTTTACAGCATCACATTATGAATGTTTCACAAAAGCTGTTTTTTTTTTTTTTAAATCCACGGGGGACATGTACTGATGTGCTTTGTGCTTCTATGTTTCAAAAACTGGAAATCTTTCACCAGCTCTGGAAAGGCTTTTCATACGTGCATTTTTAATAATATTTTATACATAGTTAACATTACATAGCAATGAATAAAGATGAAATCAAACGCAAATGACGGTGTTGTCAACAAGTATCAGTGTTATGTTGAAAAGTTTCACTAAGTTTCACATTACAGTACTGAGGGCTGTAGATTTAAGGTGTACCTTGTAAGCACTCGGACATAAAAACGGGACTTTTTTTTTTTTTCCACACAAGATGTTCGTTTAGTTAATGCTCATCGTCCACTAAGAAACAGCAGATAAGTTCATTTGCTTCCAAATGAAAACTCCTAGTGAGGCAGCAGTGTAGTCCACCATCTCCGCACACTCCAAAAAAATTGAAGCGTTGACGACTGAAAGCCTTGTATCAAAGTAACATCCACCCCCAGCCCCCCAACCCCTGTTCATACATAAAGTTCAGTAAACACTTTCATCTGTAACGGAAAACACATTCAATCCTAATCTTTACTGGTGTGCCATTTCAAGACCAGCTGTGGCATTAAATAAGTTCACTCACACACACACACACACACACACACTAAAGTTGCACACACCATAAAGACCCCATATTAAAACCATAAACCCTATTGCTTACATTAGACGTCAAGGCAAAGTGAGAGCCAATGATCAGGGTGAAACCACCGGATCGAGCCACTGGAAGTCTTCAGGGTCCGTATAGACCACAGTGACCTTTACAATCCATCTCACTACATGCGAATATGCTGCGTTTGATGTGTCCTTCTCCCAAATTGCACAAGGCCTTAGTGTACTTACTGACGGGTGAGACCACTGATTGAACACAAACGTTATTATTACAATACACTACTCTGCTTTTACTCGAGGCTACTGTCACGTATGGAGGTTATGATGGATTATAGGAAATATAGATAGTGTCTGTTTTGTCGAGGCGTACGGAGGTGTGTGTAACATGAATCCGTTTAACTTGGCTAGCTACGGGTGGCAGGGGCACAGCTTGTCTCCAGAAAAGGGTTGGTCTTAAGGAGAAAATGCAATTAAGTAATGAGTTAGAGCATGTATGTTGTCGAGCAGATGGGAATGTGGAACGGCGAGCTTATATGTAGGATTTTGCACAATCGTCCGCGGAGTTGGGTGGGGTGTGAGTGATGGTGCAGACTTGAGAGCGTTGGAACGTATTTACATTTTTGCTCCGACCGCTGTGGTGGACAAAGGAGGAAAGATGAGAGGGGGGGGGTCGTGAAATGGGTTACAGGCTACAATGGAGGTGGTGGGAGGGGCTGATGGAGGCCAGGCTCAGGTTGGGTTTGTTCGGCAAAAGTCAGTGTCCGTGTGGTCCCGCCTAATGTTCAGGCCACGTCCAGGACGCCGGCCGCCACCAGCTGTCTGGACAGCCAATCCAGGCCCTCGTGAAGGCCCATCCCGCTGCGGGCGTCGCAACCCTGGATGTGCCAACTCCTCCCACAGCACAGCTTGTGTAGGCTCAGCAGCTCCGTCATCTCCTCCACAGACACGGCTCCGGGAACGTCCTACACGCCACCGCAACGACACACACACTCGAAGTCAACGCAAGACTCTTGGAAAGGGTAAATGGATTGTCATTATATAGCGCTTTTCTATACATGTATATTTATGGTGCCCCAAGCGCTTTACATTGCCCTCACATTCACACACTGGTGGGCGGCTGCTGCCAGGGAGCAATTTAAGGTTCAGTGTCTTGCTCAAGGACACTTCAACATGTGGACAGTCAGAGCCAGGATTCAAACTGCCGGCCCTTCAGCCGTCTGGATGACCTGCTTGACCAACTGAGCCACAGCTGCCCACTTATCCTGAGTCGGGGGATTGGGTGGGGGTACATCAGCGCTGTGATACGGAGTGAACATTGTTGGAAGAAACGCACCTGTTTGTTTGCAAAGATGAGCAGCAGAGCGTCTCTCAGTTCCTTCTCCGTCAGTAGTTTGGCCAGTTCGCTGTGAGCCTCCATCAGTCTGTCTCTGTGGCAGCTGTCGATCACAAACACCACCGCTGCACGCAAACAACCACAGCGGTTAGCGGCAGAAACTTAACAGACACAAACGTCTTCCTGTGACAAATAAAGCTCACACTGCATCCGAGTACAACGGCCGTAGTCAATCATCCCGTTTACATGTGTCCAATAACGCGGGTCACTATCTAATTTCTGGAGTCTTTTTATTCAAGTGACAATGTAAACGGTATAATCTGATATGCGATAACATAACGGCAATAATCTGATTGTGTGAAATTGGATTAACATACCTGGATTTCTCTACAATATTCCGACGTCTTCCTGCATCCTTTTTATGACTGTACTCATCACCTTCACACGTAGGAGATCCGGTGGCTTTTGTTGTAAAACCATAAAACCATTCCCTTCAGGGTTCGCCACAGCCAATCACTGTCCTCCATCTAACCCTGTCTTCTGAATCCTCTACTCTCACAACTCCCTTCATCTCCTCTTTCACTACGTCCATAAACCTCCTCTTTGGTCTTCCTCTAGACCTCCTGCCTGGCACT
>JAPTHA010000005.1:28212797-28239209 GCA_029814585.1 Gymnapogon annona | reverse complement strand
GGACCATAAATTCCCATCAGTGGCGTCCGGGTCCACGGAACTCTGATGTGTGGCCTTTTCCACTGCTGCAGCTCAGCTTTCTTTAATTACAACCCATTCTGCAGGAACAACAGGCTGTCCTTCCACCAGATTTAAAACGACCTGCTCCCGGTAATTAATCGGCCTGAGTGTCCTTCACAAGGTGCAAAGTGTGCATCTTGCATGTGAGTGTGTGTGTGTCTGTCAGTGTGTGTGCATGTGTGTGTGTGTGCGTGGGTACAGGTGTGGACATGTCATTGTCTGTTGAGAATCACAAAAATAACAGGGAGAAATCATTGTCACTGAAAGGAAGAACACGTATTGTTTCCGGTTTGTTGGTTTGGTCGGTTAATTGGGCGGTTGGTTGGTTGATTAGTTTGGTCAGTTGATTGGTTGGTTGGTTTGGTCAGTTGATTAGTTCGCTGGTCGGTTGGTTGGTCGGTTGATTGGTTGGTTGGTTGGTTGGTTGGTCGGTTGATTGGTTGGTTGGTTGGTCAGTTGATTGGTTGGTCAGTTGATTGGTTGGTTGATTGTTTGCTTGGTTGGGCTGGTCAGTATCGCAGAACATCCTTTGTGTAGATATGACGTCATTCTCAGGGACTCGACGAGTGTTCAGACCTTCTTCAGTAGACGTAGCCGTCCAAGACTGTGAAACTACTTGACAATCAGCGGAATGGGCTTCACGCGTCACCATTAAAAATAGATTTTTTTTGCCCTCTTTTCTTCCCAGGCCTGTCACATCAGCAGAGGATGTGTGTTCAGTTGTCATGGAGATTATGTATTATGAATAAAAGGCGTTTGACAAGGTAACACCAGGTACAATGAATGACATATTATATGTTTGAAAGCATAAGAAAAAAAAGTGAGCAAACGTAACTATCTTGTGTTAACTTCTGTAAGAAGGAACAATAATACAACGCAATAATCTATTATTACTGTACCCATGCACTGCATTTGTTAATATACCCTGATTAATTTGAGATTAGAAGTAATGGAGCACAAAATATATACCCTTGAGTTCCATGGTATCTGTTGTTGTGGGGTTACATTTGAAATATATATTTCTCTTCCAAGATGGCGCCACAATAGGCTGCCTCTTACAGCAGCTCTAACTGTTTTTCCTACTTTGAGTTTTTCTGCCTTGACTCTTGTGGTCGTGTTAATTGGACTCTTGTACAACATGGATATGTGTCATTTTTTAAGTTTCGTTTCAGCTGTTGGAGTTGCAACAGCAGTGTACTCCCGGCCCGTGTTTCTGGAGGAATTTCCGTATTGGAGGAGCGTTTGCAGAGCTGGTGCGATGTACCAAGTGAGGAGGGGACAGTACAGCCGAGCTTTCCATCGGTTCAGGGGGTGGCAGAGGATCTACCAGCGAGATGGAAGAGCAAACGGCAAATGCTTACCAGACTACAGCAGGAGTACAAGCAGGACAAGTGGGCAGAACTCCTGCTGTAATGGAATCTTTGGCTCACAGACAACATACTGGACTCTATTGTTACTTTGTTTGGTTTTCTACCGGTGAGAGCGGGCCGAAGAACGAGGGAGAGTGGTTAGAGGAGAGGGGGGGACTGGCGTTGTATGTGTATGAGATGGTGTAACGGTTTCTGAACTGTTTGTTGTGGTTAAGAATGTTGTGAACGTTTCAAGTGTTAGCGGTTAGCGGTTAGCTGTTAGCGACCGATGCAACAACTTTAATCTGAAAAAAAAAAACTGGGCAATTGAGGTGCAAAAGTATACATTTATAAGTCTAAATGAACAGAACTCAACACCATCAAACTTTATATAACATACTTTTCTCACTCTGGAGGAAAATAAGATGGAATTCCAGCACCTAAAGACATTTTATTATACAAACATGGACACCTGTCTCGCTGTTACTTTCCACATAAATGAGAATAACATATTTAAATGTAGGTCTGTTTTGATCACCAATGATTTGATTAGTAACTGTAATTTAATTACGTTTCTTTCCCTTTGGCTGTAATTACAATTCTATTTATTTTGTCATTTAGTTTTATAACACTATGATCCCCGATACTGGTTCAGTCTGTAGACTATTAACATCTTATTTAATTGGTGAACTTTTGAAACTACTTTAACTTTTCATTGTCCGTGAGAAATAACTGCATTCTTCAAATTAAAAATGAATGAGCCACGAATGACAATAAGATCTAATATTGACACGTTCATAGTCATTTTTCTTTTTCTAATTTCTTTTTTCAATAAAATATACGGATTTAAAAATAAAAAAATAAATAAAAAAGCAAGGTGCCTCCAGAGGACAATCTGAGACATAACAAGCAATAACCCCAAAAATGAACATATATTTGTTGTTACAATATTTAGTGTTTTTTTTAACGCAGCTCATCTTGTTGTACTTTATAGTTTTGTGTTGGAGGTTCAGCTTCAAGACCTTTCAGCAAAAGTTTTGCAGTAGAGTTTCTCTAAAAGAGGCACAAAAATGATCATTTTAATTTGATGTGTTGTACTCTGCTCTGGTTTCTACCCTGCGTACATGTAAGAGTTTGTTTTTTCGGCTACTGTTATTTAGAGAGTTACTTAAATATGTATATAATGACTTCATCTTCACCTCTTAGAAGTATGTTTTTTTTTAATTGGTTTATCTCATTTCCATTGAACTGCCTTAGATTTCATCATTCATTCCATGTGACTGAGCAAAATCTTCAATCTTCTACATGTTTATTGGTAAATATTCTGAATCGATCTCTTTTGATTACTAATAATTTCTATCAACCCCTCACAGACATCCTATATGCACTATCTTGCCTGTGTGGAGAGAAATAATAATAACAATAAACTTTATTTGTATAGCACCTTTCATATAAGAGTTGTAGCCCAAAGTGATTACGTAATAAGATTACACACTAATTATAAAAGTACAAGAAATAAAATTAAATTTCAACAAAATTGCAATAAACAGGGCCAAAAGAGTACGGAAATAAAGAGTACACTTAAACAAGAAACAAAATGAGATTTAAACACAATTACATAACATAGGATGAAATGAAGGATGAAATGCCTCCATCCTTCAATGTTTTAGAGGCAGACGGTTGTGATCGCCATCGTCACGACGTTAGAATCCTTTAAGAGTGAAACCGTTATCACCGCTCCATCTTCATCTCCATCGTCAGTGGGACCATGATTGTACCTGTTCCTGTCATTGTCCTCGTGACCCCCTGCGACCCCCCGAGATGTGATTATAGCTTCCTGAGTCACACGAAGCCTTCTGCTGTCTTTTCAGCACCACCAACCCCTGCCCCCCCACCACCTCAAATCACAGCTTTTTACTCCTCGTCCCCCTGCAGTCCACCGCTGCCGGCTGCTCAATTCAGCTTCTTTAACCGAGGAACAAACAAACAAAACACCCCAGGGTAATGAGGCCACCTCTGGGAGTCGACGGTGAAAGGAGGCCCGCGTATTGATGTGGGATTGACCATTATTGAAAGAAAGGGAATGGGTAAAAAAAAAGGAGGGGGGGGTGGAGATATGGTGAGAAGAGCACTGATCTGATGGAGTGGATTGAGCTGTCCGCTGCTGCTGGAGTGAAGAGAGGTGACAAGACAAAACCCCGATCACTGACTCAGGCAATGAGATAACCACCTTTGGGCCATTGTGCGCCGGGGAGCGTTGGTCTGAATTTGGCTTGTTTTTTTCCCACACTATGAACAGCATCAGACAGTGTGTGTGGATGAAGGGGCGACGTGACCACCGTGACCCCCCTTGGGTGAAGATCAGCCAAGACCCCTCAACGGCTCACATGATCACAGCAGCCTGAAGTTCCATTCACTTCCACACACTGGGTGCAACCAAGCAGCGATGGGGACGTCGAAGTGAGATAATTAAAACGCAGTGGAACGATGGCGTGACATAAGGGCAACAATGCAGGAATTGCACTTTTGATTCTTCTTTTTTAATCGACTGAGCTTATTTGTTTTGAAGTGGCACGCAAACTTTCGAACCACTCAAAGTCATAAGGAATGCTTGAGCCTTATTCTTCTCCTTCGTAGAAAATTAGTCAAACAGGTCAGAAACAAGCCACCAACATGGACACACCAGCTGAAGAACTTCTAAATATAAATCAGAGTAGTAGTAATGAGGCGCTCTATACTTGTTCTTCTTAATCAGATACAAGCAATCACACAATTGTTTGATAAAAATTGTTTGTGAAGTATCAGTTTTTTGTTTTCTTGAAAAGCTAAGTAAGCATCTCCTACAATGATGAGTTCTTTTGGCATTTTACCTTCCAGGGTCGCCACAGCAAAACCAATTTGCATATTTGATTTGGCAGGAGTTTTTATGTTGGATGCCCTTCGTGGCACAACCCTTGGATTTCTCCGGGCTTGGGACCGGCACAATGAGACTTTGAGGCTATAGTTGTAGGCGTCAGCGTGAAGGCTTTTGCCCAAGGGCCCACACTGAACACTCATCCCAGGAGTCGAACCCAGGTCCCCTATGCACCAGCCCGGTGCCTTACCAACCGAGCTATCCAGCCACTACAGTCTCCTACAATAACTATTTTTTAAAAATGCATATGTCATAATATGTACATTTTGTTTTGCTAGTTGTTTTGTGCAGATAATGCAACACTGTTTGTCATGAAATGTGGTGGAAGAGTAGAACTCCTTGGCTTCTGAACACTTTTCTAACACTTGTGTGTGTGTGATGGTGGCTTTCGTGGTGCTGCTACCTCCACCATGGCCCCGCAGTCCTGTGATTCAACTCTAACTCTCAACCTTAAAGTGATCCCAACAGTCAAACAACATTCCACAAGCTTCCAGATTTTTAGAGTTCTGCATAGAACTAGCACTGAGGATTTCCTTTAGTGACAGACTGAGACACCCCAAGAGTGTGAAAGAGAGGTATCGTAGGTTGTTCCTTCCTGCAGCTGTCAGGTGTTACAATAGAAAAACTGACTGGAACAGAATCTGTCTTTGTATTGCACAACTGAACTTCCTTTTTATAATTTTGCTCTTGTGTGTGTAAATGTATGCTGCTGTAATTGAAATTTCCCCAAGTGGGACTAATAAAGGAATCTAATCTAATCATCTATCTATAGAAATGTAATAACATTGTCCACATCCTGCTGTACCACGGAGTTTAATGAAATGTGGGTCAGACATTTTGCACAATAAAGATCCTTAACCCTGGCACTGCTCATGCTGCTCAAGAGACCAGTACTGGTCTCTTTCCGAAGGTAAATTTCTTTATGTCTTCATTCACTTGAAATATGTGCATTGTACAAGTGGTAGAAAACTACACTAGAAGGTCATGTGATTGTTTCTGAGATAAAACCGGAGCAGCCCATAGCTTGTATGTGATAAACTCAGAGTTAATTTTCCTTAACTGTCACAAAGGAAGCGCTAAAGTCAACTAGAGAGTGCAACCTGGTTCTATTCACAGCTCTGAAATAGTGCATCAGTGAATCTGTTTACATGACCGTAAAGTCCAATATCTGGGACTCATTGGGCGATTGTAATAATCACCTCTAACGCATTTACCAGCACTTAAGAAATGCAATAATCGAAACACCCTGGTTTAGACACTCCAGTCCATTATTGGATTTCTTTCTTTGTTTTCAAGTACATATAATACATAATGATGGTAGACTTAAACTTCCTCTTTTCTTCCCCTTCACTTTTGGCAACCTCACTTCCAATTCTCTGCGATTTTTTTAAATACACATTTTGTGTATAGATGCATAGATGAAAAAACAGTTAAATTTATCAGATGAACCCGTGTACATGCAGGAAGACATCAGAGTATCGGGGAAAAATCCAGATGTGGTTAATCCAATTTTACATAATCAGACTACTGCTAGTATCCGATAAAGCATATCCAATTCCAGTGTTTATATTGTCACTTAAATGATTAAACTAATAATAATATGAAAACTCCAGAAACTGGATAATGATCAGAGTATTGGTGCACATATACACAGGCTCATTCACTCATCATTTCCCTTGTTCCAAACAGACAAGTGCTCTGTGTCTTGGTAGAGGTTATATTGTATTATGGGATGGCGGAGGTAGTGTGCTGTAATAAAATAGCAGAAAGGTAGCTCGCCACCTTATTGGATTCTACAATTATTCTTTAATTAACTTTCTCATGGTGTTAACGCCCTGTCAGTAAGCAACTGTGGTGTTTTTTTACATTTAATGTTTCTGTGACTAATGTTTAGGGGGCGTATAAACACAGAGACAATATAATTTTCCATCCATCCATCCATCCATCCATCCATCCATCCATCCATCCGTCCATCCATCCATCCATCCTACCATCCATCTATCCATTTTCCACCACTTATCCGGGGCCGGGTAGCAGCGGCTGCAGTCTAAGCAGGGAGGCCCAGACCTCCCTCTCCCCAGACACTTCCTCCAGTTCTTCCGGAACACCTCCCTGGGGAGGCGTCCAGTGGGCATCCAAAATAGATGCCCGAGCCACCTCAGCTGACTCCTTTCGATGTGGAGAAGTAGCAGCTCTACTCCGAGCTCCTCCCTGGTGACCGAGCTCCTCACCCTATCTTTAAGGGTGCGCCCGGCCACCCTGCGGAGGAAACTCATTTTGGCCGCTTGTATTCGGGATCTTGTCCTTTCGGTCATGACCCAAAGTTCATGACCATAGGTGAGGGTAGGAACATAGATTGACCGGTAAATTGAGAGCCTCGCCTTTCGGCTCAGCTCCCTCTTCACTACGACGGACCGATACAGCGACCGCATCACTGCAGACGCTGCACCGCCTGTCGATCTCATGCTCCATTTTCCCCCCACTCGTGAACAACACCCCGAGATACTTAAACTCATCTTCATCCAGGGACTCCCCACCGACTCGGAGAGGGCACACCACCCTCAGCACCTCAGATTTGGAGGTGCTGATCCTCAACCCGGCAGCGTCACACTCGGCTGCGAACCACCCCAGTGCATGCTGAAGGTCCAGGTCTGACGGAGCCAACTGGACCATGTCATCTGCAAAAAGCAGAGATGAGATCCTGAGGTCTCCAAACCGGACCCCCTCCAGCACCTGGCTGCGCCTAGAAATTCTGTCCATATAAGTAATGACCAGAACCGGTGACAAACGGCAGCCCTGCCGGAGTCCAACATGCACTGGGAATATAATTTTCATTGTTAGAATTTCATTACTGTATAATCACACGAAACTCAGTCATTGTGCTTTTATTGTCTTAGAATGAGATATGTGTATCGACAGACAGAGCAGGTTGCCATGTTAGACCTACATGATGAGTTCTTTCGGCTTTTCCCTTTCAGGGTCACCAAAGCGAATCCAATCCGCATATTTGATTTGGCAGGAGTTTTTACGTCGGATGCCCTTCCTGACACAACCCTTGCATTTATCCGGGCTTAGGACTGACACAATGAGACATTGAGGCTATAGCAGCAGTGTGAAGGGTCTTGCCCAATCTTAGACCTACACATTGCTTTATTTTTATTTTTTTATGTGCTGTAGTGGGCGTATTGTGTTCATAAAAGTACGGTGGCTGACAAGGGCCAAGCACACTGCAATGGCCCAATGATGCAAATTCACAAACTTTTAAGACAAGTCTAAATCAGGTACAAAAAGAAGAAGGAGGTGCAGATGAACAAAATGTGCCGCAAGAATAAAAAACAAATGCACAATCATCCAATGCACTGCAAATACAAGATTGATGGAAGGTAAAGGAAAGAAAAGAAAAGATCTGCAAATGGAAAACGCTGCAGACCCATGCAGTCACTGCCGCGGAAATGCACCGCACCTGCAGGGGGCGCTGTGAGCGGAACCGCTCAATGGACAGACACACGTGAAGAAGACAGAGACCAAAAACAGCTGACCGATTGGTTCCAATGACAGCGGCAGCAGGTGGAAGTTATGGCGCGTAGCACGGTATTGTGACATTTATGTGGTTTTATTTTACACCAGCCTGCTGTCTATAAACATATCACTGCACAACACTGGCTGCAGGTTCGGCGTATTTCCGCTGTCGTCAATGGTCAACGTGGCGTTTTTGCGTTTGCAGGTGTTTTCCGAGTTTGCATCGTTTTGTTTCTCCATTTGTGGCGCACGCGAGCGTCTGTTTCTTGCGACGTATTGTTATTTTTTTCCCCATTTACGCCTCGTGTCTCTTTTTGACTCTCTACAATATAAAATCTACAGAATTGTGTTTGTGAATTTGCATCGTTTGTGTACTAGCAGCTGTTTGTAAGATTTGTATTTGTAGGTCAGAATTTGTTTGTTTTGTTTTCTGTTCCACGAGACAAGTAGCTGAACTCGAGGACCGGTTGTGTCTTAAGGAACCGAGGCTAATGCTACACTATGTGATGATTTTGTATTAAGAATAGGTTTTCATTTTATTTTATATTTCGTTTTGTTGTTTATTATTGATGATATATTTTAGGCCTTTAGGCTCAGAATCCTTAATTGTCACTGTCAACGTTGTCCACAACAATTACTGTGAGAGTCAGTTTAGCAGGGTACATAATATACAATAGAAATAAAAAGGAAAAAAACTGTCAAAAAAAATTGCAAGAAAAGTATAAAACAGCTTAGTTTAGATCGTTTTTTTCTCAAGACCTTCTGTATGATAGTAAGGGAAACGCTTATTTACTAAATGATTGAGACAAACAGCAGAGAATGTCGTGGTTGACCAGTCCAAAGGACAAGGACCTAGAGTTTGAAAATGAGTCTGAATTCTGTGATTTTTTTTTCCAACATGATTTGTAAACGTATTCTATAAAATTAGTTTAAAAAGCCGAAAAGAAAATACCATGTTTGTATTCTGAGATGCACCGAGCTGTTACTGTAACTTTGACCCTTGTCGGCCACCGTATAAGCCTAAAAGGGACAAATGACTGTATGTGGATCGTTGACAAATAAGTCTTTTCAAGTGGTGCATTTTAAAATAATAAAATTAAGGATTTATGTGTCCATTGGTCAAACTTTTGGAATGTATTGTACGCATGCATTTATTTTAAAAAAAAAACACACGCACACACAAAGAGGATTTTAGTGTTTTGAAAGGTGAATTAATGGGATATAGCCTTAAAAAAAGTAATTTTGGATTTTAATGTTCACTCAAATTGGTTAGATACAGAAATCAAAGATAGCTACTTTTTTTTAGGACATGTCACTATTAAGTTTATCATGAAAATGTAGATTTGCTGATAAAACTTATTTTTCCACAGTTTTAGGAAGGTCACCCAATGTGACATCCAAAAGTGGCCACTACACGACAGCACTTAAAAAGCTGATTTCTTTTTTTCAAATATAAGAGAGACTTACTCACCTTCTAGATGTTTCTCTGGGTTCCCCACATGTTTCTGGATGATACAATATCCTGTCTTTAAGGTGCTTTAAAAATAAAAGTTCCAAAATTGTGTTTTCTCGATCATCACTCTGGATTGTTTTTCATAAACTGAACATGTCCCGACAACATTTATTTGTATAATATAATTGAAATGTATATGAAAATTCTTCATAATCCTGTCAGTGAAAGCAAACCATGTTAGAAATTATGCCAAAAAAGAGATTCAAGTGACGTCACGTGGTTGTCCAAATTCAAATCAAGGCCGGACAGTCATGATGTTTTAACACTTCAGACAGCAAAAAAATGACCAATAACTAAATATTTAGAGAAATGTCAATGGCACTGTATACAAGGATGGTATATGAAATACATATTATGCATTTTGAGGATTTTTTCAAGGATTTTTTCAATGAAAAAAATTCAGTCAGACCAGAAAAATAGGCGTCACATCATTGACCCATATAGTGGGGTTTTTGTGTGTGATTTTGGTTGAAACCATGAGGGACTGACACTTGTTTGCCATCTTCCAAATGACCACTAGGCGCCACCTAAAATAACACACCCTGAAGTTTTATCAATCTTCCCATATTATTAGTCACCTAGCAGCCATGAAATGGTGATGCCCTTCATTTGACTCCCAGTCTGGGTGACCTTTGTTGCGTCTGCCCCACATCTCTCCATCCTTGTCTTCTCCTCTACTGCTCACCATCAAACACCGGCACCAAAGCACTGGATGACCTGTTTTGCGTTAGAAATATATATTTTTATGGACACCTTCTTAGATTACCAGTGTATGCAGTGTGTAACACAGTTGATGTTAACCATCGTAGAACCTGAGCACATCCATCTTCTACACGTTCCAGTCACTATACGGAATATATTCTAAGAATACATACAAAGTGTAAAATAAACATGAATGTATCTCAGGTGTTAAAGTCAATACAAACGGTTTAAAATCATAGCTAGCGTAAAACCACTTCTTAGTCTGACTCCACCAAGCACAGTTGCAACACAATGTTTTTATTGAGTCACCAACCAACCCAGTGACAAATCTAAAAATCCTACTATAGCCAATAGAGTGCAGTGATCATTTTATGTCAAATAAAAGAAAACTACATGCTGGTGAAGAATGATGATGTTTAAGGGAATGCGTCAAAGGAAATGTGCTGAATTTTCTACATTAAACTTGAATATTTACAGGCAAAAAAAAATGCCTCAACATCATTTCAAAGGTTATAGAGACATACATTTACACATGACATAAAGAAATTCTTAAACATGCCTGAAAACTGGGATATTTTCTTACATTAAAGAAAAGCATCACAAATAAACCATACAGAATTTGTGTTGCTTGTTCCTCTTTCCCCTGTACTCCTTTAAAATTATCTTTTTTATTAATAAGCTGTCTTAATGAGCATTTCCCCTACAAGGAAGAGACGTTCACCAACAGCATCCCAGGATCAGGCATCATAATGCATTTATTCAACACTGTTTTGAAGGTAGAAGAGTCAGTAAAAATGTCATTCCCATTACATTTTTCGTTAGTTCCAGGGAAAGGTCACATTACCTTTTTGAGACTTGAGCTCTGGGATCTCCCACTCTGACGTGTTTCTCAGCAGAAGTAGAGTTTAGCGTTTGATTAAATAAGTAAATACACCAACTGACACTCTTCTGTATGAAGCAGAAGTCGGCATTGTGTGTGTAAAAGACCCTGATATTTGTCATTTGTTTAGATGAATAAAGCCAGCTTCAATCTTACTCACACGTTTCCTTCAGCACCTCATAAATCACCGCCTGTTATCAAGACCGGCTCACACTGTGTCCAGCAGAGAGACTGGGGTGCACCAGCAAGGAGATTTGCAGGGGATTTGCAGAACTACCTGCAGAGTTTGCACTCCTGCCAAGTCTCTGGCAGCAGCTTTTATTTTGAAAATTCTAGTCAGCTATTATCGGCACAATTTTAGCAGAACATGGATATTACGTCTGTTTGTTGGCAAATCAACATGACATTCACTGAAATTGACTTAAAACTACATTTAATCATCCCTCTTTAACTTTGGAGCCAATGACACTAACAAATGTCACACCCCAAAGAGAAAATCTCATTATGCGTCTTTTGTATTTTGCGCTCATTATCTTTGCTCATCAGTAATCCCAAATGTATTGCATGGACAAAGTAAATTTCCCTGTTTTCTGCAGATAAAATACACAATAGTCCATTTACTTATTTGCAATTGTCCCGGTAAAAAAAAAAAAAAAAAACACTTTTCACAAATCACAACACCTTTTGTCACCCCATTATTTTTGGTACTGATTTTATTAAAAACATTCAGAATTTCACTTGGGTGTATTTTCTTTTCACCTCATTCTTTTTAAACCAGTCTTGTCAGGTGGAACGACGTCATCAATAATCATTTAAGAAGAAATGGAATAAGTTAAAGCCATCAAATATAGTGCTTTCATATCATTTAGACAAGTTTGTGTTTGGGTGGACGATATACGAAATGGCATCGAGTTACTGTTCATGTAGATTGTGACTGACAGTCTATTTAAACAAAAACACGTACATTTTTCTTTTAAATTTTTCTTCAGCTTATTCTTAAATCCACTATTTTTGACATTACAGATAAAAACTGATACAGTTTACATCACACTGTTTCTATCATATCAGTGTGATCATCCGAGCCAGCGTTGAGTGTTTGTTTTCTCCCCTTGTGTTTCCTCCTGCTGTATGAAACATGAGCCTTATGTGGACGGTGTCATAGCACTGTATGTTTCTGATGGTGAACGCCACGGGCCAGAGTGAAGGGCAGCTGCCAATGCTGGAACCTGTGTGACAGTTGTAAATGACTGGCCCGATCGGCTCCTTGTAGTAATTATCTAAATGGGCTCATTCAAAACCTCTTCATTGTGGAATCAGTTAATTAATTAGCTGTTTCAGTGACAGGATAATGGTGAGAGCATGCTAAATAGATTAGTCTGGAACTTGATTTATCGTTGCAAGGCCCCCCCACCCAACTCTGTTTATCACCACCACCTCCCCCCTCACCCCCTTTCTCTCGCTCTCCCTCACTGTGTTTTTCTCTTGTCTCTGTAGCATCTATAACAGCCACCCACCTACTCGCTGAAAATCCCACGAAGAGATACAATGCTGCCGCGCTGATAAGGCAGAGGGATGTTGAGCCAACGCTGTTATTCAACATCCCTTAAGTAAAGGAGTAAGTTCTGTCTGGAAGAACAGGTGTACAATGTGAGGCTGAGCACACGAAGGCACAGGTAAGATGGTGCACGGACAACGTTTAATAGTCTTCCTGTTAACAGGGCCGTTTGAATGAATAACGGTGACAGTTTGGTTGAATATGCAGATTCTTACCTGAAATAGGTCATTGTGAATTAGGTGTGGGGTAATGCCCGATTTATACAATAAAATACAAAACAAAGAAGATAATATTCTAAATAAATGGTGACAAGTCACTTGAGAGAGTTTGAACATGGAGACTGTTACATTTGGGAACTGACATAAAAGCAGCACCGGGTCTTTATGGGTTAAATTTAACACAGAGTGCATTAGATATATCAGCGAGGGGTCCGTTTGTCTTACAGAGGACGCTGAGCCACTACACCCCTAGATTAAGTCAGTCTTCACTCCTCTGAGAGTGTACTATATACATGGTTTGTTATCTTCTCATTCCTTTTAACTCTGTGGAAGATATACAGTGTAAAGGCTAAGCTGAAAGAATACATGTCTAATTTAGATGTACTGAGCCAGACCATCCTCAAGAGCCAAATATGATTAGTGATGCATATTCCCAAACAGGTCTTCCATCCCATTTGGAAAAAGCAGCTTTTACACAGTCACCCTGGTTGTTTTTGGGACTTGTAAACTGAACTCAGATATTCTTTAGGCTTGCAAATGATGTGTTCTTTCGGCTTTTTCCCTTCCGGGGTCACCACAGCAAATTCAATGTGCATAAAGATGGTCATAATTTTTCTCTTTAGCGCAGTTGAGCATTTTTGTTATGTATATGTACATTGAGAGCTACTGGACAACTGTGAATTACCCCCATGGGGATGAATAAAGTTGTATTCTATTCTATAATTTGAGAAGTTGATTCTTGGTCAATAAATGAGAACTGTGCTTTACTTTGTTACCTGTTCCTTAGATTATTGAAGTAACGAAGAATATATTTCACCAAGCACCTCAGTGGTTCTGGGTTTGTGTGTCCTGGTTCCCTGCACTATTTTTAAAGAAGATTCTCCTCAGTCTACAACAAAAAGTTCTTGTCCCAACCAGGGCGAGTACCAAGTTGATTTAGTCCTTTAACATTGCTGCTGTGTTCTTAAGCAAAGCACTCCTTGTTCAGACGCTGTTTACAGATGCACAGTGCATTATAAGACAGCTTCTTGTATTTCAATGCTTATTCTAATATTGATTGGAAACAAATGAAATATGGAACCAAGAAGTGACCTCGGAGGAGCCAAGTAACCAACAAGCTACAAGTATTTTTTTTCCATATATATATATATATATATATATATATATATATTCTCACGAGGTGTCATATTTTCTTCTCTGCATTGTCAGAGCCGCGCAACTCAAGTGGATCGAGTACAATGACCAGTCACCCACTTAATTATAATAAAAACTATTTGCCATTTCAAGTGCTCAGCACCTCCTATTTCATTCTTTCCAACATTCACACCAGCAAATGATTGTGTGTCCGTCCTTTAAAATGAGCTAAACTGAACAAAACTAAAATTAGCGTAATTGAACTGAATGGCCCGGCTCACTGTCAGAAATAATAAAAGAATGATCTCGAGAGTGTAACTTCATTTAAAAGCTTACAAATCACATACAACAACAGACTAATACATGATTGCGAGACTCGACCGTGGATGTCCGGTTCCCTGTTTGCCCCTTTATACTCCCATCAAAAACCAGATACTTGTATGTGAGCGACAGTATGGGTCAACTCTCGGTCAACTCTTCAGCTCTATCAAGAAAAACCTAAAACTCTAAATTAGTCCTGATAACGTTTTCACGTGTCAGTGGTGATAAACACCCCTCAGAACACAGTCACACGACACAAATGGAGAAAAAAAAAAAGATAGTAATATGTTCTATCTTCAGTGAAGGGGAAAAAAAGACAGACGTGAGTTGTTAGAGAGGTGTGTGTGTGGTTGGGGGGGGTAGGATTATTGAGACAGAGAAAGACTGTGTAAAAAAAAAAAAAAAAAAAAAGAGAAGGTGTTATTGAGAGCACTGGAATCACTTGATTAATCAAGAAAGAGAGGCAGAGCTCTCTCCTGCCGATGTCCAATCAAAGCTGGAGCAGCTCTGGGCGCTGCACGGCGGGCCAAATCCTCTTGTTGCTCCACCAGGAGCATGAAAGCCAGGAGGGGAGTCTCCTTTTGTCCACACAAAGGCAACCCTAACGCGC
Source organism: Gymnapogon annona (assembly GCA_029814585.1). Classification (NCBI taxonomy): domain Eukaryota; kingdom Metazoa; phylum Chordata; class Actinopteri; order Kurtiformes; family Apogonidae; genus Gymnapogon; species Gymnapogon annona. The sequence goes on along the minus strand of JAPTHA010000005.1, from coordinate 28,224,434 downwards.
TTTCACTGCGACAAGGAATGGGAGGGCTGTTTTGGGGAGGGGTGTTGGGGTGTGGGGGGGCCCCTGAAAAACAGCCAACAAGAGGTGCGAATAAGATGCCCATTCATCTCCTGAGCTTTACACTAATTCCCCCGACCGTCTCCTTTTCTTTCCTTCGTCTGCTCCGCCACAAAACAACAAACAGCGAGAGGGAGTGAAAACACTAGGATCTAGGGGGCTTAGAGCAGACGTGTAATCCCTGCCACTTCTGACCCTTCATCGGTGTGTAAGTCCCTGACCTCCCCATTGAGGGGCCGGGATGTGTGACTAAAGTACGACTGACCCTCCCGCACACACATTTGCTCTCATACACACACCCTGTTGCCCCCAACACTGGCCCTTCCTCACACACCCCACACTTCAAGCCTTTTAAAAAGCTGAGCTAAGGAATTCAGGCTTTGGAACACCTCTGTGGCGCTGAAAGGAGGGAGTCTGTGAGGAGTCTATAAGTAGGGCCAGGCCTGATCGTGTTTCTTTTCTTTCGCCATTTAATTCGTCTTTAGAGGCCATCTCGTTAACACGATCTTCCCTCGCTTTTTTTTTTTTCTTCTTACCTCCATCCCCTCACAGAAAGACTCCCTCCCCTCTCCATCTTGCACAACTTCAAAGGTCTCTGCCAGGCAAGGAAAGAAAGTCACCTCTTTCTTCCATTCAGCGTCTTTCGTCTCTTCTTGTGCTCCTCTTTTCTTACGCTGGCTTTCTTTCTCTCTCTCCTCCTCGCTCCTTCCTTAAAGCGGGCGACGAGAAATCATCTCACTTTCTGCTGCTGCTTTGCATTTGAAAAAACGAGTAATTAGCCAAAGGCTATTTGGGGGGGGGGGGCGGTTGGCGGTGAGCAGAACGAAGGAGGCAAAGCAAAGGGAAAAGAGAAGACAGAGAAGAAGGCGGCCCCTACTTGCTCCCCGTGTCCCCTGTTTGCCATCAAAGCCAAAGGCCAGTCCACTGTGGTCCACACACATCCTCTGGTACCAGTGTGCTCAAGGGCACAGTCGGATCAGATCTGATCCAGAGCGATGGGTGTAAGGGTTAACACAGACATGGATAAGGACCTGTGGATATGCCAGTGATGATGTATGTGAAAGTTTTAAAGGCATCAAGAATACATTAATGCTGTGCATCTCAAAATTCCCGACAGTAATAAGGTTCAGTCCGATGAAAGACATACTCTATGTGCAGGAAAACTAAAAGTAACAAACTAGATGCACAAGTGATGAGATTCAATGGATTATTCAGTCAAATGGGAATTGACTGTTTGATTCCTATTTCCAACCAAAACCCAATGTACCCTTCACTGTACTACAACCAGTGTTGTTTTCCGTCCTGAAAATTGGTCTGAAAGATGCCGAGGTCATGGTTTAGTTCGGTTTGGGTAACTTAATTAGGGATTATAAAACGGGAGCAGAGAAGGGTTCAAAGAAGAAAGAAGTCAATTCAACACAGCGTGAAACATAAAACAAAGCGTGGTGCTCTATGTGTTATATATAGACTTCAGTAGAAGAAGCATCAGTAGAATATAATAACATCGACCCTGATTTCTGTATGGAGCGCTTGGATAAATTGTCCGTAAAAATACAACGGAAGATCATCATATCCACTTTTAAGTGCTTCTCGTAATGCACAGGTGTCAAACATACAGCCCGGACACCAACACTGGCCCGTTAAATGGGACCAACCGTTGGATGGAGCTAATGACATCTAAAAACTAAATCAGTTTTGTTCAGTTGGCACAAATGGACCAATATGATGTGATGTGACGTGAAGATGATAAGCATATGAAGATTGCAATGGTTTTTCAAATTACTGACATTTTATTGACATTTTAAGGAGACTTTGTGGATGTAAATATTTTGAAAATGTAATAGGGCTTTTTTTTTATTGTCAGGCATGTGTCTCATTGTGCCGGTTAAAGCCCGGTTGTGTCAGGAAGGGCATCCGATGTAAAAAAAAAACCAACAAAAAAACACCTGCCAAATCAAATATGCGAATTGGATTCACTGTTGCAACCCCGGAAAAAGCCGAAAGGTCCACTTCCGTTCCTATTAGGCTGAATGTGGCCACTGGAATAGCATGACTTTGACGGTCTTAACGTCAACAATTGCTGACTGTCAAGACAAAACCAAGACCCTAATGTAAACTTGACAAAGCAACCATGTGCAGAAGTTACATATTATACCTTTAACCGAAGGATGCTGAGATTCTGCGTATCTTTTTTTTTTTTTCACGGGCCCAAATAAGATGTTTTTAACCTCAATCTGGATTTTGTTTTTTATAGGCAGCATTTCAGGATGACATTCCATACAAAAAGATTTTAACAGTAGCTGCGATATGAGGGTAAATATTTTTCACCAAAAAAAAAAAAAAAAATAGAAAAAAAGTTATATGCCTGGATTATACGGTGCCATTCTGTCCGAACAATGTACTAAAAACCCAAATCCTATCAGAGTTATCTCTCTCCAGTGTATTTCATTTCAGGACACGGTGCAGTCCCCGTGGTGTTGCTACAATTCATTGACTGTGACAGTCTATTTCAATAATCTACATGCGTATAGCCATAAGGCACAGATAGGCTCAGCCCGAGCATATCTAAAGGTGCAGTGTAATCCTGTAATATGCAGAGTAGTGAGGAAAATTCATTCTCCCCTCACGCCCATCGGGGTCTTAAGCCCCCTGATGCAGCTGATAAGGATCCAGTGTTATCTCCGCAACACAGAACAATTTAACACACTCACCCCGACGCTCCCACACAGACACACACACACACAGACCCACACACACACACTCATGCATGTAAAGCTAGAAATCAACCCTGTGACCACCTTCAGCACATTTGCACACAGCTGCTTCACGTCAAAAGGACTATTCAGACGCACGCTGACCGACCGGTTCCTCTCGCTCTCACAGTGCCCACCACTCTGAATTGTGGCATTACTACACGACGCACGCAAATGAGTCGCTTCCTCTGATGACACCACCCCCCCCTCCTCATTTACCCTCTTACTATAGATTTATCAATGCAAAATACCACAGTGACAGACACGCTGATGTCACTACAGATGTAAGAGCAGTGTGTGTCGGCGACCCTGGAGACCACCAGGCTCATCCAGAGGAGGAGATCAGGGGGACGTATATGGATGTTGGTTTAGTCTGGTTCGCGCTGTTTGTATTGTCTGGTTTGGTTGCTGTTGTTTACTCAAGCTTATATAATTGTTTTTCTTTTTTTTTTTGTCTGCTCTGCACTCCTCTACTTCTCCGAATCTGTGTGAATCCTTTCGCCGCACCTGTCTTAAGCATTTTAAGGATACTGTACTTCTCCGCTCTCAGCTTGCACTCGGCCGATGTTTACGTGAACGAAGCTTCACGTAAACATCACGTTGTGTTTGTTTTTTTGTTTATTCCAGCTTTAAAATTTCAGCGACGATTCTCCCTGCTTGTGCCTAAATCAATATTCCGTCTGCGGTTTTTGTTTTCTGGATTCAGTGTCGACATAATTTGGCACGTGAGCGAGGATGACTGTTGATCCTTCCTATGGCACATATGGGCCTACAGTGTTAATTCTTAGCGCTGTAGATCCTGCGCTGTTTATTGTGTCCGGTGTTGACTCAGGGGAGGCGTCGCTTGTTGATTCGGTTGTGTACATCTGCTGTCAGGGCCCCCAGTGGTGGCCTGCTAAACGGGAAGAGCCTGCCTGGCAGAGCCGGGTTGTTTGTCTGCTTCCAAACATATTGATCTCCTGCAGAAGGGAAAACATTAGCGATAGCGTCTGCACAGGCTGGGCTGGAGGTGGGTAAATAGCTTTGTCACGTCTGGCCAGCCTTCTCTGCCTGGTAGGAAATGAATAGCAGGTGTATTTGCTGAGTGTTTGCAGGAGGGAATCTCCTACCAGGCCGACAAGGCGGACGCAATGATGGGATGTCAGAGCAGATCCTCACCTCTTTTTCGGCCCCTAATACGCATGTTTAGAGAAGAGGCTTTGGCGGCATTTCCTCCTTCAACTACAAGCACGATGGACTTTTGGGTGGTTTATCCTTTCTTTTTTAAACCTAACATGAAACACGCAAAGATTAAACTGACAAAGCCGTGTTTAGTGAAATCTGGACCCACATATTTGACTCGTTCAGCAAGTGGAACATCTGGTTTCTCTGTTGTAATATTCAAGTATTCAGTCTTAGTGGCGAGCAATAAGGTAACCGTGTAAAACATCATGCTATCTTTAATGTCAAACAGGAGGCAGTGACAGAGTGAGTCGTGTGGTTCATTTATTTACTTTTGTTGATTGTACCTGTTCTGTGGTTTTTCTACTCATCGTGTTTTTTGCCATTGTGGGTTGGGATTGTCGTCTTGTAGTTTATGACCGTACTTGTAATATTGTCTAATATTGTCTCTGTAAAATCTAAATAAAATATTTTTTTATGAAGCATGAGGCAGTGTGTTCTCACGCACACAATACCACCGCTGTTGAGGTGGTAATGTTATCTTCATGGGCGTTACTACGGCTAGTGTTACAGTATCTTTAACTCTGTTTATTGTGATTCTTTAACCTGTAAGCACAAAAACCGATAGTCTTTTGACTTAATCCTGATGAAGCGCAAAGTGTTTGAAAGCTATTATAAAGTCACAAAAGTCAGGATCCTACCTTAAACATGTTCATGTCACATTCAACTGCAACTTTACATATCAACAACATACGGACAGTGGTGAAACGGTTTTGTTCCTTTTGTCACACTGTGGTTCTATTTTATCACCTTTACTGCCGACGTTATCATGTTATGCGTTATGCAAATGTATGTTGGATTGTCAAACCCATGATACTAAGAGTGAATTTACTGCAACGCTGGTAATATATGAAGATAGATGACACGATTTCATTCCACTACAGGGTGGGGAAGAGATGCCTAAATATCACTGTTCCAGGACCTGCCATGTTGCTCCGCTGGTGAGCCCTGGATAAGTAGAGTAGCATCCGTCATCATCTTAACAGTGATTTGTATTAAATCCCTGCCGTCTATCTGTGAGATCGGTCCTCTTCACCCCATGGTCTTTGTTGTGTCACATGCTTGCGTGTATTTGGTCAAGATGAGGTTCAAAGGTATTTCATCTAAATTGTAAAAAAAAAAGAAAAAAACAGACAATACGCCAAAAGGCAACAATAGAAATTCATCTTCATGAATAAATAAACCAATCCCCAAAGCTTTAATTTCCCCCTCAGACAGTTTTAATCTACGTCTTCCCAGTGTAAAGTGTAAAAACATCAACTATCGACACCTGATTGCTAATGACTAACGTTGTCTTTGCCCATCACTTATATTTAATCGTCAACACGCACACACACACACACACACACACACACACACACACACACACAGAAAAAGAGAAGGAATCCAGGATATGAATATTTAACAGTAGCCTCTCGCTGCATAGAGCCTGCCAGTCATTGTCAAATAGGACTTAATCTTTTCAATTTCTGGGTGCAAATATTCACACTGGCCACTGTTTGTTGCCCAGATTAATGAGGCTCTCTGCCCATAATCCTCTGCTGCTAATTCAAGTGGCCGCCGGTGTGGTTAGCCAGGGGAGGACGGGATGCTGAGAACACATACACAGCCGAGATTATTTCCGCCCCCTCCATGTCTCCTGCCCCTGCCCCCCTTTTCCTGCCCTGCCTCAGTACTTTGTGTCGTCTAATTCACCTCCTCGTTTGTACACAACTGACCAATGAAAAAGCCTGTACATTTACACAGCAGGTGAATGTAAAAAAAAGTACCATAAGTAGGTTATTTCACAACTGATAAAACATGCAGACCGCCACGTCCCACACAAAAAAAAAAAAAAAGTGATGAAAATACCTGAAAATGCATACCTGGCAATGTGTTTGCAATTAGGGGGAAAAAATCAATCCTATCTTGTTTGTTTACATCTTGTAATTATCTTTTTTGTTAATGTCACTACAGGTAATTAAGCTGCTTTTTAACCTGTGAGCCTTAAAGAAGTACATGACAGCAAACCCATTTCTGATTTATTTTGACAAACACCAGAAGGCGTGGAAAATGAGCTGAATTCTTTTACAGTACTTTCATGGAAAGGCCACGGCACTGAACATTTCCAGCATACAGATGGAGGCAGCAACCTCTGAATAGATGATTGGAGACATTTTTTGTCAGATATTTGTTTGCATGGAGTCTTTTCTGGTGGATGTTATAGATGTGTGTTTTTTTTTTTCCAACTTCCTTGTCCTTTTGATCCCTCTTCATTTACTGAGAAGTCAATCATTACTTTGATTAGAAAGTTCATGTTCACAGTTAGACGTCTTTGACTCGTGTCTGTCCATCTACTTTGAATAAACACAATACAATATATCATTAATTACTCTCAAAATCCATACATTAGATCCGCGACACCAGTCACTCGTGATGAAAATCAAAGCAATTGTTTAACCATAAACTGCATCAACAAACACACTATGCAACTTGTCTATTGTATATATTTTTAGCATGTCTTGATTAATTACAGTTTTTAGAATTAATGTCTTTGTTGAAACACTCCAAATAGATGCATACATACCCTATGGCTGTACAAAAGCTTCCCACTTTTTCGTTTTTTGCAATATGAACAATAACTACCACTCTAGAACTAAGAACAAAGTCTATGTATAGCACTTGTCCAAATATAGAAATTCATCAAATGACATTTCACTTAGACAAGTGATTGAAATGTATAGCATATGTAAAATATAGATTGAGAAATAAATTTTTTTTCATCTCTTGAGTGAAATCCCATGATGGATTTCCAAGTTTTCCTCAGTTAAATGCTACTTTTGTATATTTCTGCAAACCAGATGCACCCGTGTCTGAAGGAGAAAACATAAAGTTTCGTCATGGCACACTTGTAGTTATTTTAAAGATGTTTTTTCTATTTATATCGACTGAAATTATGCTACAATAACAGCTGTGTCTTAGAAGCTTTACATTGGATGACACTGTTGTCCATGTTCCCAAAGCTTCAATTGCATGTGGTTTTATTACTTAGACTTAGACTTCCTTTATTGTCATTACACAGACACACACAATGAATCTGGTAACGAAATGTCACAGTCTTATCCCAATCTCCAATACATTTTTAGCTGCACATATTTATTTCATTTCCCCTTGGTGATTAAAGGTGCAATATGTAAGATTCAGTGTTTACTTGACCTTTGTGTTGCGGCCTGTGTGGTGTTCGAACATAGTGTTGACATCAGCCGACTCCATTTATAAGCTACACATAGCACAAGAGATGCTCTGAAGAACTCCTGAGAAAGCACCAGCGTTTCTGCAGGGAGTTTGACTCGGTCCGTCTAAAGAGAGATCACAGGACAGGCCACTGTCATAGACGGAGGTAACTGAGACATTTATTTATTTATTTATTTATTTATTTGATTGCTTGTTTATTTGGGGTGTACTCATGATGATCAACAATACTAAAGCATTTATATCTTAATATTTTTTACACGCAATGGAACACGTGTGTGTGTGTGTGTGTGTGTGTTTGTGACTTACTCATCAAATAAATGCAACTATTCATGTTGACTATTAGGAAAGTACTTCAGCTCCAACATGAGGCCAGTTCAGAAGTGTCTAAAACCTGACAACTGTGGGAATTGGTTCCGTTTGGCTCTAAAAATAAACAAAGATTTTTTTGTTCTCCCCCAAGACCTATTCCAGTCTTATTGGTTTTATTTGCACCCTCTTATAAGAAATCCGCTCCATCATGAACGTTTTTGTCCACTCAGGTGCAGATGTCGGGTCAAATGGAAGCTTCGAGGTATCCTGTGTGGGGCTTTAAATGACAGGTGTGTGTGTGACTGTTTGCCTCCTAATGCAGTACATCCACTAAAACGCACTTTTCTCTGATTTTACCAGGTTCCACTGTGATTCAAACCTTAGTGAAGGGTCCTGCTCTAACATGTAACATCTAACATGTCACTGATGCCAGACATGGTCACATCCAGCTCCTTAAAGCCTACATGATGGCAGCCGATCACAACCTCCTGTTTTTAAGAGGTCAGTCCAGACCCCAGTGTGTCAGGTGCACTAATTGTATAGAGTCTGTGTTCCCAACACAACATTATACACACCGCCACCGTTGTTCTCTGTAGTTTATATCGGAGCTTAAATGTCTGTCAGACGCCAAACCAGATACAGCCGGTTGACCCTCCTGAATCCTAATCTTTCCTTAGGGTGTCAAAGACGGGGATCAAAGGTCAACCTAACATAGTGTCCTCGTTCCTCCTACCTTGGGAGGTGTAAAATGTTTTCCCCGGTCAAACGCTGCCACCCCTTTATTTGATTTTTTTTCCTCTTCTAAAAGAGGGAAACCTCTCCTCTACTGGTTGCCAACCACATCTCTTTAACTAAAAGCACCTTCAATCCATCGCTTGGTCCATTAGTGCTGCCAGATGGGGGAGGTTGGGTCCTGGCGGCTGCGTGCGACCCTACTCTGATTAATAGAGTAGGTGAGGGCAAAGGTGCCACGCACACCCCCATTCATTACCTCATTAGGATGGCCCACTGCAAAAGGTGATCTCCCTCATTATACCTCAATGACAGGGGCTGAACTCGGCACAGTATGAGCCATCCAGTCGGGCTTTTACTCTTTACACTACTACAGGTGCCATCCACCTGTCTTTTTTTTCCCCCACCATTAAAGTCACACCACTTTACCCGGCGGTTGACTGTAGGAGGAAACTCAATCTGATGAATACTTGTACACCAGGACTTCTGACTCTGGCTCACCCACAGATGAGTGGTCCAGTCATCCATTCACACGTCGCCTTACGTTTGGATATGGCGTCAAACGTGTACGCACTGGCCCGCATATGTTTATTTGGATGCAGACTCGTGAGGTTTAATACCCACGCGGTGATAGACGAGTGGAGTTGTTTGATTAAGTCTTTTTTTTTTTTTTTTCCTGGGCAATTGAGAAGGTTATATTTAGTTAGCGGAGACTCCTGCCATGCTTGTTTTCCCTGATTATAGCTTCCCATTCTGCCCGTCCGTCTAATAAGAAAAAATTTATTCACATGAGTGCAGGTTCCTATTGAGCAGAGGCGCTTCAAGTAATTCCATGCACATCTTTGGAAATATGTTCCCTGTGGTTTTAAATAAAGGCAAATTTAAAAAAGGAAATGCTGCATTCACAGGGGGGGATAAACACAAAATCTGTTTTGTAGTTATAAAGCAGGTAACAGGTGCTCGGATAGTAAATCAGACGAGGTTTTACTGTACCGCAAACTCAACAACTGTATGTGGTTCAGTCAGTTTAATGACGGAGCTGACAACATTTTTATTGCTATAATTTTTTTATTATGTGTTATTCTTATTTTTATCAGTAGTGGTGTAAATGTACGCCTCTGCCATTAGGCTTTGAGGTTTTACTGAACAAATGAAAAATACATCAGTGGGTCACACAGTTGCATTTCCTCCTTCAATTATAATTATTATTGCTCTTATATTACTTTGAAACTTCTTACTGATTCAAATGGATATCCATCCTCAAAAGAGTCCCAACAAATTAAAAATAGTTTTGTTTTGAACTTTGAACTCACATTATACCAAAATACATATGAAATTATCTGAAATTTCCCCAAGTGGGACGAATAAAGGAATATCTATTGTAAATAATAATCTTACTTTTTAAAGACGGTCTGTAACATTTTTAGCGACGTCTGCTATTAAAGTCACAGATTGCAGTCATCTGAATACCCCACTGCCCTGACCCACAAACACACAGAGAAGCCCTTCCTGGTCCTGTTCCTGGGACTTTATTAAAGTGAAAATGATCTCCACTCAACACCCAAATGTAAAAAAATGTGTGTGTGTGTGTGTGGTCATATACAGTATATGATCATCAGTGGTCCATATTTATGTATTGTGCTTGCGGTGTAGTTATTTGTAAGATTGAATTTGTTTTCATTCAAACACATTTAAAAATCTTAAATAAATTAAAACGGTTCATTAAAAATGTCTAAATCTTTTTCAGTCTTCTGACGTCAGTCTTGTAATAAGGGATAAATAACAGAAGCAAAACAAACTGATAGAAAAGAAAAATAATGTCTGTGTATAGTCACATTGTTCAACAATGGCCCAAAACTGTACAATCTGTGCAGGTATTATCTTCCATTTTTAAAGTTAGAACTTCTTAAGGACTCAACTTTACGCATGGAACCTTCAAAAATAAGCACGGACAAGTTCAGCTGCTAATCATATACCAGACTGACGAGGCTGGCAGAACCCTTCGATTCAAGCAAAGGGATGCATTTTGTATTTTAGAGAGGGGAAAAAAAACAGCTGAAGTATAGATATATAGATGTGAAAATGATCAATCCCAACATGGTGTGTATTACTATGGTGTTATTCGGGTGTGTGTGTTCATATGGTGTTACTCGAATGTGTGTGTTCATATGCATGTGGGCTCGAATGTAACTCGGGACTTGAATATTTGTGTGTGTGTGTATGTGTGTGTGTGTGTGTGTGTGTGTGTGCGCGCGCACGTGTGCTGGCTGCAGTGAGATAGAGGTGTTGGTGGGCTGAGCAGGAGGAGACAGGAGCAGGGAAAGATAGAGGGGAAAGAGAGAGTCCCTCAGGCGTGTCCGGGCTCTGATGGCTCCCCTGACAACCTCCTCTGTAATGGTCTCCCTCTCTCTCTGAGTGCTGTGAAATTGCAGGCCGGCGCTCTACAGCTGAGGACTCAGAGGAGACAAACGGCCTTTTAATTCAGAGCGCAAAGAGGTGACGGAGAGGGAGGCCCTAAGGGAGGGCTACCAATCAGACATCCATCATACTAACCTCTCTCTTGGGACCGGCCCTGCCAAAGAGGGGCCCTGGAGGTGGTCTTAGGCGTACATGTGTGTGAACGCGCATGTGTGCGTGTCTCTGGGGTTGGGGTGACACCGCATGCATAGAATGGCGGCTGCAGGAGGGGGAGGGGGAGAAACTGGTCTGCTCAGGTGTCCAGGCTGTCAACGGTGGCGGGCAGGCGGGTGGGGAGTTTTAAAGGTGGTGGGGGTGAGGAGTGGGAGGGGTTGAATTTTGGTCATAGGGAATTTTGTCTTCTCCGTCGTTTTCTATAAGCTTTTGATTGATAATGATGTTTTCTTCATCATTTGTGCATTTTCATTTTAGTCTCTAATATCACACTGAAACCACCTCAAAGTTTCTTTGCAGCTGCAACAAAGGAACCCCCACTACACGCACACACACGCATACACACCACCGCTCCATATATGGAAACCTTAACTTCATTCATCATGTTTTCTCAAATGAAATCTGAGTTTTTGTGGAGCAGACACTGGAGGTTCAGGGTTTTTGGGGACAGCAGTGGCAGTGTTTAAACTGTTATCGTAGCTTTCTATGCATTACATAATTAAAAAAAAAAGGTTGAAGAGAAAGAGGGGAGAGAGATTCACGGCTGCACGGAGATTTGATGAAGGCCTTTTCATGAAGAAAAGCAACCGATGCTCAATCCACTTCACGTTGGTCCTTGAAAAACATGGATTGTGATGGTCTCTGCACACATGCATAAACTGTTGTGGTACAATAAAAGAAAAACATTTATCCTGCTATA
>JAPTHA010000005.1:28155027-28189592 GCA_029814585.1 Gymnapogon annona | reverse complement strand
GGGGGGGGGGGGGGGCTGCTCTTTCTAAAAATAGACTGCGCCTGCTCTCCTTCTGTGACCACGCCCCATGACGTTTGCTAATAGACGTCACTACTTCCGCATCACCATAGTGTAGGAGTTACATCAGTGTAGCTAGCTCGGGGATTTAAGAAAGGACAGTTTCATTATGGAAAAAACGCTCTGACTAACGTGAGTTTCACACTATACCATTTTTACAACAACAGCAGTTTGATTACAAAATACCATTACGCTCAGAAACGGAACGACCTTAGCGACAATCTTGAGTAACCTAGCATACAGGGTGTGACAGCTAACGTCAGTGCATGCTAACATGCTAGCTGATGCCATTAGCTAACGGTTAGCGTTAGCTAGCAACACCAGTTATGACCACGCCGACAACAAACGTAGAGAAATTGACAATGTAATAATAGAAAAATATGAAGACTGATTGCGGCATTACTGTAAAATGACACTTTTAGTGACTAACAAACATTTTTGTGACCTGGCAATTGACAGACGATTAGCTATCATACGGTGACTCATGTAGCACTGCAAGTATACGCAATAGGTGTAGTAAATTAGATCAGATCCCTGCTGCTGTAAATTGTTATCCAATCGGATCTCACTGCACCCCTGCTTCATTGTGACTCAAGGAAAACATAATGTACCAAGTCTCATCTCATTCCATCGTGATTAACTGAACGTTTCTGTCCCTATGCAGGTAAGACCGTGACTTTAGGCAGAAGGATCCTTGTCTGAGACCATGTTGGCACGGCTCTTCAGGCTCCACGGCCTGTTCGTGGCTTCCCACCCGTGGGAAGTAATAGTGGGTACCCTCGCCTTTACCGTCTGCCTTATGTCAATGAACAGCCTGGCAGCCACCAACCAGGTGTGCAGCTGGAATGAGTGTCCAAAGCCCCAGGAGGTGAGTGGGTAGTGGGGGGTGTGTCACGTCCTCCATGGTTGTAGTAAGGACAAAGTAAAATGTGTTGCTAAATTTGTGTCCAGGTATCAATTAATCATGATCTGTGACTTTCTTCCTAACAGAAAACTCAGAGCAGTGACATTGTAATCTTAACGATCACACGCTGTATGGCCATCGTTTACATCTATTTCCAGTTCAGGAATCTTCGCCAACTGGGATCCAAATATATACTTGGTCAGTAACATGGGATGTTAAGCAGACGCAGTTTTGATATTGGATATATCCAGAATCTGTTTTCAAATTGTATGTACTTGAATCAATCTGCCAGAGATGCAATTTTATTTTATTTTTCTGTCTCCTAGGTATTGCTGGATTATTCACAGTTTTTTCCAGCTTTGTTTTCAGCACTGTCGTAATTCACTTTTTTGGAAGAGAACTGACAGGCCTCAAGTAAGTTTTTCTGCATGAACTTATAAGTAGTACACTTAGTAAAGCATGCTATGATTTTTCACAAAATGTGTAGCATTCTGTGTTGAGGGAGTGCTTTATTGTAGTAGTTTTTAGAGTAGCACCTTCGCATAGACTGTTAAGATGGTGGTTTATATTCAGCGTCCACAAAATGATTGGCGCTTCAGTCCCACATTTTGAAGCATCTTTGGTACAGACACTGAACCCAGTGTTGCTCCTACTGTGTTTATGCAGGTGTAAATGAGTAAATCAGATTTGTTGTTAAAATACTTAATAGATTAATCATTTCTTTATGAGATAGAGGCTGTTCAGAAAAAAAATATGATCTTTTTTGTGTTAGATGTGCTTGGGATTTTGTGTCAAGTTAATGTAGAATAGAATATGTGAGGAGGCTTGCAGGCAGGGCAGGGCAACAGTGAAGCTGTTGTTTGCTGTGTGTGTTAAAATCAATTTACAATGTATTTAGTTTCTACATTGGTGGGTCTTTCACTCCAGAAGAACTTATGGGATTTCAACAATTTCACTGAACTTTGGTATAATGTTCCTCTATTATTTGACTCTGTCTTTGTAGTGAGGCCCTACCATTCTTCCTTCTACTCATTGATCTCTCCAAAGCTTGTGCATTGGCCAAATTTGCCCTCAGCTCACACTCTCAGGTACTACCACACACTTGGGCTTTTTTTTAAGATATCTTTTGTAAGTGAATGAAGTTCCAGTTGAATGAACCATATTTGACATTTTTCTCACATGCCACTACCTAGTATTACTTCCCTTTGTTTTGTGCACAGGAGGAGGTTAGAGAGAACATTTCTAAGGGCATGGCCATTCTGGGGCCCACCTTCACCTTGGATGCTCTGGTTGAGTGTCTGGTTATTGGAATTGGCACCATGTCTGGTAAGGAGTACCTGTATGCAAACATTTTACTTTATTTAATTTTTTCAAACAAAATCAGTGATTGAATGTGATTGTTGTAATAAGTGCTGTCTTTTTATGATTTATAGGTGTGCCTCAACTAGAGATCATGTGTTGTTTCGGATGCATGTCTGTTCTGGCCAATTATTTTGTCTTCATGACCTTCTTTCCCGCATGTGTGTCTCTCGTCCTGGAGGTAAAAAAAAAAATAACAGCAACTTTTTTGAAAAGAAATTGGTATGAGTGCTACTGTCTTACTAATGCTGTTTTAATTTGTGCTCGTAGCTATCACGAGAAAGTCGCGAGGGTCGTCCTATCTGGCACTTCTCCCCTATCTTAGCTGAAGAGGAAGACAATAAACCCAACCCTGTTACGCAGAGGGTTAAAATCATTATGGTGAGATATTCCCTCACGGTCTGATTATGCTGATATTTAATGTACAAAACGAAATAACTATTTTAAAATGACTTTATTTTTTACAAAATTATGTGTACTGTCTAACTTGTGCTTTTCTATGGTTTGCTCCTCAGTCTTTGGGTCTTGCTTTGGTCCATGCCCACACTAGACTTGCAGCTGAGAATCCAGGACAAAATCGCACCGTTGAAGGGCGTATATCTAAGACACTACAGCCGGATGGCACCATAGGGATGGGACCTTTTAATCTCACCAGGTAAACACAGCAACCAAAGAACATATATTTTTTGTGATATGTCATATTGGTTGTCATAAGGAGTTGACAGGATAATCACCCTGGTCACCTCTCTTTTATCTGTAACCAGTATGGACCTGGAACAAGTGATAACTCTCAGCCTGGCCCTGCTCCTGGCCATGAAGTATGTCTTCTTTGAGCAAGCGGAGGCAGAGTCATCCTTATCCCTAAAGAGTCCCATGATGGGCTCCCTTCCCTCTCAGAAGCACTGGGTGGGACGGGAGTTCTGCAGGAAGGACACTCCAGCCTCCAAGTCTCATGTCCCTATGAACAGTAGCCCAGCAACCGTCCCTACCTCTGCTGCTGTGGCAGCCCCACAGTCTTCCCCAGAGGCAGACCGAGACAAGGGTAAGGCTTATAATTGGTCCTGTTCCTCCAATTGAATTGAATATACCTTTATTAGTCCCCCGAGTGGAAATTTCACAAACAGCAGCGTAATACAAAGAGTCGAAAAAAAGAACAGAGCAACAGATACACAACAAACTGAAATCTTGCACAACATGCACAACAAAGACAGACAGCATACATGATTGAAGTACCAGAGATGATAACGATATCTTTGTGTAAAATTCTCAATGTTGTGTCCAAAGTATGCCACCCATGATTTTTTGTTAATTAGAGGAGAATTATTTAGTGTAATATTGTAGACCCCTGTTTGGGTTTTGTCACCTGGTGAAATCTACAGCATGAATAATATCTCCAGTTTAGCTCTGGTTTTCTTCTGCTTAGCAACTACATCTAACATTTGTGATCCTCATAGGCATTATCATGAAACTGATTTATCACTGCTAGATGAAATAACTACAGGCCAAAGAGGAAATCAGTCATTAATATTAAATCATCTATTGTGTGTAATCGGATAAAAGAAAGGATGTGTTGAAATGAGGCTTGAATAATGCTCAGCTTCACTATTAATGACTGTTGTGGCACTGGTAGACCAAGTGTCCAACAGTGCATTACTGTGTTGTTATACTTGGTTTACTTTTCGGAGTTCAACATGCCAGTGTCTAAGGGTCACATTTTTAAATACTAACAATAAAGAGTATTTTATTTTAAGTGAAATTTAAGTGAAAAAAGCAGAAAGGGCAAAGTTAGTTTCCTCTGTCTTTATTCAAACATCAGCCATAATTGTTGCTATTCTACAAAGCTGAGACGAAAAAATACAACAGTTTTGTCTTTGTTATG
Source organism: Gymnapogon annona (assembly GCA_029814585.1). Classification (NCBI taxonomy): domain Eukaryota; kingdom Metazoa; phylum Chordata; class Actinopteri; order Kurtiformes; family Apogonidae; genus Gymnapogon; species Gymnapogon annona. The sequence goes on along the minus strand of JAPTHA010000005.1, from coordinate 28,185,393 downwards.
TTTTGAGTCTGCGTGATGGGGAACAAAGCCCCACATGTACTACCTTTGTCATAGTGACAACAGCTTTCTCTCTCCTGATGACTCCAGCAGCCTCAGTGGAGTGTGGCCCCAGTGTTTCAAGTGAAGGGAAAACAGAATCTCAGTATGACACCAGTTCAGAGCCGCGGACACTAGAAGAATGTATGACCATCCTCTCAGATCCTCAGGTCAGTTTAAGGATCAGACGGAAAACACAGAGCCATGTTTACATTGGGATTCAAGAAGTCATCGGTTTGTTGTTTGTGTTCCAGAGGGGTGCCCGTTTCCTCAGAGATACAGAGGTGATGAACCTCGTCACCTCACGCAACATCCTGAACTATAAGCTTGAAGTGGTGTTGGAGAGTCCGGAGAGGGGCGTGGCCATCAGGAGGGAGCTGCTCTCATCCAAACTACCTGTTCCGACTGCGTTGGCTTCTCTGCCTTATAAAGACTATGACTATTCTAAGGTACTGTCTGCATGTGAATGTTTTCAGGTGGCCTCTCTGAACTTAATCTTAGTGCTTAATGTGGCCATATTGCAGGTGTGTCATGACTAACGTTGAGCGTTTGTGTTGTCGTCCTGCAGGTGATGGGCACTTCATGTGAGAATGTCATCGGGTACATGCCAGTGCCAGTGGGAGTGGCAGGCCCCCTTCTGTTGGACCACAAACAGTTCCATGTTCCCATGGCGACCACTGAGGGCTGTCTGGTGGCCAGCACTAACAGAGGATGTAGAGCACTCTATGTAGGTGACATAATGGTGACGTAGAGCTTCCTGTGCTGAACATATCAGCGTGTGCTGTGTTCACTCAGTCATTCTTCCTGTTCAGCTGAGTGGAGGTTGCCACAGCAGGATCCTCGCCGACAGCATGACCAGGGGTCCTGTGGTGAGGTTGCCGTCTGCCTGCCGGGCCGCAGAGGTCAAGGCCTGGCTGGAGACATCAGAGGGGTTCAGTGTTATCCAAGAGGCCTTTGACGAGACAAGCAGGTGTGTAGGAACACAATGGACTGAAAAGTGTGTTTTACATGTTCAGAAACAGCAGCTGCAGACGTGCAAAAAATCAACTTGCATCTGCTTATCAGGTTTGCTCGCCTGGAGAAGGTGTTGGTGGGCTTAGCTGGAAGGAACCTGTACATCCGTTTCCAGTCTCAGACGGGAGACGCCATGGGCATGAATATGCTCTCTAAGGTACGAGCCAGGGTTGTGTCGCAGTAAGAAAGAAAATACACAAATATTTGTGTGGGCTTTTATTCTTCAGAGTCAGTGGGGACTAGTGGTCTTTTCATCCCTGAGGCATGAAATTGGAGGGGGGTGGGAGGGTGACCCTGTTGTCTGTCCCTCATCACTTTGTCTCGCTTTTTCCTGTGTTGTGCTGTTTGTTGCCATGAGGTCAACTACTTGACCTCTCAGTTGTTGTAGGAGGGTCAGTTCAATGAAGCTCACATCAGATACATGAAGCATGTTAATATTTTGTGGAGAGCGAGGGACTTTACTTTACCGTCCTCTCCTGATCCGTACTTTGTATGTCTATTATTGTACACACTCATTGGGTTTTGTGTGTGTGTGTGTGTCCTCAGGGGACAGAGCATGCTCTGCAGAGACTGAAGCAGCAGTTTCCAGATATGGAGGTGCTGTCTGTCAGTGGCAACTACTGCACTGATAAGAAGCCCGCCGCCATCAACTGGATCCTGGGCCGGGGCAAGTCAGCAGTGTGTGAGGCTACCATTCCTGCCAAGGTGGTCAAGGAGGTAAAGAAGGTTCCAACCACGCTGTCGGCTCGGACCGGCCTTCCATTAAGAAACACATCTGATAATATTACAGTTACACTCATACTTTACAAGATGACATTCCCAACCCACAATGACAGGATCAGAGACAATAAAACACCCCCCCCAAAAAAACCCACAAAGAGCACAAATACCACAAAACGAGTATAGTGGTTAAAATACCGCTAAAGCTGTAATGTTTGAGTGAACTGATGACGCTGTGAATGTGTTTGCAGGTTCTGAAGAGCACCACAGCTGCCCTCGTGGAGCTGAACATCAACAAGAACTTAGTGGGCTCGGCCATGGCTGGAAGTGTCGGGGGCTTCAACGCTCACGCTGCCAACATTGTAACTGCTATTTATATAGCGTGCGGACAGGTACGTAAATTACTGTAGCTTATAAACACCGTTGACAATTTGCAAACGTTTCAGATTGAAGACCTCACAGTACCCTGTGCTTAAGACGAGCCTGTGTTTTATGTGGATTAGGATCCGGCTCAGACGGTGGGCAGTTCCAACTGTATCACCCAGATGGAGTCTGCTGGTCCAGAAGGAGAGGACCTGTACATCAGCTGCACCATGCCCTCCATAGAGCTGGGGACCGTGGGAGGAGGCACCAACCTGCCGCCACAGCAGGCCTGTCTGCAGGTACAGCCGCCTACACTCAACAGCACTAGGGGAAATTACAAATTACAGTAGCAGAATGCAAAGAGTAGAAAAACAGAGGTACGGATATACAACAATGGAATTCTTGTACAACATAGACATTATACACGATTGAAGTCCCAGAGATAATAATGAGGGAACTGCGGATGTGTCGTCTGGAGCTGAGAGACGGTGGTGTGAATGTCCTCTCAGGCCACCGTAGCATCGCATTGGCTGCTAACAGCTAACCACCAATGGTTCAACGCTGCTCTTCACAGATGACTGTTACACCATCACCCATTATCTCACTCAAAATCACCAGTCGTCTCCACCCCCTGCCCTCCTCCACTACTCTCCCCCACATTCGGTCCACTCTCACCAGTAGAAAATCACCCAAAAAACAACGCAGTCCGGCGTGTTGTCTGTGAGCCCAAGGTGTCCCCTAAACACTGGAGGAGAGGACGAGAACACCCGTTGGTGCCGAAGAGGTCCATGCGAGTAGCAAACAGGCTACTACCCTCACAAAAACTTCAAAATTGCCCATGTTCATGTTGTACAAGGGTTGAGGCAGAAAAACTTAGGAGCTGCTGTGGCGCCATCTTGGAAGATTGAAGTGATCTGGAAGATTAAAGTGTTTTAAATAGATCTTCCAAAGTCTTAAAAATGTTAACACGCGGTAAGAATGTTTTTCATGATCTTAATTATTTCCTAATGTAGGTGGCATGTAATAATTTTAATATTTCATTTGCCGAACATGCAGCAGCACCGTCGCACAATCACAAGAGCAGAATGAATAACACAGTGAAAGTGTATTGGTCATGACTGGTTTAAAGCAGACGCGCATCATTCATATTGGACTGCACGGCAAAGTACAAGTTTAAGGAAAGTTGTCCAACAAATGTATTTCTGGATGCTGACGCTGTTGCCGGGCAGTTTCTACACAGCGCAGTGTATTTTGTGTGTGTGTGTGAGAGAGAGATGTTTCAAACTTGGCACGATGGGAATCAGTGCAGTGGAATCCATACAAGCCTCCAACTCCAGCTGAGGACAAACACCTGGTATTTCCCAGATGTGTTCTACCCTCTTCGCTACTGTGCCTCCATCTCTGATATCGACTACCGGGACAGCGGCGGGTCAGTGTGGGGGTGCACGCCTCCACTGACAGCTGATGTACCCAGGTGTCTGAACAAAAAACACACCAGGGGCTCAGAGACTAATTCCGTGCAACCTTCCCAGACTCTGACAATGTAGTTAATACATTTTTCCATTTGTGTCAATTGTGTGGATGATCTTAAATTTCAAGTATTAACATTTAACTCACCATAAGTTACTGGAACCCTGTTTGAGGTCAGCTGGACCTTTGTCCTGTATTTAGAATCCCCCAGTTTTACAGCCACAATAAAGAACAGTTGACTCTATTGACTGTGTTTCTCGGGAAGAGAAGCAGTGAGTTGCTGATGGAAAAATTAAATTATTAAATAAAAAAAATGTAAAACTTAAAAAAAAAATACAATTAAACTATTAAAAGTAGCTGTTAAAAATCTGCAATTTCCCTACTGGAATAAATGATTGATTGATTGATTGATTGATTGATTGATTGGTAGAAAAGCTCCTGTTTATTCTCTTGTATCTCTGCCGCCTGCAGATGCTCGGTGTACAGGGTACCAGCTCCCAGCAGCCGGGGGAGAACGCCCGTCAGCTGGCCCGTGTGGTCTGTGCCACCGTCCTGGCGGGGGAACTGTCCCTCATGGCGGCTCTGGCTGCCGGACACCTCGTTAAAAGCCACATGACCCACAACAGGTTAGGTCCTCTACAGGTTGACCCTTGTTTTTATATACTGTCTAGAACATACCATAAGTCACATTTTTCTCATAGTTTGCCTGGGTTTCCACGTATATATGTGAAATTCTAAAAATATATCATTTCCAATGTTTGTTATTTTCACACTGATAACCATACAAAGGCACATAAGGATGAACAAAAGTAATCCAGCCACATGACATCTGTCTGTGGCTTGGGGGGGGGGGGGAATTTTATTATATTATTATTAGTGTTAGATGCCTTTATTGTCCCACCAGGGGAAGTTGCAAATTACAGCAAAATGCAAAGATAGACAAGCAGAATAGACAGATATAATAATATATTTTGTTGTATATCTGTTCTGTTCTTTTTTTTTTCTACTTTGTATTACGCTGCTGTCTGTGAAATTTCCTCTCATGGGACTAATAAAGGTATTCAATTCAATACAACAATGACAACATGCGATCTCCCAGCGCAACAGCTGCGCACACAGTGAAATCACATTTTTAAGGGAAAGCATTTTCAGCATTTAGGGTCTACAACTGGACATTATAATGAGCCAGTGTGTTCATTCCAATTACATCTGAAGGACTGTCACATTCTGCATCCGCCCCGGAGCGTTTATGATTTTATGCATGACACAACTTTATGTATTTTTATGTATTTTTGGCTGGTGCAACTTAGTCTGTAAAATATGGGACCTAGTGGACACTAAACCTATGTTTCTACTTTTCTAGATCTAGAACAAATCTGTCGGAAACACTGTCCTCCAAGTCCGAGTCAGCTGCGTGACCAAACCTGCTGCTGGTCCGTCCTCAGTGGCACTGAAGGGCTGTCCAGCTGCACTGGGACTCGAGCGTCGTATCAAGTCCCCAAGAGTGTTGTGGGCCGTGAAGACCAGGAACATAGACCCAACACACACCGAACACCACCGCTGACGTGCACTAGACCTGTGTGCCATTGGGCTGCATCCTAACAGTGACACTAACGCACGTCGACGCCTTCATTTTTGTCACATTTTAGTCTTGAATTTGGGGGGTGGGGGGGGACAAATCCACCCCGATGCACAACCTGATCTACTAACCCCCGTGCCTCTCAGTCGTACGGCCAACGTCTCAGAGCTTCTCTAACAGAAGAACAGAGTGAACTTCTGACGGGTCACTTGTCAGATGACCTAGCCTTTGCACTTGCCAAAATCTTCAGCGCTGTGATCGTCGAGTATTAAAATGGCAACCTTTCACCTGAATGTATGGACTTTTGTCGATGTTAAGTGTTGATGGACTGAAGGGTTCGTAGTTGTACTACCCGTCCTGTATACTGTGTATACTCTAGAGTGACTCGCTGTGGGACCGCTCCCGTTTGTGACTGTCAAACTGTTACAGGCTGGATGCGTGTGTGTGTGTTTCAGTGATCACGGAAAATCAAAGCCATATAAAGCAAACGTGTTTATCTGCGAAGCGATCCCAGGCCTGAACAGCACTGGGACAGTTGGAAAACACCAGTGACTGTACACTTGTGAAGATAATGAGATGATGGTGTTGAAAAAGCTGATCCTCAGCATGTTTCGAATACGAAGAGGTGTTTATTTAAATAAAATAACTTTCTAATAAAAATGACAAACGCGAAAAACCAGAGGATGAACTTTTTATTTCACTTTTCAAACGGGGCAAAAGTCATGCCACGTTGTCACAGTACATTTGTAAGTTGATCCCACAGATTTAGTACAGAACACGTTATTTACATGTACAAATGCATCTCTGAATACATTCATAGAACTAATAAACTGTTAGAAAGGGCTGCTTTAGGTGAATAGACTTCAGCCTGGGGTCATTCCACTCGGCTGCGAGGCCGAGTTTCATCCGGCGTCACTTTGTCTCTCACCAGCGTTAGTCGACTATAAACTCTACTTCAATCAGGTGGCGGCTGATAAAGTAGCTTTGTAACAAACTGACACTATCCTCATTGACACCAACAAGGACACTGGACAACTTTGTGCTGTTTACAGGCGTTATTCAAATAACAAAGGTGATTTCTAAGTCTCAAAAAATAATTAAGTCTCTGCTCCAAAAGCCTTTTTTAAAATTATTTTTTTTTTACAAAATGGCTTTGTGATCCTTGTTTCTTGCGTTTGCTGTAAAACTGCTACAACCATTCAAGTCCTGACGCTGTACAAAGCATTTCAGTAATACACAAAACATGTCATGAGCATTGTGCTCCCGTCCAGTTGTTCACAGTGCGTCTCCCAAACACCGACGGCCATGTTTCTGGAACTAAAAGCTCCAGCGCCATCAGCTGGTGCTAATACTCGTAAAGTGAAAGAAACAAACGTTTGTGAAATGTGATGTTTTCATAATACTGGAAGTTGACAGATATGTTTAAAAAAATAATAATAAAAAAAGACCTTCAGCCCTTTACTGGGAAATCAAATCAACAGAAAGTGTCAGCTGCTTTATTGATCTACTACAGAAATTGCAGGACGCAACTGAAAAATACAGTCAATACGGGGAGAGAAGCCACGAGGCACTTCACTAGTGACGACGGGGGCGCGCTATCTGCGCCTGTTGTTCCATCTGAAACAGTATTGTCTAAGGCAGGGGTAGGAAACCCTGGTCCTGGAGAGCTGTAGTCCTGCATGTTTTTAGATGTTTACATACACCATGCCTGAATGTTACATAAACTATGCCAGAATGTATACTTTATATAGACTTGATAGTAGTTTTTTTTTATTAGTGATTTTACTATATTCATGCGTGCACTGTACAGGGAAATTTTAAATGACATTATACTTTGTGTAATGAACATAAAGGCTTTCTGTTCTATTCTGTTTCCCTCTTCCATCACGCCGTTCATTGAACCAGGTGTGATGGAAGAGGGAAACATCTAACCCAGGAGTGTTCAATACATCGATTACGAAGGTATTGTGGATAGAACGCATGGCATTAAAATTTAGCCATCAGCCTATCATCGTGAAGTGAATGAAATTGGCCACTTGATTGACAGCCAGTCTGACCAAGTCACTGAGCATGCGCACATAACCGAGTGTTAAAGCAAGCTAGTGAGTTGACCAGTACGGACCGGACCGACACGGCGTCCGGTCGGCATGTGACGTTACGCAGTGTCCGATACGTACGCGGCATCCGGAAGATGCCATATAAAAACTGATCGTCGTCAGTTCCCTTTGATTTGCTGTTGGTGTCTCGCGTAAAAACGTTGTAAATATTCTTCTTACGTCGCTATGCCAATCAAGTCAATCAAGCGGTGCGTTTACTAAACTCGCACAACAACATTTGTACAGATTTTAGAACTCCGTGCACACAGAGTAAGGTCATGACAAAAAATGTACATAGTTGCATTGAGCAATATGGGTTCACGCAGTAATGCAAGGTGCACTGACATATATGATTCATATAAATAATTGTTAATATATTTATAAATAAATATATATTTTGCAATTTTAGAGCAGGTAGATCATTTTGACTTGGTCATTTTGAAAGTAGCTTACATGCCGAAAAAGTGTGAGCACCCCTGATCTAAAACATGCAGGACCACGGCTCTCCTGGCCCGGTGTTGCAGAGCCCTGTTCTAAGGCATCTGGGCTGGCGTTACTTCAGAGCTGAAACGCTATTGACCCTATTTACAACTTAACGGACATTCAAAATACTGCATGTGCTATGACGCTGCGACGCACTGACAATGACACACATACAAAGCACAGTCTTTTGTACATTAAATATATGAGACGTTCACGCGGACACATCCCTCCATCACTACCAGCCACTGGTGGTTTCATCAGAGAGATAAGAGTCACAAAGGTCAAGTCTGTTGTCATAGGGGTCAAAACTCGAGGTTGACGGCCCCTCTGGACTTTTAAACCAAAAATATGATACTCAGCCTAAACGCATGTTTTACAAGCAAACGATAGCAGCTTAACGGAAAACTGGAAAATCCTCACGATGAAATCAAAAAGTGACCAAAAAAAAAAATAGTGATTACAGTACAAATGTTGAGGATCAAATCCCTAAGACAATGAGCAAAGACTGCGTTTAGTTTTTTTTTTCTTTTTTACAAATGTCTTATTTAACATACATACATTTATATATTATTTGTTGGAAACCAGTCATCCTTTTGAATGGAGCCTAGAAGACGGCACTAGCAGCTGCTGCAGAAGCTATTGGGGAAGACTAATCCCTGTTTGCTAGAGGAACAGCTATTTAGTATTTTGTCTGGAGTGCAATAAGTTAAACATGATTTTTTTTTGTGATATCAGTGGTTTCAGTTTCAAACAATCATGTCATATGTTCTTCTGACAGATAATGAACGCAGCCACTAGATGGCGCCATTTCCCCCCCACCCCCCACCCCCACTCAGTTGGCCGTGACAGCAGGACGTCTGTGGAAAAGGCTGTACAGGGATTCTGTCTTTACACAAGTGAAACATTGCGCAGATGGAAGGGATTAATAGGGTGTATTTGTGAACTGGTTAAAGACTGGAGTCCATTTAACACTGACTTGTGCTCCGTGCCTCAGAATAAGATGGGCTTTCCAGTGGTTTTTTCCTGGACGTAGGAGGTGAATCGCTTGAGGAACTTGGGGTATTCCCTCTTGGCCACGGCCCTGAGCACAGAGGCAGGAGCCCAGCCTCCAGGGTTCACTGCACAAACACAAAAGCACCCGTGAGTTGAGCAGTGTAGAGGGGACCGACTGTTGTCAGGTGGAACAAGAAGCCTCATACGCACCATTGGCGACGTAGGTGATTTTACACAGGATGTTGTCTCTGCTGATCTCTTTGTCGCCCTCTGGTGGGCTCACCAGGGTCTGACAGATCATGGCAATGTTGATTTTGGCACGGACGCAGCGGCTGGTGGGCTGGAAGATATGGAAAAGAAATATGCAAACGATCAGGACGAGAGGCTAGAACATGACTTTTTCAGTTGTGATATCGATGCTGTGCCTTGCATATCGGTCGATACCCCCGAATGATCCGATGTCAGAATTGTTTCTGTCTCTAGGGCAGGGGTGTCAAACATGCGGTCTGGGGGTCAAATGCGGCCCGCCAAAGGTTACAATACAGCCCGCCGGATGAATTTGTGAAATGCAGAAAAAGTACACCTAAGGTAAAATTTTTTAAAATTATAATACAGATTCCACATACAGACTGGGAAAAATATTAACATAACAACTTATAAATACTGACTACTACAAATTTTTCTCTGTACATTTTTAATGTGATTTTCCTGTATTTACAGGAAAGTTTCATTACATAAAGTTTCGTTACATAAAGTTTCATTTCACAAAAAAACATAAATAACATGAACAAACATAAACAGCTTGAAATGTGTGTAGAGAGGTCAGTGTCATTTTAAGATTGTTCTACCTGATACTGAATATTTTGTGTATTTGTAGATCCGCTGTGATCTGTAAGTTATAATGAACAGTATAAATGATAAACTGAGGTTTGATGATGTTAAAATTGCGCTTTTTTTCCTCAAGAATTTTGAGGTTGTTAATGTTATTCACATTGTTTTAAAGGACAGTTTGTAGAACATTTTTATCATATAAGGACAGTTTGGAGTTGACAGAATTCACATGTCAGTCTGTTGGACTGGTCCGACCCGGTTCAGAACTAATGTGGCTGAATTTTGCCCCTGAACTAAAATGAGTTTGACACCCTGCTCTGGGGCATCGACCAACATTAGCTGTGTACTACGTCCAGCAGCAGTGTTTCCTTTTGATGTGTTGAGCTGCTGGAATTCCTTGTGGTGCTCCTTCAGGGACTTTATTGAATTAGTGGTGTGTGTGTTTGGCTGTCGAGCGAGTTGCTGTGGTGAGGCGGAGGTTCCTCCAAATCAGAGTCCTTAGTTCGCTCCATGTCTGTGTTTGCTACAACTCCACTCAACTCTCAGCATGTATGACGTAGCCCAGGGGTTTTAAACATGTGGCCCCGGGGGCCAAATGTTCAATTCAGTTCAATTCAATTCAGCCAAAGGTTCCAATCCGGCCCGTGGGCTGAATTTGGAAGTGGAAAAATTATACCCAAGATATTTACAAAAACTACAGATCAGCTTCCAAGTACAGCCTGGGAAAAGTATTATCATAATTACCTATTAATATAAGTAAAACATTTTCTCTGTGGAAATGTAAATATTCTGGTGTGATTTTCCTGTCGTTACACTAAATAACACATAAACCACAAAAAGAACCTGAACAAATATAAACAACCTGAAATGTCTGTGCAGAAGTCTAATTTTATCAATATTCTGATAAAATTACACTTACTTTTCTTGTGAATTCTGAAGTTAATGCTATTCACATTGTTTTGAAGGACAATTTGTAGATGTAAACATTTTCTTGTTATCTTCTTATTTATATGCAATTTTGTGATTATTTTACTGGTACTGTCACTTCACAAAAAAATTTGACTGAGTTTTGGCCCCTGAGCTAAAATTATTTTGACACCCCTGATGCAGCCTGTTTCACAAAAATGTAAAAGTGGAAGGATGACTCTTACAGATCTGTTGCTATAACGATCAGATCTCATCAGCCTACTATGTTGATACCTGGGTCGATATCCGATCCTAATATCAGATCAGTGCAACCTTACGAGAAGCAGTTTGTAACTAATCAGTTGGAAGGAGTCATAGTTCTCGAGTTGTGCTTTTTCGCTCTGAGACACAAACCCACAGGCGTGGACTCACCTGTGCATCGTCGTGATCCACTGAGAAGTTACAGACCAGCCAGGTATCGGGGTCATTCTCGTTGTTTGCCATGATCTTCCTCATGGCGGAGAGATACAGCACATCTCTCTGAGAGGCCGGCCACACCCGCTGCAACACACATGATCACTGTCAGCTCATATTCCACACCGGTCCATACGCTAGTTTCTTGACGTTGAGCGTGTCCTGCTTTAATGTACCGGTGAAGTCACATTGTGCTTTCACATTTCCTTGTCGTCTGTCTTAAGGACTGAGTAGGATTCCTTTTGCTTTGGTGCATATTTCAGTGTGTCCTCCTCACCTTGTGTGTTTGATAGATGATGGCCGCGTTGTCTGACAGTGTCTCCACTACGTTGAAGTTTTCAATGGTGGCTGAATGACAGAGGGGACACGGAGTATTAAAGATAAACGATATTTGCTTGTAATGGATTTGTCCTAAATGCTTGAATCAGATCAAAACCTACTCTCCCAGTCGTTGCGGTAGGCAGTGTCCCAGAAGTAGTGGCAGACCTCGTGACCAGTGACCCCTTTAACTGAATGAGTCGCCTTAAGTGGATCCAAGACAATCCCGTTTTCTTCCACTTCTCTCCTGTACACCTGTAAACACACACCAAGTCCATGTGGAATACAGTTAGTCCATATTTTCAAAGGAGCTACTTTCACAAAGCTAAGACCCTGAACTTAGCCCTCAAAGACCCAAACAGCTGGCAGAAACTAAAACATCTGCTGGTGTAGAATGTTTAATAAATTCTAAACCACAAATCCTTTCGGCCCATTAAATACTTCAGCTTTTCATCCTCATCAGATAGGACTCATTTGGACACTCCATATTGAACGTGGATAACACCCTCATCTTCTACCAGAGTGAGTCATCATTGAACCCATGTAGTTTGACCGATGTAAATGTTCTAGATGCTTCTTTTTATTTTCAGTTAATGGTACATTTTGCTAAAAAAAAAAAAAGAAGTCACTTTTACTTAGGTTTTATCTGTGTTTGACATAGTCACCTTCAACTTTGCCCTGAACCTTTATGAACATCTATGTGGTTGGTAAGTTAAATCCAGAAAAATACTGCTAGTCACTGACAGATGTAAAATAAAGAAGATGGTGTTGTAATAAATGACCATCAATGACTCTGGAAAGGCTCAATGGAGAGAAAAGATCATTGGCGAGTTGCCACAAAAATCGTTTTGGGTCTTGATGGGTTAAAAGCTGTCCAGTACCTTCATTTCTCCCTCTTCTACCACCAGCTGCCAGTTAGCATCTCCACCGACATCCTGCAGGGAGTAGGTCATGTGACTCTGCACCATCTCCTCCACCTTTAACACCAGACCGGGGACAGACAGAGTTATAATTCATCATACTGGAGAGTCATCAGTGTGGTGTCTTTATAAAACACTCTGAAGATGCTACTTTTATCCTCCGTGAGGGGAGGCGATGTGTGTGTAGTAACGAAACAGGGAGGTTGAGGATGTTTTAGTAAGATCTATACAGGAATATGGAAATGTATTTAGTCTTCAGGAGTAAAGTCCAGAGGAAGTGTGATTGACGAAGCCTTGGCATTGAGTTACCTCTGTGCTGAATCTGTGGACGTCGTGGGGGGAGGCCCTGATTATCAGAGCAGGGGCAGACTGATTATGAGTCTACAGAGGAGGTGAGAACCCGTGGGATGATGGACAAATGAAGATGAAGGAGAGGAAAAGAAAATGTTAAACTAAAGAGAGTGAGACGTCAAAACAAAAGACATGAAACTTGAAAACGAGGAGCAGGAACAAATGAAGGGATGATGATGAATGGAGCTTTTGACATGTGTGAACTCTTTCAAGTGTTGCCAACCTTGTCAGAGAATCTGTGTGAGCCGGTACTGGAGTAGGTATCTCCAGAGGGAACGGGACTCGACCTCTGTATCCTCGTCTTCTCTGTTTGTGACTGCAACACAGCAAATGTATCATTCTATTATGAGAAAGCAGCAACAAAAAAACATATAATCTAATTAACGGTACTCATGGTACTCAACGGTACTCAACGACTTCATCTTCATATCAAATGGTATGGTTGGTACACATTGAACATCAAGAAATAATACTGTCAAGTTAAAAACAAAATAAAGTTGCTTACCTGCTCTTCTATTTTGTCTTGTCTGTCAAGAGCCGCTTCAACCGCATCAAAAAATTCATCTTCATTGATGAGGCTGTTTGGACCCTCCTGTACAAAAAAAACCCCAGCGTGCTATAATACGTTTTATATTGTGGGATATTGTATACATATTTATATATTGTGTTGTATTTTCTATTTTGTTTTTATTCTGTGTTTATTTTGTGTTATATGGTGTGTACTGGTGCTGGAACACTAATTTCCCCGAGGAACCTTCCCGAGGGGATTAATAAAGTTCTATCTATCTGCAACGAACAGAGAAACATACTACTGTACATCAAAAGTTCTTGCACAACCTGAATATGGTGTCACATATTGTGATCCTCATGGCTTAAATGCCTCGCTGTGTAACTTTACTCTCCAAACACTGGTTCGTTATTTTACATTATGGGTTATGCCCTGAAAACATATGACTGTCAGTTATGCTAAGAGGCTAACAACATACATGGTAAAAGGACAGGAGATGGAGCTCACCTCGTAATCTGGTCCTCCAAAGTGGGACTTTTTCTTGAGCTCGTTGAGGGCTGATTTATAGCCCTCCTCTATTCTTCGCCTCTTCTCCATCTCCTACACACAGAAAATCCAGAATCGTTACATGATGAAGTGAACTTGGGACAGGTGTTTACGCTGTAGTGACTAAATAAGTTAAGTTTTGTTTTTATTGCAGTTCATTTTCAGCTGGCTATATCTGACTCACATATGCTTGTTAAAACTATAAAATCAACTGAATAGACATGAAATTTCAAAAAGAATATACAATGCAGACGGATGTCGCAGCAGATCCCACCTTGTCTAGTCTCTTTTGCCAGCTATCTTCTCTCTTCACCATGAGGTCAATACAGTGGGACAGAGTAGCCAGGATCCCAGCTGTGGTAGCCTTGAATGTGATGGCCTCACCCTTAAAGTCTATGCCATTGATTCCCTTAGGGCTCAAGGCCTGGAACACTACACCAAGGACAAAGAGCAGATGTATCCAATGTATACAACTGATAATGTAGCAGTCTATACAGATGGATGATGTGTAGCAAAGAAGTCAGAGTTCAGCACATCCGTGCGTAAATATTTACTTACACTTTTCTTTGCTGCCATTGTTGTTATGGTGCAAATATTCTCCATCTGTTCTAGTATTGGGGAAGTCATCCTCATCATCCTCTACAACTGAAAAAAGTACAGCAAAGACAGTCTCCGTCAGATAATTAATACCCGTAGGTCCTTACTGAGGGTGTCTTCAGTACTCCGGAGCAGAGTAACACATTCACATTTTCAGCTACATTACAGCGTGCCATCAGACTGACAGACTTCTGCTGTGCGGGAAAACATGACAATGGTCTGGTTTCATCTTCAGAATGGAGAGAGGGTGAGAGATAAAGAGAGAGAGCAAGAAGGGAGGGAGAGAGGGAGGTGAGGAGAACAAAAGCAGTGCTTGATTCACTGTGGCCATCCACAGTCTCCCAGCACAGGCTGCCATGAGCAAATGTTCAGTCAGCCAAGATGGGCAGAGGGTGAGGGGGCCTGGAGAATAACTGCTTTCAGAGTCACAGCATACACAAAGCCATTTCATGCAAGACTAAGAGCATGTTTTTCTACTGAAATCCAAATATTTCCACTATTTTACATTTTTTTATTTTGGAACAGCAATTTATGTATTATAGACATACACAAACATATATCATAAAAGAAGCAGTTTTTAACCCACTGCTATTCACATATTTTATAAATTTCAGTAACTATATACATACTGGGAGAGTAAAGTGTGTACCAATTGACAAAAAAAAAAGGCGTCGGGGAAGGATTAGATGAGGTTAAAACCTATGAGAAGCAATGAAAATAAGATAAAGTAAAGGCTACAATTCTGCTTCCACAAAATCTGGTTGTAAAGGCTGAATGTATTTGATCCATTTGGTCCACAGTTTAAAGAAAACCAAATATTTCCACATTTTAAAGTAAAAAAAAAAACTACTGTGTCTCGAAGGCATTAAATTCAGACTGATTTTTGTAGTCCTATTGTCCTAGACTCGGTTAAAAGAGGCACTTTTTCTTCATCATTAAAGTGAATTGGAATTTCCAGAATCAGGTTTAACCACCCACATGTCCTCCACTCACAGTTCAGAGTATTACACAATTTTACCTCAAAGTAATGCTGCTCAATTTGTTTGGTTTTGAACTATGGTGATAAAACATCACCTGACAACATGGAAAAACTGAAAATAATTTAAATATAGTGTACATTTACACCAATATGAATGTTTGCTTATGGAGCAAAATAACCCTTTCAGACCCTAACATTCAGAATTGAGAAGTGGGTAAAGTAGGCTCACGGCAAGGATGATAGGATACACTTTAATAATAGTGTTGGTATCTACTACTTACTTTTGTCTCTCTGCAGCTCATCCTTGGATACAGCATCTGCACAGCTGTCAAAGTATTTCTGAAGTGTATCCACCTGTCTGCACAAAATATCTCTGAAGGTCTCCATCTCTGCCAGTTTCTCTCTCAGGCTGTAACCCTTCTAGAAAAAAAACAGCAAAATAGCACAATAATTAGACTTTGATTATGTCATAAAGGCAGCATTGTAGACTTACATCCATACGTTACTTATATTAGTAACTGAAAGTTTACACATCAACAGACCTTTAAGCCGTATTGTAGGGCAATAACGACTTTTTATAGTCGACTTATCCGTCAAAGTCGAAGTCAAGTCGACAAGTCGTGATGACATCATCACATTGTCAGCGGAGGAACAACACGGACACACGGCTGTCCAGCAATGAGCAACTTGTATTAAAGTTCACTGCAACGTAGCAATGTACAGTGGTACCTCTACTTACGAAATTAACTGGTTCTGGAAGTAGTTTCGTAACCTGAACATTTCGTAAGTAGAGCCGCATTTTCCATGTAAATGATCTAATCCGTTCCAAGCCCCCACAAAAATCGGACATAAATGTTTTATAAATCCTAAAAATGCATCAAAACATGTAACAAATACATGTTACAATTAGACTACTGCACGATTAACATAAAATGAGAGTCGTACATAATATAAAAAACAAAGAATAAAGGAAAGAATAAAAATGATGTTCATTTCCCTTTTAACTTCTATCTGACGTTTTGTAAAGAACCGATCCAAGAAGTTGGCTTTTGTCGGCTTTTTGTTGCTTCGAAAATGTGCATGGCAAACATCATCATAGTGAGCGATAGTCCGACAAGTCAACATTTTTTCTGGGTGATTCTTTTCAACAAATTCGGAAACTTCATCGAACACTCGTTTTTTGAAAGACTCGTTTTCCCGAAGATCACTTTGTGGACCGACGGAAAAACGAAGAGGATGCTGGGATACACAGATAGAGTTCCCTCCTAGCCAATGGGATGCCAGGAAGATGCTAGCTGATAGCCGATGGCAGAGCAGCTACAAGTTTGTTTACGTTCGGTGAATTCTGGGAGCTGCGAGTAGTAGCGCGCACTGTATTTTTTCCTTTCGTAGCAGCGTGTACTACGATTTTTTTTGCGTACAATGTATTTTTTCCATTCGTACCCTGAAATATCTTTCGTAACTAGAGCTAATATTTTCCCCTTGAGGAGTTTCGTAACCTGAACATTTCATATGTAGAGCCGTTCGTAAGTAGAGGTACCATGTGGACTTACAAGACACAAGCATCAGCATTTTAACCCGAACAAAACAAAGGCTAGCACCTGGAGTTTTCTTTTAAATTTAACTGCACAACATTAAGTGCACACACAGGCCGCATGATCCACCGCCAACACACACACACATATACGGGCAGCGTGATCTGCCGCCGACATGCACACAGTGTCTGCTGAAGCGAATCAGTGGCAGAGTCTGCACTCAATACAAAACCACATGGAGAGGGAGGAAAGAGAAAGAATGATATGCGACTTGTTGACTCCTCCAAATTTAAGTCGACTTGTGGTATGTAAGTCGACACGTCAACTAGTTGACGTTTCTGTTAATGCCCTACAGTATTGTATATATAAACAGACCAAAGTAACTGCTAACACAAAAAAGCTACTAACCATTTGAAGAACAGCAAACAGTAACTGGAAAAATTACCTTGAAGGAGGAGGTGGAGGTGGCAGAGTAGCCACTGGTGGCTGATGTGAGAGACAACATGGAGCCATGTCTTCGCAGACTGGACTCGGAGCCATAACCAGAATCAGCCTTTAAAAAGACACATGGGCAGAGGACAGGTCTCACCAATGTTGCACAAAGTAGTCAAATTCAACAAAACGCATTCAAGTTATTGACACAAAATAATGGCATGCATGACAAAGACCTCCACTACGACTTAAACCACAATTCAACGGGGTCTTAAGGAGCAGAGGCAACAACTCAAATCAAGATCTTTTCAACTTAGTATGAGTTGTCTTCCTGATTTTAAGTCTTATCTTCTTCCAAGATGGCACCACAGTAGGCAGCCTCTTACAGCAGCTCTAACTCTTTTTCCCATGTTAAGTTTTTCTGCCTCAACTCTTGTGGTCATGTTAATTGGACTCTTGTACAACATAGACGTGTAATTTTTGAAGTTTTTGTGAGGGTAGTAGTCTCTTTGCTACTCTCATGGACCTCTTCAACACCACAAAGTGTGATCTAGTGAGCCAGTCCATTTTTTAGAGTCGGATCAGCTGTTGGAGTTGCAACAGCGGTGTACTCCCAAGAGAGTGGCCCGTGTTTCTGAAGGACGTATGGCATCAGAGCAGCGGTTGCCAGGTGAGGAGGGAACGGTACAGCCGAACTTTCCATCGGTTCTGGTGGGTAACAGAAGATCTACCAATAAGATGGAAGAGATAATGGCTAATGCTAACCAGACTGCAGCGGGAGTACAAGCAGAGCAGCATCCTGCTTAACAGACACTTTGGCTCACGGACAACACACCAGACTCTATTGTTACTTTGGTGGTTTTCTGGTGAGAGTGGACCGAAGCACAAGGGAGAGTGGTTAGATGGGGGGGAGGGGGACTGGCGATGTATGTGAATGAGAGATGGTGTAACGGTTAGTGAATTGTTTGTTGCGTTTGTGTACGTTTGAACTGTTAGCGGTTAGCTGTTAGTGGCTGCCGCTACGCTACGGTGGCCTGCAAGGACATTCACACCACTGTCTCTCAGCTCCATAGTCCCTCATTATCATCTCTGGGACTTCAATCATGCGTACTGTCTATGTTGTACAAGAATTCAATTGTTGTATATCTGTCTACTCTGTTTTTCTACTCTGTATTCTGCTGCTGTAATCTGAAATTTCCCCTAGTGGGACAATTGAATATCTTTTCTCACATTGTATCCCAGAAGCGTGCATATCAAGTACAGACTTAACATGCCAGTATTTGAAGAAATACTAACATAACAGCTCACTTGTTCCAAAAAAAGATTAAAAGATTATTTTTTTTAAAACTAATATCACTAATTTTCCAGGAGAAAACACATAATTAATAACACAATGGCAAACAGCAGCCAGGCATGATACTGATAATCATAGCGACACAAGTGTGAAATCAGCTGACTTCTAGTAGATCTGACTGGCGCCGCTTTCCTCTTGCATAACAGCCTGTCTTTTAAAATAGATGATGATCGCCAAGAGGTGCGGGTTCAGTGACACATCCTCTCCTGCACGATTCAAAAAGGAGTACTGGGGACTTGTCCCTTTAAGCGCCGCTTCCTCGTTGAGCCACCGGGGGGCAGCACATTCAAATACACGTGACCGCCATCTGTAAGGGCCCGGGGTTACTGTCGGTCAGCAACCACGAGTAACTCCACCGGTGTTCACATGCATTTCAGTGTCTGTGCCTGCCCTTTGGCCAACAGGCTGCTGCCCCACTGGGTCGATCAGCACAGACAGCAGTGTCCCTCATCTCTGTCTGATGACTGAACCTAATGCCTCAGAACAAGGGCATCTGTTGTTGCGGTGATGTTTGATAAAAGATAACACAACAGTAACATTAAATCAGCTCCACAGTATACAACACATTTGTGCACGTGCATGCACAATCGTAATGCGCTCAAGTCTACATGCAGATTTCAATGTGTCTGGCAATTAGAAGAGACATAGACATACACACAATATTAATTTCAGACCAAATCAAACATAAAGCCTCATAGAAATTCAATGTGTAGCGGTTAAGCAAAATGGAAATATAAAATAGATCATTAAAAAAAACAAAAAAAAAAACAACCTTTTAGAAAATGTTAAATATGTAAAGGGATCTTGCTGCTTATGTTAACCATTCAACAACCATAATGCTTATTTAGAGTAGCAATACTATCCCAGAAAGAAACATTTTGATATTTTCACTTTCTCAGAGTAAACTATTAGCTGGAGTGTGT
This sequence comes from Gymnapogon annona, assembly GCA_029814585.1. Classification (NCBI taxonomy): domain Eukaryota; kingdom Metazoa; phylum Chordata; class Actinopteri; order Kurtiformes; family Apogonidae; genus Gymnapogon; species Gymnapogon annona. Next base: position 28,165,965 of record JAPTHA010000005.1, on the reverse strand, counting down.
TGTGTTTCCCTGGAGACGCTGGGCTGCTGAGTGCTATGAGTAATACAAGCAAAGGAAGTGGGCCCTTCTCGAAACAAGAGTTCGAAGCGGTGACTCACTGTGGGTGGGATGGTGGTCGGGTATGTGTGCACAAGCGTGCATGCGACTGAGTCATGGTAGCTCCCTGATGTTCCGAGGAGGGGAGGGGGGATTTCCTAAACTAAGGATCGCAAATGAGCAGCGTGTGTTTTGGCAGCCGGACTGAAGGTGTGGTAGTCGTCACTCTCTCCTCTATGTCAGACTCACAACTATGCATTTTCTCAGCTGAATACATGCTTTGGCAAATCCAAAGAGCTTTAAACTCCCACATCCTTGTGCAGCCATATCTTATTGTGCTGCATATGACAATGCCAGACAATACTGTTCAGGCCACGACACACATTAGCGTCCATCATTTACTTATGCCATGTTTCTCTTGTGAGTGCAACTAACTCTAAACACTTTGCAAGTCTTCCTTCCCCGCCTCTTTTGTTGTTTGCTCAGTGGTCTACAGCAGGCCTGCAACCTGTTTCCTTTGTCCTTCACAGTGGCCGAACACTGGATTCTGTTTTAACTTTCTCAGCACTAACAAAGGGATTTAAAAGCTGAATGTGTATTTTAGTCCTGCAAGTTCTCCCAGTGTACTAACATTTCATGCAAACAACATTGGGACTGAGGCAGGGCTGGGGTCCAAGGCTGGCTGACAAAGAGCAGATGTTAATATTCTGAAATGGTGTTATCTCTGGCCTCTCTGTGTTTCACACCAGCCTTGTATCCCTTTTCAGAGTTAACCATGTGTTAAATGTCCATTTGTAAAAAGGGATTATGCTAACCCTTAGCCAACTCTAAGCCCAAGGTGAAGATAGCTTTCAACCAAGTGTGCCGAGTGTTTGAGCCATGCACTAGTGGTACAACCTCTAGGATTTAACAAATATTTGCACACACACACGTGCTGCCACAATGCACCCTGTAAGTCCCCGAGTCCTACAAACAAAACAACGCACCAGATTTGGAGGGATGAGTATTGTTCCCTGGACTCCTCCCCTCTCTCTGCTCCCCTCTCTGATACTCTAATAAAAACACACACACATGCATACCATAAACACATTCACAAATGCAACCCTTGGAACAGATGTTACTGATTTGTTACAAATGTGAAGACATTTATTTTCCGCTGTGTGAAAGGTGTGCATAACTTACCCTGTGCAGCTCAATAGAATCGATCCACTGATGTCTGTGATCTGGGTCTTGTGCTCTCAGGTACCACACACTGTCATTTACACTGATGTCAAGTCGACACTCGTCAAACTCATGAAGCTGTAAAGATAAACACACAAAAATGATGAAAAGGTTATATTGAATCAGTCTTATTCCCTGGTATTAACCCAGCATGAGAATGATGTGGTCTTCTAGTGTCTTTTTGTATTGTACAGCTACTGGGAACCTTGTGTTTTTTAAATGTGCTATATAATTCAAGTGGATTGGATTAAGTGATGATTATAATACCCTTTCACCCTCTTCTGATTCTGATCTAATTGTGATTCTTAATACCCATCACTCTTCTAACCTTTTTTCATGTCTTTTCATAGAAATATTAAAGGAAGTGAATCACTTTCATGCAAAGCAACAGCAGTGAGAGGCATATGAGAGAGGTGGCTGCCCATATAAGTAGGTATTAAAATGACAGTGAAAAAGCAAACTGCTTATCTCCTGTGAATTACATGGTGGGTGACAATCTGTTCTCGAGTTGGCTTTGACAACTGGGAAGATACCAAACGACCACGGTCATAAACATATGAACAATGAAAGCTTCCGTGTACGCCTATCTACAGAGAGCATCTCATGAGAGAGAGTACAAAGACGAGCATAGCAGAGGCATAATTGTGTCCATTTTCAGACATTGTCCCATAGGAGAACAAGTGGCAGATAACTGGCCATTTAAGGCAACTTGTGGGATGAAGCATATTCCTAATGGCTCTCCAGTGTAATGTCTGTGCTGGAAAACTGCAGCGCTGGCATGTCCTACAACCGGTGGCTATGTACGTCTTTGTGAGTCAGTGTTGGTGTGCTTTTGCTGGAAGTGGTCCAGTGATGGTGGTAATTCACCTACTGTATGTGGTATTTGCCAAATGGATCAGGCTTTTAAATGGCTTTTACTGGAGTGTGACATGGCCTTGTTACCCGACACCTGGACAGGGCTGATGCCAGGAACAGATGTTGACAAGGGAGGTTGAATGCTGAAACAAGGGAATGGTACACTAGGTCCAAAGTCTTTTTGGGATACCCAGTTTTATTGTGGTAATGTCATATCATAATATGCCGAGTCTTTTTGTTGTTATATCCCGTTACGCAGTCGTTTTAGAATGACAATATTGTGGCTAGTCACATTTTATTATTTTCATCTTTAGTTAAATACTTCCATATCACAAATTCCTGTCGAGAATTAAGTCTCTTCTGTCTTGGTCATTGTTTTCCATATTTGTACTACGTTCATGTATTTTTACTGTTTGTATTTCAGCCGTGTGGAAGAACGCAATGCTAATACTGATATAACTTGGATGAATGGATAGATACAGATAGATAGATAGATACCTTTAATTGTCCCACTAGAGGAAATTTCAGATTACAGCAGCAGAAAACAGTAGAAAAACACAGTATACAGATATACAACAATTGAAATCTTGTACAGCATAGACAGTATACATGATTGAAGTCCCAGAGATGATAATGAGGGACTCTGATGTGTCGTCTGGAGCTGAGAGACGGTGGTGTGAATGTCCTCACAGGTCACTGTAGCGTAGCATCAGCTGCAAACAGTTAACCGCTAACAGTTCAAACGTTCACAACCACAACAAACAGTTCACAAACCGTCACACCATCTCATGCCCCCCTCTCCTCCACCACTCTCCCTTATTCTTCGGCCCGCTCTCACCAGTAGAAAACCAACAAAGTAACAATAGAGTCCGGTATGTTGTCCGTGAGCTAAAGAGTCCGTTACAGCAGGAGGCTGCCCACTTGTCCCGCTTGTACTCCGGTACTCTGATACATAATGCACTTTATGTTCACAAGATATACACTGTCAAACTGCATAACTGTAGTTGAAGTTTACCAAATGTTAATTTAGAAGTTGCCAAAACTATGCAGCATTTACAAAAGTTTATCACTCGAAAAGACTGTCGAGGAGAGGAAGTGCAAGCAAGGAAGGAAATCTGTATGATGCATCCTTAACCTTGTGTTTGTGTCAGGGAGCATGAAAGTTAAAGAGAATTTCTGTCTCGTCTCTTAACAGGATAAGAGAGTTTAGCTGTGGAAGATATTCTCAACAACTAACTGACTGAACTATTATACGTCTGCTGAAACCTACACATTTGTAAATACTCTATATTGTCAATATCTTTTCCTCTAATGATATAAAGTTGGTAAGGCACCGGGCTGGTGCATAGGGGACCCGGGTTTGATTCCCGGGGTGAGTGTCCAGTGGGTTGTGTCATCAAGGGCATCTGACGTAAAAACTCCTGCCAAATCTAATATGTGAATAGGATTTGCTGTGGCGACCCCGGAAGGGAAAAAGCCAAAAGAAATCATCATCATCAGCTTTTAAAAACACTGCAACCTAACACTAAAATATAGTGTTAGGTTGACAAAATGTGTGTCATGCTTGCTAAAGAAGTGTAAAAATAGGTTCTTCTTTTTCACCTCCTGACTATGGGGCCGTGGGTATACTGGTAAGCAGGACTGAGAAATAGATGTCTGCAGTGGGTTCAGAGAGGTTACTGGGATCCATGGCTACAGTAAACAATCATCCATCACATCAATGTCAAAAAAAGAAAAATTGTTGAACGTGCATACCACGATCTCAGCCTAGGTCCTATGTGAAAGGCAAGCAGACATGACACTTAATGTAAAGAGTATTACGTTGTGTGTATATATAGTATTTGCACTGTTTATAGTACTGTTTACATTGATGTGCAGTATTCTCGCTGTTTATAATACTGTCTACATTGATGTGCAGTATTTTCACTGTTTATAGTACTGTTTACATTGTTACATTGACCACCTTATTTATTCTTATTTATATTGACTGTGTGTGTTGTCACATCTACACTGCAGCCACTCATGGCTTTGGATTCATTTCAGCAATTGTGCACTTATCTATTTTCCATATTTATTTTGTGTTATCAGCTGCCAATGTATGACATTTCATTACCAGATTCATTGTGTGTGTCTGTGTAATGACAATAAAGGAAGTCTAAGTCTAACCACAGTGTTACGTGGGGTAAATTCAAGGTGGAGGGGTAGAGAATTCCTGGCGCCTAGTGCATACTGGGAAAGGCTCCAGCCTCCCACAACCATGAACTGGTCTGGACAAGTCAGTATTAAAAACAGACTGTGACATTTTCCATATTATTGCTGTAGAGCGCACTTGAGATCCAAGGACAAATCAATATTTGGACTATCATACATTAAAAAAAAGAAGTTTGTGTCCATGTGACCAAAACTAGATTCACATGGTCAGAAATGACATATAAGGACACTGTGGTTTTCAAATAATGCTGATCAGCTATTTTGGAGCTTAACATGTGTGTAACAAAATAACCACCACGCTATAAATCAGTGCAGATGGCTGCAATACAACCCTCTCCTGTTGATATACCAGAGCAAGTGGATAGCACAGTCGGTTTTATTCATTCTGGAGATGTGTTGCTATATTGCACCTGCTGGCTCCTGCTAATGATATCAGTCAAGCGACAACCGTTTTGTGGGGCTCAGCAGCAGCTCAACTAATTACACCCCACAGTCATGCAATCAGTGTCAAAACGACTGATTCTAGGGATTCACATTCATGTTGGCTAGCTAACTTGTTTTGCAGTTTGTTTTTTCATATGGAAGCCTTCCATAAATCCAAACCCTAAATAGTATGTTCAACTAGTGATACCTAATAACCGTGGTTCCCTGCGTGCCCAGTTTTAGCCAGTGATACAAAACCCTGAATTAAAATGATGACTAGAACTACTTCTCTCCCGTCTTTATTCTTTTCTTGCATAAACCAAGCATTTCCTACACAGCTTCAAAAAGACTCCCCTCCTATTCTCCCTTCCAGTGCCTTGTGAGACAGTGTTACGTGTCTGCAGTCACACTCCCTGGAAGGGAGCCGTCCATTAGCAGAAAAACCCTACAAAGCAGCAGTAAGTCTAACTGGATTTTACTACAATGGCCTGCTTACTAAAAGTATCTCTGCTCGCTGAAGAGAAAATTCAGTGCTTCAGCTTCACAGGACTATACTAAGCCCTAGAGCCAGAAATGCACTAATTTGGGATACCTACAGCTATAGTGGAGGAAACACTGACTCATCCTGTGGTGATAGTGAAAGACAGGGAAAAGGAAGCATAAATCAACATAGAAGCAACACTGGCAGATCCGTTAGTGGCACAGACATAAACACCTAATTGTGGCTCCTGACCCTCCACTGGCCCTCATGTAGAGGAAGTTACGCATTGAGGAAGAGTCACATTTCCTGGCAAAAGACACTTTCCAATTTCCTCATAGCTGCACGTCATGGCCAAAGGTTTCCAACTTCTCGACCCTTTGCATCTCCTGAACTCTGCTCTCTTGAACCACACATCATACCCATTATGTTGGAGAGCGAAAAAACCCCACCATATCCTCTTCCACTTCGTCTGATACTACAGATTCACTCTGCCGTAGTGAGAGGTTAAATTACAAGAAGGCCAATGTGCTCTTCTCCACTGACCACAGATCTACATGGTGCTTGGTGCTAGCTGGAAACCAACAGTGATTCTCTTGTATGAAAAAACAAATGCTCATTTCCAAATGCACCACAAATGTAAAATATCCTGACGCCCTGATGACATTTCATGTTTACTGAGCTGTTAATACTTTTATTGTAATAGATTTTCAATTTACAATTCTTAAACAGTGTGCTAATTCTTAAAAAGCACACTCTTTAAGAATTGAAACAGAAATAAATAAATTAGAAATAATAATCTAAATGGATGGTAAAAACCAAATAATCAAACATAAATAACACTGCAAATGGCAGTTTAACTGTTAGATGTGAAACTATACCTTAAGGCCATCCACTAGCCCTGAGAAGCATAAAAATCACACCTTTAACCAAGCAGTTTAATTTCCGACTGAGCTGAGGCCCCTGTTTAATCCATTGAAGCAAAGTGTTGACTGACTGGATGACTCTGGTTCACTTGGTAATTTACTGTTCAAATATGACGGGTGATAATGCTAATACAATATATGTGTCTTTATAATATGGAGGTATGGTATGCATGCAGAATTACGAGAGCTGGATATGTGCTGTTATGTCATAACCCTGTGTGTGATACAGAGCGTTCTGGATCTTCTGTGTTTCATTACTGTAAGAATGAACAGGGTGACAAGGTGGTGCATCAAAGAGCCAAGTATTGGCCAAACAAAACATCTCCCTGTTTTAGGAAGGTAATAGTTGACTGTGCTGTGCTGGACATCACCTACTTCACACTGGAGACTTTAGAGACATATTTCCAATGGAATGAGAAAGAACTACAGCAGTTCACTGTGAAGGTTAATGTTTACACAAGCTGGGAATGGATGGAGCAAAGCAAATACAATTAATAGCAAAATGTTCTATGCAGCCTGTGAACAGTAAGTCATTCATTTCCCGTTACTGTTTGCAGACTCTGTTGCTGCCAATGACTGACTTAGGCTGCCTGTGAAACGTGACGAAAAGTTAAACAATGTGACCATCTGAATGAACATCTACAGTGTTGACAGCTTTGGATTCATTTCTCTGTGCTTAGAGAGGTTTGGCAGTCATCACATGTCATGTTTTGTGCTTCTGTTGTATATACTACATGTTCTTACTATGACAGAGGTTCACTCCTTATTACACTAATCCAATTCATGTGGTCAATTAGTAAAAGTTATACAATGTTTGATTGTATTTACTCATTGGCCTCAGATAAAATAAAGATCAAACAAAGTAAGTACACCTGTTAAAATGAAAACAATTATTTGTATTTAGTTAGTTAGTTGGTTTTAAAGCAGTTCAAAATCTTTTTCAGTAATCTAAACATCTAATAGCTGACACAAAACCACAACACAGTAACAATGAGCAATGAGTCTCATGATGTAGTTTTCAGTTAAATCTTACCACATGACACGCTGTTTCAAAACAAGAACAGTCACCTAAAACAAGTTACCCTTCAACAAAACTTGGGACACAGTCAGGAGTTCATTGTAAGAATAAGTTATGACCTGCAACAGGAGATTGAGAAACCCTGAGTGAAGTTTCTCACTTGATTAGACTAGTGATAAAAAGTCCACATGTCTTCACGTTAACCCTGCATTCCCTGCACTCAGTGTCTAAGCTCTGCACTCAGTATCTTAAGTGCTATTGCAATAGAGAGCAAGAACACAACAGCCTGCAATAATGACTTCTGCATTTACAAACACAGCACATAGATCTGCTGTTGGTTCACCAAACATATCTGCTCAAGCTTGAATATTCTCATGTTTGGCTGAGCTGGAGGCTACTTGAAACACATGATTGAATTTATCCATCTTCAGTGTTTAGTAAATGGAAAACAGTGAACATTTCTAATGCAGAAGTGCAAAGTAACTATATCTGAAGCCTTCCACATGAATTCAGGAAACAGTCTAGAAACTTCCTCATGAATAAAAGTGAACATGTTCTGCGTGGCTGACATCTGAAGAACATATTGTATATCGTATGCCAAACGTATGTGAGGAGGAGGTGGTGAAGGGAGACAGAAAAGGCATGTAAGTAGAGTGATGTCTGGGCTATTCATGCTCAAATAAAGCCTTTTAATGTAACTTCTAGGTTTATATAACTGAAAAAAATGTTGGTTTTGCTGTTACATTCCTTTTCTACGTGAATACAATGATTTTGTGAAAGATCAATCATTAAAGTGCACTTTTTCTAGGAAGCAGACCAAAGTAGTTTTTGCACCAAGGATTGAGACGATTATAGTACAATAATAATTATTATATTGATATTTAACATCTGATTAGTAAAACAATTGGACCAGACAATAACCATTAACTTCTATTTAATAAAGACCTAAATCAATTTGCCAGTTGACTTATGTCCACAAAAAACCATTGCTTTCAGCGTGACTTGTTTGTAATTCAATTTTATTTCACTCGTATTACTGTGCTTTGAATATGGTATAAATAACCACTATGGCTTTCATCGACTGCCTTACTCTGACCAGGACATCAATGTAAAGTTAGACAAACTCAGCTGTAGTTGCAGATGAAGTTGCAAACACAATTTGTGTTGACATTTTGACATGTACATAAGCATTCACTTGGTCTCCTGTTGTGTCATGAATAGCACTGGATGTGTTCCACAGTCAGATCTTCTGTTTGATGATTTGAGGAGCTAGGACAGCGCCCTCTGCAAACGTAGGAAAACCCTGGCTATGGTAATGCTTAGCAAATAAGGCCCTCTTACAAAGCAACCGCCTTCATTCTAGTAAAACTTATTGCATCACAGTTATCAGGGAGGACTACGTGTTTAGTTTTATAGTCATGAATCTGAATTGTACTCACAGTGATAACTGCTTTGGTAAGGCAGAGGGAACCCCGACAACCATACTCTGTCTCATCCTGTGATTTGTAGTAACTCAGTGTATTGTTTTTCAGCACAACCCAACGGTCCTGCCAGCCATGGATGTAGTTTGTCCACTGAAACATAAAAGCATTCATATTAGTGTCTTTACAAACAAGTAAAAGACAGACTAGTGTGAAGGAAATTAATACAACATTCCAGCAATTCCCATGAAACTACCACTGAGAGTATGTGCTGACCTCATTGCGTAGAGGTATTCTTCAGTTTTTGGTGATGTTTGTATTCTGCTCCATGGTGTGCATTTGCTACTCTCTTGAAAGACAAGCTACTGCATCACTGCTTTTCACGTAGTTAACTCAACGCCTCTTTGATTTGTCAAATCAAAATGCTAACATACTGACTTTTAAGACCAATATAGAGGGCTGTCCTACTTTCTTGACTTGTAAATGTATATTAAAAGTATAAAACATGTACATGATACATAATACATGCTCTGCCGGATAAACCCTTATTTGGGATACACATGTGACGTTCTGTAAAGTATAGACTCATTAGATTAATGGCATGTAAATGGATTAGTGTGACTGAATGTCTGACTGCGTTTGGATGGGGATCTGCTTAATCTTGTGATATGCTTGGTTAGCAGGTCAACATACAATCTGTTTTCAGACAATCTGATTAATACCACGCTGGTTGGCCTTTAAAAGCCTAATCATTACTGACAGTATATAAAATATCCACACTGTACTGTAGTGTTATATGTCCTTAAATGAACCTGTACCCCAGCATATGCTGTACGCTACAGCACATACTGTTGTCAAAGCGGTGCCAGTAGACATTTGCCAACAACACTCAACATATCCCCCCACCCAATACGTGTTGTCATGGTAACCAAGGGCATGTAAACGAGCTATATTCACAACTTGTATCAGGACAAATACCTTTCCGATACGGAAACACAAATATATCCGCAAAGAACAGCGTGTTAATAACAACCACAGATTTTCTAGAACAAAACTATATGCATTCTTTAGAAACTATACAAGTAAGTTGGTTAATTAACTTTTCGGATAATGGCACTAGTTAAGTATGACATCCCCGCTACGTTTAACGGGTTTTAGCGGTGTTGTAACGTCGAAACTACGAAGGAACTACACCGTAATTAACGATTTGGACGCTCCCATTGTCTGGAATACACACACACACACACACACACACACACACACACACACACACACCCCCAGTAGTTTTAAAACACACCCGCGCAATAAGTTACACCTTTATCGCCCGGTTAACGCGTTGACACTGCTAGGTGGACTGTGTTAGTTCGGCGTAACAAGCCCTTTACCGGATTTAGCTCACCTTACTGAGGACCCCGCTGAACTCGCCGATACCGACGGGATGCACCGACTCCTCTCTGGGCTCCAAATCTTCCTCGGATCCTGAGGAGTTCCAGCTCTGATTATCTGACATGTCCTTTGGACTGTGTTGGGTGGCGTTGACGTTTGAAAACACGAGTATATAATAATGGTATCAGTACTGTGCGCATACGAGGTTTAAACCGGACAGTATCACCTGACTTTGACGAGCAAATAAACAAGCAAACGGCTCAGGGAATCATGTTGTTATCGCAGCTCTGAGACACAGCCGACGGCTAGTATTAGTTACCCCCCCACACACACAGAGAGATAAGGTCCTGTTGTTTAGCTAAAGCTGTTGGCCCACATCTTGCCGTCAAAAAGCCAAGTTTTAACGTAAATGTCAGCTGTCAACGCTGCCTTCTGCCACGCGCGTGCGTTCTGAGTCCCGGCAAGCGAGAGCCAAAACGGTGAAAACGCGGTTTCGGTATTCCGTCGGTGCCTTCTCAGAGAGCCGTTTGGACCGTGACAGCGTTTATTTCCCTGCGCAGACTGGTGACAGCTGTCCACATCAACGCCATGTTTCAACTGACGTCTCTCGAGCCTCTCGGTGGGGTGTGCGCGAGCTGAGAAAGGAGGGGGGGGGGAGAGCGCGCGTGTTGCAACTTGTGAGCCGCGTAGGGGCGCTGGCTCTGCGTGACGTCACCAAAATCTGTTCCAAAACCGGCCTCGAGCTCCTCCTACCTGTTTATAGCAACCTCAAAATAGAGCGAGCAGCACCGGACCGTTACCGGAGTGATGCTACGGAGATTACTGGAACTGCAGCTCGCCACTTTATTTAGCGCAGACAACTGGAGGGACATCACCAAACTGGAGGGACATCACACACACACACACACACACACACACACACACACACACACACACACAAACACACACACACACACACACACA
>JAPTHA010000005.1:28128333-28140648 GCA_029814585.1 Gymnapogon annona | reverse complement strand
TATATATATACACACACACACACATATCTATATATTTTTTTCACTGCAAAGGTACAGTTACAGACTAACGGAACAGGACGATGTCAAACCATCGACTCACTAGAGAGAGTAGAAAACTACAGAGACAAACAAAGAAAATAATGAAAATAGAAGGAAAAAAATGAAATATTTAAATTGCCAACATCACTGTAAAGCTTTATTTTCATTGAATTTTCCCTCATTTGCATTGATGTAATGATAAAAACTATTTAAATATTGAAACAGGCACCCAAATCTACCTGCTGCAGTAATGGAAAACTCTGTAATGGTAAAACCGGCTATTGTAGTCATGACTATATAGTCAGTGAGTCTGGCATTTATAGCTTATGGGAGGAGACGGCAAGATGGCACTTGGTGGATATAATTGGAGGGATCAAGCATAAAAACACAACCAGTATATAGAATCATCCTACTATCCTGCATTCTCCAGTGACTAAAGTGTTTGTGACCGTACGCTCGCTATACAGCAAAAGCAGCTCTCACAGATTTGACTGAGGGGCGCAGGACAAAGGACAATCCTATTCTAGTTTTAAAGGAATTAATGACTGCTTGTTGGAGGTGTAATTAAGAGAAGGATTCCTTGGCTCTTAACCTGTCACCTCCATCCAGATGAAAGTGCTGAGACAAGGAGTTACTGTAGCAGGCAGATTCACCACCCGAGGAATTCCCAGCTGTGACTCATACTGTGCGATGTTTTACTCGTGTGTGAGACATTCGGGAGTGGGAGGGAAATCTGCCTTGCAGGGAATTTTTCCTTCCCTGTCACCATTCACATGTAGTATCTGAGAGAGGAATCCAAAGATATATACAAATCAGATCTGATCAGTGTCAAGTACAGATAGGATGACACCCAACAAAGGCATTGCTCATCTCATTATTTCAAAAAGCTTTCATCCATTTTCCAAACATATCCCTGTGATATTGCTTACCATTTCCAGTATTATGTCTTGATTTTCTTTTTTTGTGTATATTTTATTCATATGATGATTTCTTTTCGGCTTTTTCCCTTCCTAGGTCACCACAGTGAATCCAATTCGCATATTTGATTTGGCAGGAGTTTTTACGTCGGATGCCCTTCCTGACACAACCCAACAGACACTCATCCTGGGAATCGAACCCAGGTCCCCTATGCACCAGCCCTGTGCCTTACCAACTGAACTATCCAGCTGGGTGTATATTTCATGCATATATTGTGGTTAAAGAATAAACAGACGTGTTTGTGATATAACACAGTATGTATCATCAGTTAATAATGTTTTCAAAACATTCAAAAACATTAAAAAAAATAGAATGGGGTTGGCCTGGGATGATGCTGTCTCAGCTGTCAAAACGCATTGTGAATAGTCTTAATCCTGGGATACTGTGACTGCTGAAGCATATAGAAACGCACTTATGGTCCGGATAACCCAGCTGCTACTTTGGAATATAAAGTACATATCCATTTTATTTCTGGGTCTGAAGATACCCTGTGGCTTTTAATGGCGCATTGAGCATATTACCTTTGATGAACTTCAGTGACGTTTGACAAAACACTGCTTTAAATATTTGTGCCTTTCAGAGGGAATTCTAAGACAACAATGTCAGGGTTCGGAGTCTGGGGATGAAAGGATCCCAAAGCGGAGACTAGATTCGGTTTGATTTTTACAGTTTATTTTCCATAAACAAAAAATAATAAAAAAGAAAACAAAAGGCAAATGAGTTAGGGATGCGGGAAAAAGGTCCGGGTACGGGACGGTGAAAGGACGGGGTCAGGCGGGGGGGGCGAAGATCAGGGCTACGGTACCGAGAGGGGGTCCTGAGAGAGTCGGGGAAGATAAATACAAAAGTCCAAAACCAGGGGGTCCGTCCGCGGGGCGAAGGTATCCAAGGGGCGCGCGTAGAGAATAAGTCCAAAATCCGGTCCGGGGTCTTATCGTCCAAGAGGCGACTGTTTGGAGGCAGAAGTACAGGCAGGGGTAAATCAGGTACGGGTGTCAAAAACAAGCGAGGTCTAAATCCAGAGAATCAGAGTCCAATAGAGTGCGTGTAGGTAAGGCTGACAAACAGAACAATACGAACTAGCAACACGGTACACAACACTAGGGGTTTAAATACACAGAGGGAGGGGAACCAAACTAGAAACAGGTGGACACACAGGTGAAAACAATCGGGGTGGAAACAGGGAATCACAGACGCGGGAAAAAGAAAAAAGCTAAAGTCTAACCTCAAGGGGCAGACGTGACAAACAAGCCTTTAAAATGATGGATCAACATAATAAGAGTCAGATGAGACTGTTCACACGCTTTCACTTTGTCAAACGGAGTTACATAGAAGCGTCACAGGTTCTACATAATACCATTGTCAAATGGCACTAAAGCTTCTGTTTAGAGCCTTTGGTTAAATGATTCTCTGACCAACACATGCAATGTCATAAAAAAATTCGAACACTATACAAAATCTAAATAAAAACAAAATGAAATGATTCTTAGAAACCAATATGTTATCCCCAGAAGAACAGAGAAGACAGCTTAGATTGTGAAAATATACTTTTATTTACAAAGAATAATTTAAGATACTTTTAATTACATTGCAAAAACGTGTTTGGGACAGGAGCAAGAAAAAGATGGTTGGTTAAGCGGTCCTGGAAAATTTGACATTCGTTGGTAAAACCATGGATGGCGCATTCCTCAGACCAAAGAGTAGAGAGACGTCTTGCTTGCTATAAGGGTTCACTGCATCTCTGATAGTATGGGGCTGCATTAGCACATATGGAACGGTTAGCTTGTGCATTAGGAAGCCCACCATTTGTGCTGAAAGGAAGAAGAAGGAGCAAAGACGACCTTCAGCGTGACACGGTCATACATTCCAACAGCATGGCTTTCTTACAGTCTGGGTGCTGAAGTGGCCTGCCTTCAGACCAGACCTTTCACCCATTCAAAACATTTTGGTGCATCATGAAATGAAATATCAGACACCGAAGAAGGACCCAGAGCTGTTGAGCAACTGGAATCTTGTATCAGACAAGAACAGGTGGATAAAACCCCAGGTCTAGATGTCTCCTCAGTTCTCACACGATTGCAGATTATTGGTAAAAGATAAGTGAATATGATACAGCGGAACACAGAGCTGTGTCCCAACTTGTCGGTGATGTCTTGCTGCCATGAATTTCAAAATATTCTTTCTTTTGGTAAAGGAGAACATGTTCCTGTCTCCGTATTTTTTTGGAAGTGCAGTTCACATACCTAAAGATGCTACATTCAACCGTATTGAAATGGTTCTAAAACCATTGGGAGCACTTACCAGTGTCTTATAGAACAATGATATGTCATATAGGACCTTTGTCCAACCATACTGTCTAGAAGCTGTACCTTTGTTAAACGGTGCCATGTAGAACCAACAGACGTACCATTTTTCAAATAGTGTAAAACCTCAGAACGACAGTAAAATAGCAGTGAAATAATGTAGAATTTCACCTCTGATTAATCTAAACTGTAATGAGTCATCGCCCAAATCAATTTAGCAATTCATCTTTTCCCCCGTGACACGGAGGCTTGAATAATTTATACTTTCACTGTCAGCATAGCTTATTCACAGATAACATTTTCCCTTTTTTTTTTTTTTTTTTAATTTTCCCTCAGTCACAGCAACAACAGATAAATAAATGACATTGATACTAAACTGGAAATTGTCCAAGTGTGAATACTGGATACTATTACGCTTCTGTTCTTCCTTATGGAGCTTATGAACTTCTGATGTTGATTCATTGTCAATGAATCTACCTCAGTAATTAATAGCATCATGATTAGAAATACACCACACACTAATACATCTCTTCAGCTACAATAAACGTATGCATAAGAACCTCTCACACTCCATACATCCGTCTGTCATCACACTTAGTCTGTTCTGATGTGTCGTACAGCAGCTGTGTAACCACTCTTAGAGCTCTCGTAGAGGACAATGGCTGACAGGGAAATGTACAGTAATGAATCGACAAGTGTCTCACTGTTCGTGAGCTTCGAAAACCCAGTGTTATTTATTGCATTGTTTTTTGCTCTCGGTTTGTTTACCAGCCTTCCACTGATAAATATTTGCTCTCTCTTCTTTGGCCTCCACCTTAGGTTCTCTTGTATCACCTTTTGTCTACCTCAGAAAATAAATCAGCCACAGATTCCTGAGAAGAGACATCAATACCTCATAGTGCCGTTGTCACACTGAGCTCCATATTTCACCCTTAGGTGCCCGGCGTTCTTAACTAAGCTTTGCCTGAAAAGTATCATACTAAAGATGTGTTTCAAAGCCCTTTTTGTGCCCTTTTGATATTTAATTATCACTATCGAGTGCATGTAATTGATGCTCTTATATTTGTGAATTGATTTATAGCTCACTATCAGATGTCGGGGTGGGGAGAGGGGTGGGGGTGATTCCAATTGGCTTTTTTTAAGCCTCTCAAAAAAGGTGGTGAGAAGCTACTGCGGATTTGAGTTAAGAAAAGCTGCAGTGTTCTTGCAGGTTTGTGAACACACCCCATAAAAGGAAGCAGCCATGTCGGACGTTTGCTAAAGCTCTGCAGTTACATTATCTGCTGCTGCCGCTGCTGCAGAAACAATGAATGATATCACTGACTCTGACGTTCCATGTTTACATTCAGATTTCTAGATGATTTGTAAAGTGTAAGTTGTTAAAGTTGAACACACTGGCTTTCTTTTTTTTCTTTTTTCTTTTTACTATTTTTACTCATCTCTTTACCCCACTTCTCGCTGACAGGAGTTGGGGCGGCAATTAACATCACTGTCACTATCCATCTATTATCTTCCATCCTAATGCAGAGTGACAAATTATGGAGTGCAATGTGGGATGCTATGGCTAACCTCCTACATCCTCCTGTGTGTGCGTGTGTGTGTGTGTGTGTGTGTGTGTGTGTGTGTGTGTGTGTGTGTGTGTGTGTGTGTGTGTGTGTGGAATAAATGGGTAGAAAAGCCAGAACCAAGGAGAGAACAGTGAAAAGTAGTTTCCCTTATTTGTCCTCATAGTGATAAATGGATGAAAACTACTACTAACGCTGTGTGATTTTGGTTGCTATATGGCATTAGAAGGACATAGAGGGATTGAAAGGACATCAGCTTTCACTTCAGGAGTCACGTGACATAAAACATTGTCCTTAATATGTACAAGTCGAGTCTAAACCGAAGACTTTAGTGATATAGAAGCACTGATCATTGAGGAGATCGCAACATTTGATTGAATGATCGGTGACCTGGTGACATTATCCTGTTTTCATAGGATGATGTAGACGTGGAATAATGAACCACAGTCAGACCACATTTAGTTTTGATTACTTGACTCGTTTACGCCACACAAAACCTCCAAAAATGAACTTGCCTAACTATTGCTATTGCAAATGGTTGAATCATCCGTGAAGGAAAAAATAAACAACAATGGGGGAGGGGTGTCCAGTGTTTATTAACATGTCCCAAATTCCTCACAGCTGTTAATTTACAACAGTTGTTACTGTCAGTTTAAACAAATTCTAAACCTGGAAATTAAACTAAACTTCAGGAAATCCACGCAGATAGGATCCCTCAGCCGTGGTGTGTGTGTGTGTGTGTGTGTGTGTGTGTGTGTGTGTGTGTGTGTGTGTGTGTGTGTGTGTGTGTTGCACCAAAAGACCAAAACAAAGTACAATGTCCACCTTAGACTTGCTTGTGTACTACTACCCCTTCCAGGATGATAGGTATGGAACGTACCTACTGTCATGATTGTCAAGCTGTGTTTCTGTATTTCCAGGTTTTATTTTGGTCATTTTTTGTCTTGTCCTGCGTGCTCTCCTCTTGTGTCTCTAGCTTCACCTATAGATCCCTTACCCACCTGTGTCTTGTCTGTAATTATTCCCAATGTGTCTAACGTGTGATTTCCCTGTGTATTTAAGTCTGGCTGTGCTTCCCTGTCTTTGTCAGATCATCAGATTCATCTTGCCATGCCTTGTTCCCCTGTGTGAGTATGTACTATGTAGTTTAGTCTAGACTTGTTATAGTGTAGTCTTGTTTTGTGATATGTTGTATAGTTTCTAAATTGTTAGTTTCTCCTCAATAGAGTGACTTCTGAGTTTGATTAGTCTTTTGTTTTATTTTTCTCAAATTGTATTTTTACTCGCAAGAGTGACTTTGAGTTATCGTTTTGGATTTATTATTTTCCCGTTGTGGGTTATTTTCAGTTAAATATTATTCCGTGTTTTTGTGCGCTGCCTTTTGTTAAATTTAAAAAAAAAACAGGCCAATCATTAAAGATACTTGTTGAATGTTCCATTTGAACGCTAAAATAAACACTTTATTTTTTAATCTAGTTTGTTCTACATCTGGGTCCTTTATCTGACACGTTCTAACACCTACATTAGTTTAACGGAACACCTGCCCATCCTATTTTCTATATGTTCACTCTATGAGATCTCTGCACATACTCACATATGTATATGCCTGGATACCTTTGCACCAAAGATAAACTGACAGTCAGAGTTAATTTGTCTCCTAATAAAAACGTCTACCTCAGATTTACCTTAGGCTCAGTGTAGCTCCTGGTGCGGACCGCATAGACTGCTTTTCATTCTGGGGACAATCAGCCTGCAGGACCCCCCACCCCCCTTTTATAGTTCCCTTTTTTCTTTTGCTTTTCTTTACATTTCACACTTCTTTGTATGTGCTGTCTATTTCTTCCCCCCCCACTCAAAGGTTTATGAATGGCCATCTGTACTGCACACACCATTCAGCTCCTTTTTATTCCATAGGTCAAGTCACTAACCCAAGAGCGTGAACATGCTGCGTTGACTGATGGACCCCAGCTCTACCAACGCCCACTCTTGCCTCGTTGCATCACTTTGCACATAACAAGTCTTACCCAGCATGTACGACAGCATCTATACACCCACACAAATACACACATGCATACAGATGTCACTGGCAGTGGTTGAAATTAGAACACAGTTTGCTAGGAGCTCTCAAAGTAGGGACTTCGCCTTTTGCTTTTGTCATTTTCCTCTGATTGTGAGAGAAAGACAAAACCAGTTCGCAGTGGACTTTCCTGGAAAAATAAAGGTTAAAAAAATAAATAAATAAGGGGGGGGGCGGGTGTTAATGCTCTGAAGCAATCTCCCTCAGCTCCAGGTTCCTGCCATACAGGACAGTTTGGTCCTTGGTTCTAGCTCTGCTTTATGTAAGGCTGTAACTACAATATCAGCTGACGAATAAATAGAAACTAGGATAATCAGACGGGGTGAAAAGAAGCAAACGCAACAAAGTCGGGAGTGTTTGCGTCATTTGTCTCCAAGGAACCAAACACTGTGACATTTTGGCATTTGCAGGTGGTTTGCAGAGAAAAGTATCTGCTCTCCTAGGGGTTCGGAGACACGGCATATAAAAGATCAAAGGGGTGAAGGCTGTTGTCATGGAAGTCTCCAGGTTTGAGAAAATGAATAGACATCAAAAATAGCATTTTCGCCGGCTCACTGACAGTTTTTATTTTACCCTCTATTGTGGTCATCGCAGCTCAGATGTAACCGCTGATCAAAAGCGTTCATTATATTGGTGCTGTATTTCAATCTCCGATGTTAAAAAAAAAAAAAAGTGTTACACGAAATAGCGCTGAGGCTGCTATTATTAGCCTCACAGTGATGACAAACAAACATTGTGATACATAAGCATTTTCAGCTCTTTGTTTCTAACATGCAAAAATAACCAGATTGAATTCACACCACAGATATCTACAACATCAGCGACATGTCGTGATTCGTGTATGTCAAGCTGAGTTTGTGTGTTTCCTGTTATGTTTTGTGACTTCCTGTTTGGCCCAGTGTGCTTCTCCTTTTGTTTCAGTTAGCTTCACTGCCACATTCTACCCCACCTGTGTCTCGTGTCTAATTATCCTGATGTGTCTCACCTGGTGGACTCCCTGTATATAAAAGTCTGTGTGTTTTCCCTTGTACTCTGCCAGATTGTCGAATGTCTAGCCTTGTGAAGTCTTCCTTGTCTTGTCTAGTCTTGTCTGAAGCCTGTTAGTGAGTATGCCTTGTGCTGTAGTTTGATTTATTAGAGTTAATTGGTAAGTTTATTTTTTCATAGTCCTGTTTTATTTTTGGTAATTGTAAGATTATGAATTTGTATGCCTTTTCCACGCAAGTGTGAATTTTTGTTATAGTTTTGGATTTATGATTTTCCCATTGTTTTTTTTTTTGTTAATGAGTATTCATGTGTTTTTTCCTGCGTCGCTTTTGTTGTATGGTTTGATATATAAAGAATTAGTTGAATTTTGTATGTTCCTGAGGGAACCTTCAGTAAACCTTTATTTTTGTAAATCTAAATTGGTCTGGGTCCGTCGAGATAGTTCTAACACGACATTTCGAAATATTAACCACATGTGAGATTTTTTTCTCCTCTGCCTCAGACTCCTCCTCCCTTTCATTGAACCACCCATTCTCAATGGTTCTCCTCCTCATCCTCCTTCAGCCTCTTCCTTGTCTCCAACCCTTCACCTCGTGTGTTAAGAAATGTAATTAACCTTGCTTTAACCTGCTTGGCTATTTCAGAGGCGATTTGTCTTGTTACTTAACACCATTCAACAATGTCTCAGTCCTCACAAGCTCTTTATAAGTCGATGAAACACAAGCCAAATATGATCCCACTATTTACCTGAATGAACAGCAACTATACAATTCATATCATTACAGGCTATTGGGGACATGGAAATTTATAAAGTGTAAAAAATAAAATATCACAGACAGAGATGTGAACGTTAGTCAAATATAACACTGTATATTTAGGTTCAACTAACCTCATTTTATGGACATGAACCAACTCCAGGTCATAACTCTGCCCCCACAGGCTTTTACTGTAGGCACTAGGCATGATGGGTAATCGCTTCCTCTACCTCTTTTCATCACAAGGTCAGTCTGGACTCATCAGACCATAGGAACTTTTGCCATTGGAAAAACAGTCCAAGTCTTGTGCTGCCTTGCTAAATAAATCATTTTTAATGGTTATCCTCACTGATAATTGATTTTCTAAAGGCTGAAAATCTGTCTAGTCCCAACCCCTTGAGTTATTTAGTCAATATGACCAAATATTCTTTCACTATTAAACATAGCCTTAAGTTCTGACATTGATTTTTTTTTCTATAAATTTGATTTCACCATGTTTCATTCTGTTCTGTTCTTCTAACTCTACAGAATGGACGGTTAGAGTCATTAACTTGCTCACTTAACTTAATTACTTGAAGACAGACACAGCACGTCATATACCGCTAACCTGCTAACGTCTATTGTTACACACCAAGCATTTAAATGATTAATGATTTTTTTTGGTACATTTGTTCCTTGAAGATAATGCTTCACAACTATGATCTGAGGCTTTAAAAGGTCTTGAACAACTTATTTAACCCAATTCTTTGTAGATTTAGCATCTTTCTATAAGTCACCTGGCATTGTTGTTTAAGAAGTGAGAAGCTCCTCGCTGCGTCAGTTAGGATTAAATAACTTAGTAGCAGTTGAAGCAGCTCATTCACTGCAGTAATTATCAAGGAAGAGGCTCCTACTGATTTGTCCAGTTAAATCGAATTCGGAACTGTTTTTGGCCAGGCTGTGTAGTAGTTTTATTTACTTAAATGCCTCCTCACACACCTAATGCTCAAAGAATGCAGACTTAGCAGATAGAATTTAAAGCACGCTACGTAGAATTTACAGAGTCAGTCTTTAGTTTAAGCACCAGCTGTTGCTTTAAGATAAAATGTGCCAGACCTGACTATCAGTTGATATGAGGCCAAATGAAATAGTGTGTCACAGAAGACCAAGACCAATATATATTCCAGAGTAGAAAAGACACACACAAGGCCATTATGGTAACCAGATTTTGGAAAAAAAAACAACAACAAAAAAACACCACCACCAAAAACTAAACTATTGATTGAAATGTAGTGATCCGACTGGATAGCTCAGTTGTTAAGGCACCAGGCTGGTGCAAAGGGGATACCATGGCTTCGATCCCCGGTAAGAGCATCCAGTGGGCTGTGTCAGGAAGGGTATCCGGGATAAAAACTCCTGCCAAATCAAATAAGTGAATTGGATTCACTGTGAGGACCCGGAAGGGAAAAAGCCGAAAGAAATCATCATCATTGATTGAAATGTAATGGTTTGTCCAAATAAATTAATTTTCTCACCGTTAAAATAACCCTCAACTTTAAGATATTATGTACGACTTAAAGGGGGTGGCGAAGAACTTTCTCAAGAGTTTTGCTGTAGAAACAATTTGTAATGTTTACTAAGTACAGATAAAGGTTTGACATGAACCCAGTTATTTCAGTAGATAATGTATACTATAAAGTAAAGGTTAACTCACTTTGTTATACCCATAGGGAAGTTTGATCTCTGCGTCTTATTCATTCTGATATACACACACAGAGCATTATCATTAGCGTATACTACTCATTAGGAGCAGTGAGCTGCCATTGTAGCTGCTCAGGGACAAACTGCAGATATTCATAAGTGCTGTGATGAATATGTGGTAGTTAATATACATGATACAATGCAGTGTATATTTATGCACATACATTATATATGTCTATGTGTGTGTGTGCTTCTATCATTGTGTAAATTAAAACGCAGCAGACAGTTTTCTTCGCAGCCAGTTGGTATGTGTTATTTACTCATGTTTGGCTGCGGCGTGTAGGCTAATGGCTAAGGCTAATAAGCTCGTCAGTGCAGATCTGGATCAAGAGGACAAACTGTGAATGAACCCTAACCTGTGTTACTTTACGTATATACCGTGTGTTAAAAGTAGATTTATGATATATACCGATCTGTGTTTAGCCATTTGCAACATTTGGTACTCTGAAAAGTGACCTCTTAGGATAATACAGTGCTTTTCAATTATATCTGTTGCCCCCCCGACCCCCCTGCCACTGCCACAACTATAAATAGTATAATTTGTTTATAAAATTGTAATAAGAGCCTTATAAGTAGCTCCTCTGCTATGTTGTGGGTTTGTTTTTGGTATATGACTTTCTTTAATGCTAACATGCTTGTTGGTTTACTAAGTTCACGTTCACAAAGCAGGTTGATTGTTGGCAATATTCAGCACCTTTTCATTTAAATAAATTAAAGTGGCTTATCAATGTGATTGGGGTGTAATGTCTTCAAATGACAACTTAATTTATTTGGCTTCATGTTGTTCGCTGCCAACAGTTTTAGACCCAAAGCCCATAGACCGGTCTTTCCTCATCTCCCACCGTAGTCACAGTGAAGCCAAGCGCTACATATGCTTCATCGTGTTCCCTCATCTTAGCTTTAGGGAGACTTTTGTTTCATCCCTGTTAAATATGAATAATCACCACAAATGATACCTACATCATAGAGGTAATGCCCCCTGCACACAATCTGACATAGCATCGCAAAAGGAGCACCCCACGATTTGAAAAAACACTGGTGTAATTTCAGCTACTCGTGACAGACACAGGGAGTTGCTCAGCAAAGTGTCAAAACCAAACAATCTAATCTGAGCTTAATCACCATATTTATAAGCGTCCTTAAGATGTGCTAAATGGTATGGATTTAACTTAAGCGTTATCATAACAGTCCTACACACCATCTCATTTTTGGACGAGTTCCAGTTAATTCATACCTCAAAGCTTCATTTCATATGAGTCATCAGCATTGTTCTAAAGTACTTATTCAGTAGTTTCCAAGTTATGTTCAAAAACAAGTAATTATCTACTTCTCAAAATAAATTTTTCAAATACGCGTGTGTTCAAGGTATGAGCAGGAAGATGAGTGGAGTGGGTAATTACAGGGAAAATAAAGCAGTGCATTCTAAAGCAGACCTTGCTAACAGACCCTTTTGTTTTTTACGCATGAAATTATGCGCCCACCAGGCCGTATAATTAGAAATCAATTAAACTCCATATCACACGTCCAACTAAATTGCTCAAAACAATTTTGCAGTATATTACCAAAGTGTACCACCCAAGGCTCTAATATAGAGAGGTTTCAGGAAGATTATAAGAATATCAAGTTCATTTATAAGAATTGCAAAATATCTGCCTCTATGAAGCCATCTGTTCAAAGGAGAATTACAAGGTTCACACTATCTATGTTGACTGTAATTTTAGGAATTAAACTAGTAATTGCAACATGTATGTGTACATCAGTATCGATAAAACTTTTTTTTTGTTAACGTTTGTTAATGCCATCCATCCATCCATCCTCTACCGCTTATCCGGGGCCGGGTCGCGGGGGCAGCAGTCTAAGCAGGGAGGCCC
>JAPTHA010000005.1:27968190-27979058 GCA_029814585.1 Gymnapogon annona | reverse complement strand
TAGATAGATAGATAGATAGATAGATAGATAGATAGATAGATAGATAGATAGATAGATAGATAGATAGATAGATTTCATATATATCGGTCCTGTGCATTGCTAATACTCTTTTAAACTCTAGGACCTGGTCAAAGCTCCAACACGGTGCATATCTAAAGAACAGCCCATTAAATATGAATCATAACTTCCCAACTGTGCAAGTACGTGCTGCAGACACGCCGTCCCTGCAGGGATTTCATGGAGCTCCTGGAGAAGTTGGGAATATTGCAAGGTTAGGCAGGGTTGAGTGAGGGATTGTCTGTGCTCATCCTCTGGTGAGGGATTAGCCCGCGCGCTGGTCAGATTGTCTTATGTAACAAAGAATGTTCCTGAGGTTACCAGCTGGTTGAGGTGCAGGTACCACAAAGCGTTCATCTGCTCTGAAATCAGCCACTTTATTAGGTGCTTGTTTATTGCTCGGGATTTTAATTGGCCCGGGTTTGACTGGTTCTGGTTTTGACTGATCTCAGGGGTTTCTGAGTTCAGCTCTGTTCCCACTCCAGTGCGGTGATGTGAGAGGCCTGGCACGCCACTCATGTTCACGCTCGACTACAGTATCCCGCTCTATCCCTCCTCCTCCTCCTCCTCCTCCTCCTCCTCCTCGTTCACCAAGCCAAATAACATCACACCAGGAATCTCTGGCAACACGCAGGCAGGTGGAGGGACTGCAGCTTTATTAAAAAGCCTTTTAAAACCTTCGCCTCATGCTCCATAAAGCCCATAAACTGTTCTCCAAAGGCAGTGCGGTCAAGTCCTTACCTCCAGTGTTTTGGTTTTTTTTTATTCTTTCTTTTCTGGATCCGTGACCTAACTCGCCCCCCTCTCTCGCTTCTCTCCCGTTCCCCCCACCAGAAATGGAGAGATGAAAAAGGAGAGATAAAAATGCACACTGTAGAAAGAAGAGGGCTATATATTGTGGCTTTTCCCCTGACGTTTACTGTTGCCTCACAGCTCTGGAGAGTTTCAACTTCTCCACATCGCTCCTCCTCCATCTTATCTCATGACTTATGTGTTTCTCTGGTTACACGCAGAGGTTAAGGTAAAGCAACAGACACTCAGTGCATGTCATTATATTGTGCAGACTGGTATCTGGAATTTGTACGTCTTGTGCAAAAAAAACAAAAAAAAAACAAGAAATAATGAAGGAAAAGAATGGGGGGGGGGAGGAAAAAGAAACCTACCACAGCTTTACATCATCCAAAAATCTGAAATAACACCAACAATCAATCACAAAGCACCGCTCGATACGAAACAGAGAATGTCAAGTATTAAGAGTTTTAGTGGGAAAATGACGAAAAAGAAAATCTGTTAAAAAGTTTAAAGGACATCTTATCGCGACTTTATACAACAGTCCAAAAAACACCAGAAGTAAAGACTCTCTATGAGCCTTGGCCACTTCGGCGTCTTCACTTTGATTGACTCAGACTCCTACATCGATAAAGTGTTCGCCACTCGTTAGCCCGATGACACCTCTACGTCTCCTATATTCTGATGTCATCCAGCCAGGGCGTGTAAACATGGCGGATTAACCTCTGATCCCTGAAAATGTGAGTCAGCTCGCGGCAACAGTCGACCCTAAGCGTGCACGCCAAAAGGAACCTGAGCTACGCTGCGTTTTCATTTGAAGCCGGCGAGCTAATTGTGCTAACACGTGAAATGTGTCGAATTTGAGGGAGCTGTAAATTTGTAACTGCGCTAACAGAAGAAACATTAACAGCTGAGTTACGCCGGAGCATGGTTTGCGCCTCTTGACAGATATAACGGCGGCGTGATGCAGCGCAGCCCAGTGTTCGAGAGTGTTTGACCGTGTGTGCATGTGTGTATCAGACAGGGAATGGAGACAAACGGCGCCCCCCCCCCACTATGCTTGGTGACATATTTGGGTGGCAGGTCAAAAGATGTGTGCGGTCGGCATGTCCCGGGGTCGACGGGGTACTCTGCGTGTGGAATTTCACATGCTAGCACCATGGTTACACAAGCTAGGAGGGGATCAAAGACTGTGGACCTTTCACAGCCACTCACCAATACGACCTCACCTTCTCCCTCTGTCCTCGTCTTTTTCTTTTTTTTTGTGTGGTCTCTTTTCTTTCTCTGCCGCCCTTTTCCTGCGCTTTACCCGCCACTTCTGCAGATGCGAACGGCGGAACAGAGATGCCACATCACACTACGTCTTCTCTCCCTCGACCTAATTTTCCGGCTCTACTCGCTCTTTCTCCTGAACCTCCGTGCTCGGCCCTGGTGTCACGTTATCCTTTGTTGTCCTTAGAGGGAGTCAGGAGGTGATGCTGCTGTGAGGCAGAGCTGAGTGCTGTTGGTTCTGGCTCAAGCCCAGCTGCCTGTGTGTGTATTTGTGTGTGTGTGTGTATGATAGCATGTGTGTCTTTATATGTCTCTGAGCGACTTGCGGTGTATTTCCTCACCACCATACCAAAGGTGGTTGGTGTGTTTGTGGTCAAAACACAGTGTGAGATCAAAAACATGTGTCGGAGCTCTGCGGGCTCCGCGTCCGCTGGTGTGAAATGCACCTCTTGTTTGCGATTACGCTCCTCGCACTGTTTCTCTTGAAGAAACGCATTTGGGGTCGTGGAGAAATTGGGGT
Organism: Gymnapogon annona; assembly: GCA_029814585.1. Lineage (NCBI taxonomy): Eukaryota > Metazoa > Chordata > Actinopteri > Kurtiformes > Apogonidae > Gymnapogon > Gymnapogon annona. The sequence continues at coordinate 27,976,420 of JAPTHA010000005.1, read as the reverse complement.
CGTGGAGAAACGTGTGTAAAACAACGGTTTTACACACGTTGTCAAATGAAATGGGTTGTGTTACATTTGCAATACCGCCGCTCCAGGCCGTGGAAGTGGCGTCTCGCAGCGTGCGTTTAGGAAAACGTAGCGAAAAAATGTGCAGTAGATGTATTGTACTGTTTTGGCCTGCGTTATACGTAGGCATTTGCAAGTTTTGGTGTGTTATTGGACACCATCAGGTGTCAGTATTCACCTCATCAACCCTAAGCCTCGGTGCGCGTCACATGATGCTGCGTTCACATACATGCGGAAGGCTATAAAATGCGTACAAATAACACGGCAATAAACCTGGTGTGAATATTAACATATTATTTTCATGAGATTATGTTGCGTTGGTTTGGGATAAGCTTTGTATTGGAGTTTTTGTACAATCCGATGCCAGGGTTTTCATTTTAACCACAAATGAGTATTGGTGTGATTTTTGGTGGACGTGGTTACTAACTCTAGTAACACTACAATATGGTGTTTTAAGAAAAAATAAATAAATAAATAAACATATATATTTATTTCTATATATATATATATATATATATATAATTTATTTTAGTTTTGCAGATTTATATTTTTAGTTGTGGTGTGCTACATATTATTGACACCTACAAGTGATACAACTTGCTTTGAGTACTGTATGTTCCTTAACCCTTTCATACATAGTGGTCACTACAGTGGAACAGCTATTTTAAAGTTGTTTTCTCTTTATATGAATGAGAATTAACCCTTTCATGCATAGTGGTCACTACAGTGGAACGGCTATTAAGTTTTCTCTTATGTGAATGAATATTAACCCTTTCACGCATAGCAGTCACTACAGTGGAACAGCTATTTTAAAGTTGTTTTCTCTTATATGAATGAGTATTAACCCTTTCACGCATAGTGGTCACTACAGTGGAACAGCTGTTTTATTAAAGTTGTTTTCTCTTATGTGAATGAATATTAACCCTTTCATGCATAGTGGTCACTACAGTGGAACAGCTATTTTAAAGTTGTTTTCTCTTCTATGAATGAGTATTAACCCTTTCATACATAGTGGTCACTACAGTGGAACAGCTATTTTAAAATCGTTTTATCTTAGATGAGTGACTTTTAAAGTAGAAGTTTTTTTGTGGGGGGGAGGGGGTGGGGGGTGGGATTCCTGTGTGAATACTACTGTGCATTACTACAGTACTAGTGTCATGATGCACTCACACCTCTCTGTCGTCTCAGGTCCTGCTGGTGTTTGCTAAGGAGGACAGTCAAAGCGATGCCTTCTGGTGGGCGTGTGACCGCGCCGGGTTCCGTTGTAACATCGCCAGGACACCCGAGTCTGCTGTCGAGTGTTTCCTGGACAAACACCATGAGATTATAATCATTGATGGACGCCACTCTCGCTACTTTGAGCCCGAAGCTGTCTGCCGGTAGGTGTTAGCTGCCTTGAGTCCCCCTCCTCAAGGCCCCCCTCCCCCTCCGGAGATTTAATTGGTCTCTTGCAGATAAAGTGTTACAGTGCATCTGGTTGTCTTGTCTTCGTGTCAGGGACATACAAAACATCCAGTGAAAATTAACAACTGGATTAACCTCGTTTCAGTTGAAGTGTGTGTTGTAAGCTTTGGTCATCATGGAAGTGGGCTGAGGCGCTTTGTGCTCGTGGGCGTCACCTGGCGTTCAGTGCATGCACTGCAGGCATCTACAACCTGAGGCTGCAGTCTGTGCTGTTATAGCTGCAGTTCAAAAGGCTGTTTAAATTCAGTGTTTCAGCGCTAAGGGGAAGATGTGGATACTGGAGTTCAGAATTGATAAGAGCCTTTTAAAACAAAGTGGCACTTGAGCCAGAGCCTCACAGTTTGACTCTGTTTGTTGACATGAAAGCTGGATAATAGCCCAGGGCATCATCCAGCAGGAGTTTTCAAGGAGAAGCTTGAAAAAAAAAATTTATTTATTTTTTTATCCATTTCTTTTTCCATAGCAAATGTTTCCGGCCACTTTTCATAAACCTCTCAGAATCAACCCATTATGACCCACTATATGACGTCGCTGTTTGTTAGTTAAGTACATCATGTGCCAACAGTCTAGGTTTACCATAAACCATTCCAGTTTTAAAGAAACAGTTCCATATTTAAGGCTACAAATGTAACTGGCACAAATTCACACACACACACACACACACACACACACACACACACACACACACACACACACACACACACACACACATATATATATTTCAGTTTTTCACATACAAAGAGATGCAAAGAGAGATGCAAAGAGCAGTTTTGTTTCGACAAATGTGTCTGAGTTACATTGAAATACTCACTTGCGGTCTCTGACTTTTGAAAATAGCTACTAAATTCTTTATATTTGTTTGCTTTTTCCATATGTCAGAACCTTTTTTAGCATCTTTTTGGCATTTGAACAGAGATTCCAGCGCGACACAAACTGAGTTCATCTTAATGCTCCTGTGATTAACGTCCAGATCTAACAACAAGGCTGTCTAAACCGACATGTTATTTACAGTTTTCGCTGTCACTGTAATTATAGTGCCTATTTATTGTTCGCCAGCATTAGCAAATGCCAGCTCTGCGTTTTAACCCCAGCCTGATTGCTGCAGACTTAGGAGCTGTAGATACTGTACTAACCTTTCCAGAACATGCGGACATATTAAAAGCCACCACCATATATTTTGCCAAGTGATTTATTATAAGTGCTTTATTATTTCCCCAGTAAAGTGAGGGAACAGATCCATTTGTCTCTCCTGTCTCTCGTGATTACCGCAATTTGGCAACTGCTTCTCATCTGTCCTTTTTGCCTCTTTACTCCTTTTCCTTTGTCACTATTTGCTTTCACCCCCCCATCCCCCCTCCCCTTTCCCCTCTCGAGGATCCCTGCCATCATCTGTTCACAGTGTTCCAACTTTCTCCCTCCATCACTGTCTCGTTCCTCCCCCCACTGCACCTCCAGGACACTTTCCCGTACACACTGCCAGCAGTGTGGCTTTGTGGCTGAACCTCTGAAGCAGATGCTGTGCATGGTGTTTTTGTATAAAGCCCAGAAAAGTTCAGCTCTCCCTTTTTGTGGTGATGACATCACCTCCAGCATCCCCACATGTTTATCCTATACCTGAGTCCAAGCCACATCTCATGAGCTCAAAGTGTGCATGAAATGAACTCCGGTTGACACTCCTGTTGATTTTAATCCAAGCTTTGGTTTATTTTACAGGTTGATCCGTGCCACAAAACCCTCTGAAAACACAGTTATTCTTGCTGTCGTGCCACAAAAGTAAGTTTTGTTCATTTTTAAAATCATTTGGCTTTTAAGAATGTACATTGCAATATGTAGGCACCAGTTTAGGTGTGGAAGGCTGGGGAAAAATTTTTTTTTAAATTGTGAAAAATGACTGCGGTTGCACATGGTAATGATTTTTTCTGTCATTGTATAGAGCTCCGGACCAGGACGAGCCATCTGTTCTTCCTCTTCTCTGTGCCGGGTTTAGCAGAGTACGTCCAACAACTCGCCGTAACGTGTGACTGTGTGTTTATACGACTAAATGTGTTTTGTGTTATCCTACTTCTATGATAGATGCCTTTTTATCTGACTTTTAAGAGACTTCAGACATTAAAATAACAGCGAGTAGCCGGTTTTGAAAGAAGCACTTTATTGTCGACGGCGTCTGATGGTGTGAAAATGATGTAGGAGGTTGCAAAAAAAAAAAACCCAACAAGTTCAACAAGTTGCCACTGAGTAAATCCTGACTCATACAATTTTCCACTGCTCTCTCTCTCTCTCTCTCTCTCTCTCTCTCTCTCTCTCCCCATCTCCTTCATACGCCACTTAACCTTGTTTCGGCTCCAGAGGTTTGTGGAGAACAGCAATGTGTCCGTTTGCTATAATGAACTTGTACAGATAGAACACGGGGAGGTTCGGTGCCAGTTCAAACTCAGGTACGTCAAGAGCAAGACGCAGAAGCCTGATGTAGAAACACAATACATATGCATTGGGGAGTTACTGGTGCTGGAATGACTGGAATGAATGAATGAATCGCTGGGACTTCATTTATTCTCAGGGCTTGTAATTCGGTCTTCACTGCTTTGGATCATTGTCAAGAAGCTGTGGAGATCACTAGCGAGGACCACATAATACAGGTGTGAATAACAGACACCCAACAATACAAGCAGGTTTATAAGTGTGAATTTTCATAATGCTTGTGTTGTTTCTCCCAGTACGTGAACCCAGCGTTTGAGCGAATGATGGGCTACCACAAGGGAGAGTTGATCGGGAAGGAACTGACCGAACTGCCCAAGAGTGACAAGAACCGAGCGGACCTGTTGGACACCATCAACACCTGCATCAAAAAAGGAAAGGTCGGTATCACGCATCTAGTTTAGTGCCGAAGCGCCGTTCCCTCACCCCAACATCTCAACGTGCTGTTCTGTCTGTAGGAATGGCAGGGTATTTACTATGCCAGGAAGAAGTCAGGTGACAGTATCCAGCAGCATGTGAAGATAACGCCCGTCACCGGTCAAGGAGGGTAAGTCCGCGTGGATTGGCCAAAGAACTCATATTCACGAAAATGTTTCCCAGAAATCCCTGACAGGACCTTCTCTCTTAATCCTAACAGGAAAATTCGACACTTCGTATCCATTAAAAGACCTCACATTGACAACAACAACCAGGTGAGTCTAGCGGTGTCCATCAGGAGCCATGTTTGGGCCAAAAACCCTGATCTGGACGACGATTTCCCTTCACTGATCCAACTCAAGATAAACATTCTCTGAACATTAGCATCTCTTAAATCCTACTTACTCTTAAATCTCCCCTAAAAGCTGATTTAAAGGCTAAAATAATTCCCCAGCTTACCGGATTCAAGGGAAATCAACTTAGGAAGGTATTGTAGATGTAAATTATCTCAACAAATTAACTGGACTTACATAAGCTCAGTCTTGATTTTCCCTGTTGAATAAACGTCGGTCCTTCAGATGGTGTATTACTACAGTACAGCTTGGCCCAATCAAACCTAGGAGAGAAACGAATGATTATATAGTAGAGGCTGAAAAACTGCTGACAGCTTATTTTACGTAAATATTTCAAATTAACTCTGGGCTAAAGTGTCAGACTTAACGACGATAACAGGGCATGAAGCCTCCGGGGCTTCCAGCTCTGCTCAGCAGTGCGCTCACGTACTCTAAAGCAGGTGTGTCGCTGCTCTCAGCTGGGTTCCAGGCCAGTAACGTCATACAACGCTAAGCTACAGCTAAGAAGCAGGATCCCCCGCTAAGGCCTGCAAGGGCTAGCAGCCAGGCGCCAGGGCTATTTATACCTCAGGCAAAGCTGCGCGGGGCCTAGCTTTAGCTGGCTGCTCTTTCATGATGTGTACATAAGGTGAGTCAGCTGTTGGCATCTGCCTTCCAAAGCCAAATGACATTCATTCCTGCTGGTTGGGATTGGGAATCCTTAGACATGGCAGCAACTGATCCCTTTCCCGAAACTGTGGAAGTCACCCCCCTTCCCCCCACGCACGGCTCCATTTTGTGCTGCGGTCCAAACCGAATGGTGTTATTGCAGTGTCCCTTTTAATTCGGTTTTCATCACACATAGCTAAAACCCGATGCATGATTCGGAGCTGAACTGTGTGATGACGTTCAAAAGTAAATCACACACAAGATCACACACGGCGTCTTTGCTGAGATGCAATTGTCCGTTTGACAACTCAAACCGCAGAGGCTCTTTTCGGGACAGCTCTTATCTTGATCTCCTTATTTAGGACACTTTCCTCTGAGCACTTAAAACCACACATTACTCCTCATCTTCTCCCACCCAGATGTTTGGCCGTAGACCACGGTTTCCATTTCATTGTGTTGTTTAGTTAACCGTATTTGTCCTTACTTACAGCAGGTTTTGGGTCAGTGTTGTTTGTCTTTTCCTTTCAATTCAGGCCCATAATAATCACAACTATTTCCCAGCTTTGGTCTAGTTAATTCAGAATATGTTTTTACCGATGTATGTTTGTGACATGCAGTGCAAGACATCCATTAAGAAGAAGCCAGCTAAATCTGGCATTCTAGTATGTCATTATAAGTGTTTACACAGGCTTAATCCTATTTACTGAGTGCAGGACACACAGGAGACCTCTGAGAGTGACTGAGAAATGTAAGAGATGAGGAACTGTAACACGCTAGTCATTTTAAATCTGAATTTCATTGACAAAAACTCTATGCATTTTCCTTCACTTAAGAGTTCAATTTTTAAATATTATTTCCGTGAATATGTTGAAACTTGATGCCTTCTGTGTTCACATTTATCACGTTATCGCCGCATAAAAGAACGTGATGTACTGTCAGCGAGATATGAAGGTACACTGAGTCACTGGGGAAAATCTTCTGTAACTGGATTAGAGGTGTTCCTTATCTGATAGTGTATTATGTATAATCGGTAAGTGTGTGAGGCTCCACCTGCTATTAATCATTAAACGTGTGCTGCGTAGTTACATAGTCGTTAATTATGATGTGTTGGGCTTATGTATTTAATATAGATGTAATGTAACAAAGCGCTTTGCTAATCACCTGCTTTCATATTGACCATGGTTTAAAATCTCTGTTTTTGTAAATGTAAATTGTGTAAAATACAAAAAAAATTTGCAGAAATTAGAATATGATTCCCCTGAGTTGAATCAAGGGTTTCAGCATATTAAGCTTTTGTCGTTTTAGTTTTCTATCAGTCAGATAAATCGACTAATGTGGCAGTTTAGCTGCTTAAGCGCTAGAAACGTACAGAAGGAATGCTAATGTCGCACTGGATCTGCTTGCTGTTTAAATTGAGAAATTTTTTGTCAGCTTTAGAAATTGGTTTACACCTTGTTTATCTGCCCCAAGTGTTTATAAAGTTGATGCTTGATGGAGTTAAATGCAGTGACCTAGACAATGTTATTTAATGTCATTTTTATTCAGGCATTCATAAAAAAAATGGCTGTTATACAATGCAACAGAGTTGATTAAACGTCTATCCTTCATTCCTATTTTTTTCAGGGCTTGATGTGATTGAATGAAAAACATTTTTTTCTATTCTATTCTATTCCTATTTATAATAAAAGAAGTTGCAGCAAAAATAACCGCACCCTTTGTGGTTTTAAAGCCTATAGTGTCTACACCAAGAAACTCAGTGCTAGTTTATCTATATATTCCATTTCAAGCAAATTGACAAACTGGTTCAGAGTATTATAGAGTATATACCGAGTGCCATCTGTGGTCATGTGAAGCCCTTTGAGACCTACTGTGTGAATAAGGGCTATAGAAATAAAATTTGATCGATTGATTGACTAATATTAAAAAATGTATACAATTGAAAGAGAGCACAGCATGCGTGAACTCATAATATGAAAGAAAAAAATATTCCATAAACTCTAATTAAAGTTTCAGGCTTACATAATATGACTTACTTAACAATAAGAATTAAGGTTGCAGTTGTTTTAATTCTATTTATGTGGCGTCCAGGCGTAAGACCAGCACAGTTATTGACTGTAGTGGAGGTAAAGGAGTTAGTAAGTGTCTGTGGTTTTCGAGGACACATGGCTTTTAATTTACTCTTAATGCTTGGTTTTGGTGACAGCTGTGATATGAGTGTATTAAAAAAACAAAGGTCCATGGCATTAGTAGCTGTCACTAAAGTGAGACAAACAGACATCTCCGAAGTAACACACAAAAAAAAAAGCATCCAATTACCGTCTCCCGTCAAGCCTATAATCAATAGAAGTAATCCTACAAGTGTGTTCCTTTCAGCGAAGAGGAAATTACACTGATTTTATTCCCCACAGTGGAGACTCTGAGGACGTGGTGAAGTTTGGCCATAGTCCAGACCTCGGCCTTAACTCCTGTTCTCTGTCCGTCAGGTTCACAAGTTCAACAAGGAGGACAGATGCGGCGGAGAACATTCCCAGTCAGGTAATTTGAACCACCACTTTGAGAAACGCTTACGAAATTTCCAGACCCTTATGGAATATCGTGAATTAGATACCTGTGATGTGACATAAGACATCTCTGGCATTAAATGGATCGTTCTGACTATATGAATGGATGGATGGATGGATGGATGGATGGATGGATGGATGGATGGATGGATGGATGGATGGATGGATAGATGGATATATAGATAGATATATAGATAGATAGATAGATAGATAGATAGATAGATAGATAGATAGATAGATAGATAGATAGATAGA
>JAPTHA010000005.1:27954604-27968090 GCA_029814585.1 Gymnapogon annona | reverse complement strand
ATATATATATATATATATATACATTGTACCAATAATGCCTGTTGTACTATGTTGCAGCTCCCAGCTTACAGAACAGAAGATACTCCTCCGTCGCCAGGATTCATTCCATGACAATTGAGGCTCCGATCACTAAGGTACGCACTAATCAGGGTACACAGTTGTTCCTTCTACAGCAGGGTTGTCAAACCCATTTTAGTTCAGGGGCCAAATGCAGCCAAACTTGGTGTGAAGTGGGCAGGGCCAGAAAAATATTACCAGAATTACATATCAATAATGTCAACTCCAAACTTTCCTCATATGATGAAAATGTTTACATATACAAACTGTCCTCTAAATCAATGTAAACAACGTTAACAACCTCAAAACTCAGAAGAAAACCCAGTATAATTGTAACAATATTATACCTCAGTGTATAATTTAGTGGATCTACAAATACACAAAACACTTAGTAATAGGTAGAATATTGATAAAATTACACTGACTTCTCTTCAGACATTTCAGGTTGTTTGTATTTGTTGAGGTTATTTATGTTTTTGTGAAACAATACTTTGTTTTAGTGTAAATACAGGAAAATCACATGAAAATACTTACATTTTCACAGAGAAAAATTTGTAGTAGTCAGTATTTATGTCTTATTGTGATGATGTTTTTTCACAGTCTGTACATCTAAGCTGTCATTTTTGCATTTCACAAATTCATCCCACAGGGCCTGATTAAAACCTTTGGAGTGCCACATTTGGCCCCCGGGCTGCATGTTTGACACCCCTGTTTTACAGTAACAGCAATAGTCGGCTCAACACGACACTGCTTATAAGATATTATATATCATATAAGATACAAGATATGAGATCAATGTTATAAGATCGGTATAAGGTCTGTAATATAGACACTTGGAAAATATTTGTAAGTAGTGTTAATGCAACACCACATGACCAGTTATTTTCCGTGGAAGCTGTTTATTCGTTGGTTTTGTTTGAATTTGCCGCTAATGGAAGCTTTATGCACCGTAGCTCTAAAAAAAAGTAGATGGGTTCTTATTTGAGCCTTTATAAAAGTCTACACTTTTATAGATTAATAGACACTCAATGGGTCAAATAATCAGGGGAATCAGGTGTGTGAGCCAGTAGAATATAGTTCATATTATGCATGGGTACGGAGTAGGTGAAACTGATGTAACATGTTTTAGTCATTATACTGAATAGTGGCTTTTGCTCCCCACAATGGACTTTGCAACAAAATTTCCAAAAAGACCTGAGTGACATTTGTGTTTGTTATGTAAACAGTCAGACTGTGTTTATGATGAAGTCATCTTCGAAGTCGTTGACCGTAAGAGAAGTGATTCAGGTGTTGAAGTACAGACGGACTAATGGATTAGTGTAAATCAGGCACTCGCTGGGTTTCACAAACGGGGGGAAAAAAACGTTGTGATTTAAGTCTAAGTGAGTTAACAATTCACATGTATTTGAAATCCAGCTCCAATAATGTGACACACAGAGAATGAAGAGGGAGTAAGAGTGTGCATTAAGTCTAAATTAAGCAACACAATGTCATATGGTTTAAAATGCTGAGTGTTTATGGCCACAGCAGTAGAGGGTCAGACTTATTTATATACTGAGACAAACGTGAATCATACACACAGAACAAATGATGGTCTGTTACATCTGTTTGAAGACCTAGTTGTTAACAGTCAGCCCAGTGTTAAAACAGACATTAGTCCGATTAGTCACGGATGCGTATCGATCCTGTGTACGTGCCGTGTTTCAGACATTCAAACAAGCCTTTACTCTACACACAATCGCTCACACTTAACTTTACTGACTGTGGAAATTCTCATGCTCTACCAACTGAACCAACTTGTGCAATAAGTCATCTCTAGGCAATTGAATCACGTCAATTTGACTGAGTTTTGTTTTGGTTTGAAGGCGTTTGGCCTCTGATCCAAGTGGTTTCATCAGTTCACGCAGGACTAGGCTGACTGGCAGACTATAGTCATCTTAGTCCTGCATGAACTGATGAAGCCACTTGGATAAGGGGCTTTCAAACAAAACTCAGTCCAGTTCAACTAAATCAATTGCCTAGAGATGACTTTGCCGAATATTGCACAAGTTGGTTCAGTTGGTAGAGTGGGTTGCCCAATGGCCAAAGGGTTGGTGGTTCGAATCCTGGCTCTGACTGAGTATCAACACTTCGACGTGAGCCCTAAATTGCTCTCAGTGGAGCCTGCCATGGTGTAGCAGCCCCCCCCGCCGGTGTGTAAGTGGGTAGATTGAATTGAATATACCTTTATTAGTCCCACGAGGGGAAATTTCACACACAGCAGCGTAATACAAAGAGTAGAAAAAAGAGAACAGAACAGATATACAACAAATTGAATTCTTGCACAGCATGGACCACATTGACATGATTGAAGTCTCAGGGATGATAATGATAACAAAGGGCCGTTAATGCGTCCTTCGGAGATAAACGGCAGTGAAAAGTCCACAGCCACCGTCAGCATAGCGCTCTCAGCTACTAACCGCTAACAGTTGAAACGTGACCGTTTTAAAACTGCAAATCCCTCACTCACACACATCTCTAGTCCTCCCCTCCTCTCTTCCTTCTTCGGTTCGCTGTCCCCAGTGGAAAATGAACCAAAAAACGAAAGACTCCCATGGACTCTATGAGCTAGTAGTCACACAGCTAGTACAGCTAGCACACCTGCTGCAGTTCCGTAGCTGTTAAGTCTCCATCACGGTTGGTAGAGCGGTTGAGTAACTCAACCGTTACACACACAAACTGATGGAGACCCCGGTTGTACGTCAGGTATACCGTCACATTAATCCACCTCCCAGTTCATGTGGGAGGTGCATGTGTCCGGGACACGTAGCATGTGTCCCGGACACATGCTACCTTCATGTGTCCGGGACACATGAACGTAGCAACAAAATAAAATAAAAAAAACAGCCACTATCTCACAAAAACTTCAAAAATGACACATGTCCATGTTGTACAGGAGACCAATTAACACAACCATAAGAGTCGGGCAGAAAAACTTAAAAATAGGAAAAAAGTTACGGAGCTGCTGTTATAGGCGGCCCTTAGGACAGCGCCATCTTGGAATTCGATTAGATGCGAGTCACTGTAAAGCGCTTCGAGTACCATAACGTGTGTAGAAAAGCACTGTGTAAGTGCAGTATATTTACAAGTTCTACAAGACAAAACTCCGAATTACTGAACACATGTGACTTGCTGCCGGCTTTGTGTTCCCGCTGGTGTCACCTTGAGCCTGCACCTCATCCATCCTCTGCCCACAAAAACTTTCCTGTGAAGCTCCCGTTTCATACGAGGTGGTGAAGGAGTCGCGTCCGCTGAAACACGAGATGACTTTGACGTCACAGGAAGTGTCATTTATATCAACGGCGTAACCAACACCTACCTCTGGACTCATCAGGATATGAATACAGAGGCTGAGAAAACAGGAAAACATTTGTCAGCCATTTAGGAGACCAGTCTACAGTAAAGTTTGAGGCGCACGTCTGTGAGCTGTACACCAGATCACGGTGAAGTCACCAGCAGTTCCCTTTCGCATTCTAGGAAGTTTCCCTTCTTGGGATTGTTTACAGTGTGACCAATTGCGTGGAAAGGCCGTTGTGTAGATTTGCACTGTACCAGAACAGTGTTTTCTAAACGCACTTGTCGTCTCTCGGAGACTTCTGTCGGCGGGTGGAGCCCAATCACACTGTGACCATGTCGAGTACACATCATGTACACATTGTTTCACTTGCCGCTCCAACCACGGGTCCTGTGACACTCTTGTGTGTTTAAGACGTAGCTTTATTTAGCTGTTTGGCCCCAGTGGAGTCTTTCTAGCAATCACATGCGCATCTCTGTGACACGGGCTCAAAGAAAGGAGCGCTCTGTTGTTGCGTGTGGAGCAGAGGGGCTCTTTGTCCACGCGCTTGTGAGCCCCGTCTATTTCACTGCGGTTCAGGGACTTTTCTCGTTTCTCTTTATCCACAGGTGATAAATATCATCAACGCTGCCCAGGAGAGCAGCCCCGTTACGGTGGCGGAGGCTCTGGACCGTGTGCTGGAGATCCTCAGGACCACTGAGCTCTACTCCCCTCAACTGGCCTCCAAAGAAGACGACCCCCATACCAACGATCTGGTCGGGGGGCTGATGAGTGTAAGAGGCAGACCCCCAACGCCCATTCATAAGTTAACAGGCCGCACACAAAACGCTTTATAAGGAGTTTGAACCAAGAAGCTTTTTTAAAAAAAAAATCTTTCATATTGTAAAAATGTTCTAACGTCATGCAGGAACAAGCATTCCTCTCACATCCGAGAATGTTTTGGCCCCTCATATCAAATGAAAAGTGTATTTTTGGACTCCAGACAGGGCCTTTGTTTATTCTTTTTCTAATTTGTTGAATAAGCTTAAATATGAGGCGAGTCAAAGTAAGCAGATGTTTATGTGGATGACGAAGGTACAGTTTCGGAATCAATATACAGTATATGTTATTTTGAATGAAAAAAAAAACAAAACAAAACAAGGTTAAGCAGGTTAAATCCACTAACGAGTGTTTATTTAATGAACCCAGAGGATCGTGTTGCATTCGTGTGAAACCACGGAGCTCAGACATATGTAAATGAAGTGGCGCATTTCACTAAAACAACAAAACTGTCCTCCTGATGAGAAGACTTTCAATGTGAACACAACACCTGTCAAATCCCTCAGGTGTTAATTGTTTTGTTTTGTTTTATTTTTAAGATACACTGCTGCCCACAAAAACACGTTCCTCTTTTTATTCCTACTTCTATTTCATCACCTTTGACCTTTGACTGCATACTTGGTCTCGGTTACTCTTCAGCAAGAATTAATCACTTTGTTACAGTCATTTCATGAGAAGAGTACAAATATTTTATGCTACTTTCATGGAAAACAGTATCTTTTTTAATGATATTTATAGAGGTTTTTTGCCAAGAATGTTTTTGTAGATTTATGGCAGAAAGCATGAGAGTTAAAGTATTCTAAAAGGACAGACTTATTCTTTTATGGGTTCAGTCTTTACTTGTAAGTTAAGGTATTCTTTTATTAGTTCCACAAGGGAAATAATAATAATATCAACAACAATAAAAATTAATAATAACCACCATCATCTTTTCTATTCCCACAAAACAAATGTGTTTTGAAGATATGTGTTCTAAATCATTCATTTTGGAGTCTTTTGCTTTAAGAAGTTGAACTGAATGTGCTGGTATTTTTTTAACATTTGCAGAATAAATAAATCATAAATATGTTTTTCTTTCTTCTTTCCCCTCAAGGATGGGCTGCGGAGACTCTCTGGGAATGAATACGTCTTCTCTAAAAGTAAGTTTTAAATACTTACGGACTCATCACATTTATCGTTTCTCAAATTAATACAATATGATACATGATGTAATGACAGTAAAAAAGAATTACACGTTGAAGTCCCTGTACATTCCTTTAGTTCTTGTCCCTTTGAATGATTAGGCCTCAGCTTGAAATGTAGAAGAGCTATTTCTGGGAAAGTCGTGACGTGGACTTTGTGATTATTCATCCCGTTTTAACATTAACGGGAGAGCGACGGGGCTGCCAATCAGGCTTACGCGGCTCTGAGAAAGGGACTAATCAGGAACAGGGTGCGGGTTAACCTTAGGTGTGCAGGAGATTCACTACAATCAACCACCTTTGGCTCAGTGTGCAAATGTCACAGCGATGAATTCAATCAAACAGAGAAATCAATCATTGGAGGCGATGCTTGTTGTAGTTAATGCCTGAAGGAAAAAAGACTGATCAACGTTGGCGAAGAAAGCCTTTCTTTTTGCGCAGCCTCACATTTAAGACGAGAAGCAAGTTGCATAAAATAAACGTTGAAGCGTGTTGGATTTGAGAACATACATGGCCTTCATTACAGATGGGAAAGCGTTTTGTCTGCAGTGGGTTCTCTTGTGAATAAACTAAAAAACTGAAAGTAGAGACAGTCCTGGTGAAAGGGCTCCCAATGGGCTCTGAGCATTGACAGTGTGCAGTCCTGAGCCTGTGATGTAACTCTATTATAATGATTAAAGTCACTAAAGCACTTCACCCAGAGACGATCAGAGCCAGGATCCCATTTACCGAGAATCTGTCTCCTTTTGTCATCAACGTGAACACGGTGCCCTCTCCTCTGAGCTGGAGCTCCATCTGCTCTCTCCCTTCTTTAAACAGTCTTATCTTACACCATCGTTCTCCAGGAACCAGATTTACAAAGTAAGATATCTATCTAGCATATTTGCACGTGTGTATAAAAACAAAGAAATTAAGAGCCAAGGTTGGTACAATCGTCCATCTTTTTTTTTTTTTTTTTTAAATCAAATCCAACACAGCTCTCTCTCTCTTAATTTGATCCTTTTATGGCCAGATCCACCTTGATCGCCTTCGTGTGAAAGTCTTGTGTCTTCTGTCTGTTTGTTAGATATGAGCCAGAGCCAGCTGGCCATCCCCGTTACTCTGAATGATGTGCCTCCGTCCATTGCTGAGATGCTGAATGATGAGGAGTGCTGGGAGTTTAACATCTTGGAGCTGGAGGCAGCGACGCATAAGAGGTACGAAGAAAAAACGACCACCGTTGATGCAAAGAGATTTCCATGTTTTGCTGATTATGCAAGAGTAATGTCATTTAACGCTTCACTGGTAATATTTAGAATCATCAGAATTAGAATAGTAGTAATAGAATTTTTAGTCCCAAAGGAAATTGTTGTTTTTACACATCGTCCGTGTCAGAGTCAAAAATATATTTATATAAAGATATGAAAAAAATATATATACATACATAATATACAAACATACATAACATACAAACAGCGGCTGGATAGCTCAGTTGGTAAAGCATAGGGGAACCGGGTTCAATTCCCGGTATGAGTGTCCAGTGTGGGTCCTTGGGCAAGACCCTTCACGCTACTGCCTACTGTAGTCACAAGGGGGGCGTGTGTCTAATTGTGCCGCTCCCAATGACCAGCACAATCCCGGATAAATACAAGGTTTGTGTCAGGAAGGGCATCCAACGTAAAAACTCCTGCCAAATCAAATATGTGGCGACGCCGGAAGGGGAAAAGCCGAAACAACTTATCATCATCATCATCACATAATATACAAACATAACCTTTCCGCGTATTGTAATTCAACTGGGCTGGGATGAGATTTTTTTTTTGCTAGCCTAACTTCACTTTTTAGTCTTAAAGCTGGTTACAATATGTGATTCAATTTAGATCTGATTTTGTCTACGTCCAAGTGGTTATTATGTATGGCGATAGAAGTCGTGTAAATGATTGGAATTTATGTCTAATTGATTGGATCTTTGGATCTGAGCCACACCCCGGTTCAAAGCTACTTGTTCTTGTTGTTATTTTGTTTTGTTTTTTGTTTTCTTATTATTTATTTTAGAATTATTTCCTTTTATTTTCTTTTTTTGTTAAAAAAAAGGGAAAAATAATTAATTCCATAAATATGGTCATTGTATGGACACAATATTTGCAATGTACAAAATAATATTTTCTTTGTAATACATGTGATGTGTTCATTATGGAAAAGACAATAAAATATAAATAAAAAGAAAAAAAAAAGGAGACGTGGCTCTGTTAATAGAGGAAATAGATAAAAGAAGGTTTCCATCTGTGGTGACCAGACACTGATGACCATCTTTCATACAGAGCTACTTTCATATTCAAGGGGTTCCACTTCCTGATTATTTCCCTATGCAAGTTTCATTAACTAACTAACACAGCGGTAGTTAGAAAACACTTCCATTCTCACAGGTGATGGGTGACCGAAATCTTTGTTTTCATCCGTAGCTCATGAATAATACTTCCAACCAACGAGAGTTTTAGTATCTAGAGTAAAGTTCAGTACGTAAAGCAGCTCATCCTCATGTTAAAATAGGCAACAACCTGTGTCCCAGACAGCAACATTCACTCATAGCATGGTACGTATACAAGATAAAGACAAAGTGTTTGAGGTAAAGAGCAGGTTTCGAACAAAACCCTGGTGATCATTAAGTCCTTGTCGGTGTTAAAGCTGTTCTTCCGTGTCTGCACCCCTGCAGACCACTGACTTACCTCGGCCTGAAGATCTTCACAAGCTTCGGAGTGTGTGAGTTCCTCAACTGCTCTGAATCCACCCTACGCTCTTGGCTGCAACTGATGGAAGCCAGCTACCACTCTTCCAACTCCTACCACAACTCCACGCACGCCGCCGACGTGCTGCACGCCACTGCCTACTTCCTACGAAAAGAGAGAGTGAAGGTTAGAATGAGAGGCTGCTTGTTTGACGATGCAAATTCCAGCTGAACTTGTCCCGTGAGTCTTCACCCTGCGCGTGTGATGTCCTCTTCAGAGTAGTCTGGACCAGCTGGATGAGGTGGCAGCTCTGATTGCGGCCACGGTGCATGACGTGGATCACCCAGGCAGGACCAACTCATTTTTATGTAACGCCGGCAGTGAACTGGCCATTCTCTACAACGACACTGCAGTGCTGGAGAGTCACCACGCAGCGCTGGCCTTCCAGCTGACCGTCCGAGACAGTAAGAGCAACGTCTTCAAGAACATCGAAAGGTAAGGAGCAGTTCAGCAGGTTTTATTAGAGCTACGCTGAAGGGGATTATTATTATTCTTATTTTATTATTATTCATTATTATTCTAGATTATTAATGAATTACTATACTTACTATATGACTATTTATTACTATATAATTGACTATGTCTCTTTATTGATCTTTGTTGTTGCACTCAATCTGTTCTTTTCTTTATTTATATTTATTTATTTATATTACTAGGAATTGCTCATATTTTTCATCATATTTGCAGAATCTCTTGTGTGTGTCCTGTCTTGTGTGTGCTGCTGTAAGCTGAAATTTCCCCATGTGGGACTAATAAAGGTGTATCTAATCTAATCTAATCTAATCTAATCTGTGGTGAATATTCACTGTGAGCTATTTCAGCAGATCACATATAATACTTGTGGCTCCACCAGGTAGCTTACACTGTAGCCCATTGTCAAATACTTATGAGTCAGTCAGACATGGTCACGCCTCAGTGATGCAGATTCATTTATTTGTCTGATTATTTGGCCTCTGATGGACTAGTCCAGCAGACACCAATTTAAAATGACACGTTATTGACCAGTATTCAGTCACGTCTCAAGAACAGATGATGATGAGTACAAAGCTTACAGCTATGCACGTAAGTGTGAATATGTGCCTTCCACTCATTCTTGCTCACTGACTGCTGCAACAATGTTACTGGCTGGCAATGTCTGGTCCCCATAGGTTCTGCCCCATTGCGTAGTTCACATAATAAAAAGGTCCAGTCCGGTGAATTTATGGCAATTACTTTGCTGAATTTGTGCATCTGTTGGTTATAAGTAATACACAAAGCACAATTAATGTCATAAGCGCAACCGGTACAAGTACACTGTAAGTTAAATCCGTAAAAATTAGATGTAACTAAATCTACTTGTGTCCTTTTCCAGAAATCAGTACCGGACACTTCGACAGGCCATCATTGACATGGTTCTGGCCACAGAGATGACCAGACACTTTGAGCACGTCAGCAAGTTTGTAAACAGCATCAACAAGCCAATGGCCGCCATCGAGGAAACTAGCACGAGTGTAAGTCACTGCATTGAAGAGTTAAAGTTTTACCGGAAAAGTCACAGTAAATATCATAGTATGCGTGGTATTTTTTAATTTGGACTTTTATATTGCTTAAGTCTTCACCTCTATGACTACATATCCATTGATCAATTTAAACCTCAACAACACTAACTACCCACCACTGTTTTGTTCCAACTTACCAATAATTTTTGAGCAACTTATCGACATCTGCGGTAGTATTACTCTCTGCATTTTTCAGTGTAAATCATGCATTTTCCTTTAATTCACTGGTCATGATAAAAAAGGTTATTATATCAAAACAGACAACATTGAAGAAAAAGTGACTTTTCCAGTAAATGATATCATTAATTGAGGTTAAAAACAATTGTCTCTAATCACTGTCATTTATCAAAAACTCCATGGGTTTTACTGGTGAATCAGTGTTGGAGCAGATGAAGGTGTTTCCATGGTAACTACGGCGTCCTCTGAACATCCATGTGGGTCATATCTAATGAAAGAACACAAACTGCATTTTACCTCAGTTACAATAACTGAATTAAGTAATCAATTTAAAAAAAAGAGATTGATGGAAGTAAATAATTTTTCTGGAGAAGCCATTTCATTTCGTTTTTGCTCCTCTTTAGTCATTATAGATTTTCTTGTCCGTGCTCACTTGATTTGAACTTCACGGAGCCCTGGAAGGGACATGGTGGGAGAAAAAAAAAGAGACCATTTATCTTGGGAACCCGAGATAATTAAGTCAGGATCCAGACATATATAAATCGGGATCCCGAGATAATTACGTGTCACATAAATGTCCCATCGGGGACTCCATAGTGACGTTAACATGTTTCCGGGTCAGTTTGGAGCAGTTGGAACAACAATGGAGCAGTTCATCGAGTTATTTCAAACTTGGACTCAAATATAAAGATATAAAGTCAATACTTTGCATCTTTTAATATGTGAGCAACATCTTAAAAGAATTGTCCGCGCAAAGGGACACGTGTGACGGAAAGCCTATTCCGACCCGGCGATCCAGTTCAAATTCATTAGCGACCAGCTACAGTGCTCTGGACAGCTCCACGTCGAAAAGTTGATTCGGAATCTTGAGATAATTAAGTCACGATCCCAACATACCTATGTCAGGATCCCAACATAATTATCTCGGGATCCCGAGGTAAATGGTCTCCTTTTTTTTCTCCCACCATGTCCCTTCCGGGGCTCCGTAGAACTTTGCTTCCCCCCTCCCAAAAAAAAAAAAAGCATCCTCTGCCCCCAAGTTAGACTTCGAACATGTCACCAAAGACTACACATCATGTATGTCACAATGGCGCATGCTAATCAAAACTGAAACAAAAAGTCCAACTGAGATTATCATGAAATATCCACACCTGTATTCTGAGCCAAAGCTCCATCCCTTCATAATCTTCTTGGTGTAAGAAATACAGTCAAACCTCGGTGCTCGACCGTAATTAGTTTGAGAAGTCTGGTCGAACACCAATTTGATCGAGTACCAAATTAAGTTTCCCCATTTAAAATCATAGAAACAGCATTTAATTCATTCCTGAGAGTGAAATTGCTTCCCATTTGATCATCTTAATGTTATTTATGCATCAAATTAAACAGAAATAAAGTAACAATAACAAATTGTATGTAAATAATAGTAACATATAATGAAATATAACCAACGGAAATTTTTTTTCTTCCCTTTCCGTGATTCCGTTGTTTGATAATTGCCATCACTCCTACCGCAACATCACTTGCTACTATAATGTCCATTTGTAGGAGTTCCTTCTTGAATTGGATAGTGATACACACAGTTTTACGTTTCACACCAACAACAGTATCACTGGTTTTCTCCCTAGACATTATAAGGATGGAAATAACAAAGTAAACAACGCAACAAACAACGCACACAAACAAGTCAACGTTCGGAGACCACGCAGCAAGTAGGCAGACCGCTTCAGTCGCTCGGGTATCGTCGGGTGGCTGACTAAAGCAGTCGGGTGGCCGAGTAGAGCTGAGTTCGGGCTCCAGGTTTTTGTTCGGCCACCGGGTCAGGAAAAATTTTAACTTTTGATTCGAGTACCGATTTGTTCAAACTGTGAAACGCTCGAGTACCGAGGTTTGACTGTACAGTACATCAATCAAAGTCCATGAAAGATACACGAGTCCCATCATGAACATTATGATCGGACCTGATTTGTGACATCACTTCCTTCTTGCAGAGTGTGAACAGTGACTGTGAAGGTCAGGCTAACATCAGAAACTCTCCAGAGAACCGGCTGTTGATCAAGAGGATGCTGATAAAGTGTGCAGACGTGTCAAACCCGTGCCGGCCGCTGGAGCTCTGCATTGAGTGGGCGGGGCGTATCTCCGAGGAGTACTTTGCGCAGGTTTGTACCTTGTACTTTTAAATCAGACAGGCTCTGAGGCACTGTGGACAGGTCATAGTCTCCCCTGGAGGTGTGGGTTCGAATCTCACTTCAGACATGAAACCTTCTGGGCCAGCCATGGCCTAGAGGGCTGGACAGTTGCTGGTTAAATTCTCTGACCTGGCAGAAAAAAAGTTGTTGCACTTAACTTAAATTAAAGGCACCTGATATGGCAGAAGTGTATGTGGTGTCTGTTGATTCTAGTAATAGTTATAGACCAGAGGTCTTAAAGTCATTGTAGTTCAGGGGCCAAATTAAGTCAAATTTAGTCCAAAGTAAAAATAATAACAGACTTCCATATCAATAATGTCGACTCCAAACTTTCCTTATATGGTGAAAATGTTTACGTCTACAAACTGTCCTTTAAAACAATGTGATTAACATTAACAACCTCGGAATTCCTAACAAAAAGAAGTGTAATTTAAACATTTATTATACCTCAGTTTATAATTTATATTTATGTCATTTTGTTTATATTTGTTCAGGTTATTTTTGTTTTTCTGTGAAATGGTATTTTGTTTTAGTGTAAATACAGGAAAATTAGATGAAAATATTTATATTTCCACAGAGAAATATCTGAAGTTGTATTTAGGTGTTATTATGATGTTATGATGATCATGTTTTTCTCAGTATGTACATATAGTACAACTATAGTTTTTGCAGATATCTTAGGTGTGATTTTTGGTTTTCAAAAATTCATCCCACAGGCCAGATTGGAACCTTTGTTTGTACACTGACAAATCAAGAATCTTAATCACACTGTTTTTTCTTTTCTTTTTAATAATGTGAAGGAGCGATGCGTGTTTGTCATTCATTTGTCTTTGCTCTGCAGACGGATGAAGAGAAGCGTCAGGGGCTGCCGGTGGTGATGCCCGTGTTTGACAGGAACACCTGCAGCGTGCCCAAGTCGCAAATCTCCTTCATAGACTACTTCATCACCGACATGTTTGACGCCTGGGATGGTAAGAGCACACCACCTTCACATCCTGATGTGAAATTGTTCACGGTGTGTGAATGCGTCCCTATTCACAGCATCTTCAGTCATTTCTGTTTTCGAATTCAATTACAAGAAAGCAAGTGTGTTCTCGTTAAAGTAGAAAAGACAATTAATGCTGTTTTACAAAGGTCACAGTCACGGACGCAGCAAGCTCCCTGGAACTAATTGATATTGTGCAATACATTACAATAATTACAATAATGACGGTTACATTTATGCACTACAAGTGTCAGATATAAACCCCAAATAAACCCCACATAAATAAGTGAAACGATGAGTCACAGAAATGATGATATAGATAGGCAGGCAGATAGACAGACTGACAGATGGATGAAGGGAGGGAAGGAGACAGACAGAGATAGATAGATAGATAGATAGATAGATAGATAGATAGATAGATAGATAGATAGATAGATAGATAGA
>JAPTHA010000005.1:27935531-27948404 GCA_029814585.1 Gymnapogon annona | reverse complement strand
CTGCAGCTTTTAGTGATGAGCTGATCATTGAACCAGGTGTGATGGAAGAGGGAAACATCTAAAACATGCAGGACTATAGCTCTGCAGGACCCGAGTCGCAGACCCTCGCTCTAATTCATTCATCCATCCATTCGTCCGTCTTGCAAAGCCACTCTATAGTAGACTGGTAGGTTTGTGGGACGCGCGCGCCCCCTGGTGGTGAAATACGGGTGTTGTAGAAACGGAAGCGGATGAGTCATATTTGCAGACAAACCAATGAGCTCCCTTTGACTGGGATGTAGAAAAGACAATGATTTATTCAAGTCAGCTTTTTTTTTTTTAATTTAACTAGTGCTTGCATACTTTGGTGTTGAAACGGTGTAATTTCTCCTTTTTAAGTCAGCCGTTGAATGCATTCCTATTCTTTCAGAGCACTTTTTTATTTTTTTTAATAAAACACACAGGTAGTATTTGAAAGCACTATTGAAAGGAGCACACATCCAGACGGTTTAACATGAGATAAATGACAGTAAGAGAGGCACTGAGATATATTTGTGCCACTTGTGTTTCCTCGTGATGGTTATGACTGAAGGAGGACATGTTGCTTTGTGTGTGCACGTGTGTGTGTGTGTGTGTGTGTGTTAATCGAGGAAACACACATGGCAGTATTTACCAAGAGCTCTTTACAGGTGCCTTATTCTTTAGTCATATTTACAGGAAGAAAAGTGATATGGGTTTATCATCGTATGGAATAATACAAATAAACCAACCAAAAAGCTTCCTCTAAAAAGTCAAACTAGCTTTTTAGAGGAAGCTAGTTTGACTTTGGGAATGTTGCTTTGTGGTGTGTGCTACAGTTATGATGAGTCACTGTGTGTGGACATTTCTGTCACGATGCGGTTCTGACATTTGATCACATTTTTTTTTAAGTAGTCATTGAATCAGGTACAGTAGGAGCTGATCATGTGTCAAGTGATGGTTTCATTTCACTTCCTGTTTTTTTTTTGTTTTTTTTTTAAAAAGACAGAACAGATCCCACCCGTGTTTAGTGTATTTATGATGATGATGTAGATGTTTTGTTTTGGGGGGTTTTTTCCAATGATCCAGGTATTAATCAACGCCTTAATCCTGCCATCTTTCACTGTCTTGGTCTGCTATTGTTGCGACACACTGTAAACTACCTAATGTACCTGCTGATCTTGTAAATACTCAGCTAATATATCATTTTGCTTTGCTTTTTGACTGTTATACACCTATGTTGCAGCAATGACTTCCAAAAATGTCTTTCTTTCTTTCTTTTTTGTTTTTTTTACATTTGATTTGAAACGTGGCTCCAACTCTGAATGTTTCATGACAGCTCGGACTAATCATGACAAGATATTTTTGCTAGTCAATGATGAAGATTTCTATTCACAAAGACAAGTTAGATATATAAAACTTACAAGTCAGACAAAATATGCCTTTTCTTTCCTGTGAGCGGTATGACTGGACGGTGATGACTTTGATTAGAGAAGTGTCGGCTCATTCTGAGTCCACTGAGGCAGAACCACATGATATAAACTGCCTGTTATATCATGATAAGCCTTCATCACTTACAGTAATTTCCTCTCCTTCATCTCTGACACACACGGCAGCAGACAACGTGCCAATTGCGTGGTGTTTTGTATGATTTCTATAAAACAAAATTAAGAAAAAAAAACAATTACATAATTACAGTGATGTTATTATACAGTGCAAACTATTTTTCAAATGAAAAAGTTATGATTACTGGCCACGAGAGACAGTAACGCGTGTTGGAAAATATTTCATTGCGTCATGCATCGTAGTGACAACTCTTTGCATCAGAGCCACAGAAAATCTTCGACAAAATTAATGTATTTTGCTCTCTCTGGATCATGTCTTATTTTGATGTTCTCTGTTAATCACAGAAATGTATTGTGAGAGACAATTAAAGTTTTCTTTAAATATAACGTGTTGCATGAATGGTACGTCGTCATAAATTACACCACAAAACTCACTAAGAGGCTCAAAATGCACAGATGTATGAAATATATGCAAGTTATATATATGTAAATATGTAAGTAACATCCATCATTATGGAAGCTTGCTCCTAAAATAATAACTGTATGTAGCATATAATATTTATTTTACTGATGTAGCAAGGTTCATGGTAATGCATAAATACACTGCAATACAATGAAATAAAAATCTCAAAAGTCAATGACTTGCTTTGGGAAAAAAAAAACTTTTAAAGCAGTCTATCATTAGTCCAAATATCTTAAGCAGCCAGAAATCATTAGAAAATTACAGAATGGACCAAGTAAGGTTTCCCATTAAAAAATGTTCCAATAAAATGAATCAAAAGGTTAAATATGAGTAAATAAATATCACTGATGTTTTATTCTATATATTTATTTGTTTTATTTGATCAAGTGTATGTGGGTTCAGAACATGAAAATAAAAAGATGTTTTTAAATATATATATTGTTTATGCATTGGTAGATCCATGATAGTTCACACACCAGAACCGCCTCAGTCATGTGACATTAACTTCAGAAAGATCTAGTAAATAGCCATAGAATTCCATTATGTTAATAGATTTGCAAAAAAAAAAAAAAAGGCTAATTTAATACCAGTACTAATAATAACTACAAAGCACTGGGAGAGTCTTCTGCGGGTGTGTTTTGTGAAGACATCTGGGCTCGGGGGAAATCTCTGTATTTGAGGTAGATGAAGCTGTGTGTTGTATAACACAGAGAAGAGGGAGTGGGATTATATTAATGTTTATAGTGGGATTATATAAATGTTCTTTAAAATGATTTTTTTGAAGGCTGCCCCCCCACTCACCCCACACACACCCCATGCATCACACACATGTGCAATCATGTAACGTGCAATAACCCCCCCCTCCACCAGAACCTTCTTGTACCTTTTTGTAGTGCACCTTTTGCACTACAATGTATTTAACTGTAATTTTATACTACGGTATTCTTTGCAATGTTTTTATACTGTTTTATACCGGCTGTCATGTGGAGCTGCCAAACTGAGGTTCACAGTAAATGTTGTTGACAATGTTATACAGTGATAATAAAGGATTAGTGTAGACCTCCACCAAGACAACTCAGCTCCCCACCATGTTGCTGTAACATAAATTAACCTTTTAGTGGGTTACCTGGCAACAAATAAACAAGGATATACCACCTGAGAGGTTATTCAACTGAAAATGCCATTAAAAAAATCCTGGATCACCACCAAAATCGAATCACCTGTACCTGTTCTGAACATTTCCTGAAAATTTAATTACAATCCATTTATAACTTCATGACTTGGACAGACAGACTCTGGTGATTACATAACCTCCTTGGCGGCGATAACTAGACAAGGGTGTGGAGAGCGCAGACCTCCGGCAAATGGCAACTAAGGCAACATGTCTGTCCAGCAATAACATATAGGAGCCTTGAAGTGGGTTACCTAGCAACAGATCAACAAGCCATAGCAGCAGAGAGGTTATTCAACCGAAAATGCGAGGAAACAATCCTGGATCGTCCCCCAAAATCCAATCACTTGTTCCTAGTCCCATTTCAGACCTTTCCTGAAAATGTCATCAAAATCTGTCCACAACTTTTTTTTTGTTGGGACATGCACAGACAGAGACAAGCCCTCGTGTTTACAAGAACCTCTTTGGTAAAGGAATAACTCATGGCTTATGCAGAAAGTGGTCGGACGGGAAAAGGGTAAGAACGTAATGGCTGAAGGCAGTAGCAGAGACAGCTGCACATGTGGCAGACACTATACCAGGGTCTGAAACACAATGTGTGTGTGTGTGATGACAACCCCTGGTGACAGACATACGAGTTTAAAGACATTAGAGTGTTTCATAGATGAGGTATTTATTTCGGGGTTTTTTGAAAAAAACAACAAAAAAAACGTGAAATACTCTGGAGTAAAAAGGCAACGAGCCAGTCTTCACATCATCATCACATGCAGACAACCATCATCACAGTGAATTCAAGTGGTTTGATACAAACATTAATCGATATCCATACACGACTATTTTTAAAGGCTGCTGAACTCGGGGTTCAGAGGTCAGAGTCCTCCGTTCTCCTCAAGTTTTTGGAAAAGTGCCAGGCTGCGCAGGTGGGACTGTCTTTCTCCGTTCTTCCACAGGATGAGCAGGTGGTCGGTGGAGCAGGTCACCAGGCCATTCTCCTTGAAGCTCACAAACATCTGACAGGTTTAAATGAAAGGGATCACTTGGACATCCCTCCAAAAATAAATAAATAAATAAATAAATAAATACATACATACATACATGTACACTGACAGTGACAAACAAAACAAAAAAAACCAAAAGAAACGCACAATCTGGATTTTTTTGGTGTGTGTGTGTGTGTGTGCTCGATCACATCACATTAAATGCATCTTCTATAAGTGTTGAGTATGATGTGAATGTGCCACTGAAGTGATCCGCGTACGCTGAAGAGGTCCTGACGTACTGCATGATCACGCACTGTGTTTAAGAAAGTAAGCGTGATCTGGCCGTTAAGACTAAAGTTGTGTTGCAAAATATCAGATATGTATCAGACTCAGGACCACATAGAAAAGTGGCCTTTTATATGTGTTTATAAGTTGTTCGGGGAGGGGGGGGTTTGTGACTGTGTCCTTGTAGTCATTTTAGAAAAGGTTCCTCGTCTTTGATTTTAAATGCCGTTTTCTCTTTGTTTTCAAATGCTGTCTAATGGTTTATATTTTTAATCACGTAAAGCACACAGAGTTACTTTTTGTATGAAATGTGCTCTATAAATAAAGCTGCCTTGCCTTGCACAGGTTGGACTTGTTCAAACGGTCTTGAACAGATCAGATACAGGTCACACATGGACATAAAAATTTCTGATTCGGGCCACAGAACGCGGCCTAAGATACATACACACCACCACCACCATGTATTCTTACCTGAACTGCACCTGAGTGACCAATCAGATCGCCCGTCAACTCCAGCATCCTGATGTTAGGGACGTCCATCACCTTCTTTGAGGGGGCACCGGTCTGTTTACCTGGCCGCCCAAAGGTCCACATCCCAAAGAACCCTGAAGAAATTTGTTAAAAAGAGCAGTTTCAACATGGCTCTCAATGTTTCAATGTTTGTGGGGTTTTTTGTTGTTTTCATGTTTTTGTTAGTTTTTTTGTTTTGTGTTTTTTTTTGTTTTTTGTCTGTTGTCTCTGATCCTGCCATTGTGAGTTGGGAATGTCGTCTTGTTGTCTGTGAACGTAACTGTAACATTGTCTTATGCAGCATCTACAACCCATACACTCTAACACCCCCCCACCACCACCACCACACTGAACAGCTTACAACTACCAACCCACTTCCTCAAACAACACTTATGCAGATAACGTATACATATTGAATGTTTATTTGAAATGCTTATTTGAAGCGCACCTTAATGCCAAGAAAAATTACTTGTATATGTATGCATGCTTGGCAATAAAGCTGATTCTGATGAAAAATCCCAAATATAATATTTTGGAAAAAAAAAATGTCAGTTTCATCATCACAGGGGGACATCGGCTCAGTTTAAAGCCTCTGAACCCACTTCAGACACACACAGAAATCGACAGACCACATGAGAAGCTGCTGTTTGACATCTGACTCATCCATATAGAGATAGAGAAAAGAAAAACAACAGCTGGCCTTTCAGTGGTGAGTGGCATATGTGCGTCTGAGTCTGACTGTACTCTCCAGCCAGGATGTATTCATAATCACACCACAGCTCCACGCCGACTGTAGAGAGTCATCAAAGACAGACGGCACGGCCACACACTCACACTCAACCACCCCACTTAAGGAGAAATCACAGCCTGTCTTTGAGAACTGGGACACTTCACTTTGCTTTGATTTGTACAACACCACATCTGGACTGCATTAGTGCAACTCCACACCACCCGCACACATCAAGGCGCTGGAGCTGAGTGAAAGCAATTCAACCAGTCTTTGAACTCTGCGAATAATACTCATGCATGGGCTCGAACAGTTTCCTTTAGATGGTTAATCTAGGGAGACAAACTGGGTACCAGCCTCATTCTGGAACTGTTTATGATAAAGCCCCTTCATCAGTGTGGACTCTGGATCCCGCCTGAAACTGTCCGTGTGTTCATATGCTATGATTCACCTGCAGAGGCGGGTTCAGCGGGTAGAGGCAGGTCTTGGATCTCCCACATCCTCACACTGCCGTCCTCAGAGCAGGACATCAGCTCACTGAAAGAGACAAACCTTGATCTACCAGGTTCCACGCAGACTCCGGTGTAATAAAAGTGCACAAACAAAGGCACCTTTCAGATCAGGACACTAATGTTTATAGTACTGTTTACACTGAATTACTGTTTATAATACTATTTACACTGATGTGTAATGTTTTTCACTGTTTATAGTACTGTTTACACTGATGCGTAATGTTTTCACTGTTATAGTACTGTTTACATTGATGTGTAGTTTTTTTTTCTTCACTGTTTATAGCACTGTTTATATTGTGGTGCAATTTTTTACACTGTTCTCAGTACTGTTTACATTGTGACATTGTTACTGTCCATCTTACTTATTTCTTATTTATATTGACTGTGTGTGTTGTCACCTTGCACTGCAGCCACTCATGGCTTTGGATTCACTTCAAGAATCTTGCACTTTTGTATTCCATATTTATTTGTGTTATCAGTTGCCAATCTATGACATTTCGTTACCAGATTCATTGTGTGTGTGTGTGTAATGACCATAAAGGAAGTCTAAGTCTGTTACCTGCATCTGAAAGTCAACACTATGCACTACGTGGTCATTAACTTCATCATTCAATGTTACTTTGTGCAAATAAACTGTAGTGATGAGTTTGTTTTTGAACATCCCTTCCTGGGATATGTTCTGGCAGTTAGAGGAATTGAACTGCCAACCTCACCTCTGCCATTATCTACAATGTCTGACAGCAAAGCCAAACTGTGCTGTTAGAAAATGCAGACTACAAGTGAAACGCTTCAGTATGTCACAAGCATCTTCCTGATAGATAATCCTTAAGTTACTGGTAAAACTAAATAACTACTGACAACGCTAGTGTCAAGACTTTACAGAATGGAGAAGAGAACGAGGAAGAAGAATTTGAACCCAACTGGTCTACTGATATGGTTGAGTTCACTACAGTGCGATGTGATTTTTATTTTAATTTAATGTTATTGAAAGGGATCCTTCAACCTTTGAACATAGTTCTTCAAGGTTTGCTCTGAAATTTCACATCAGCATTCTATGTAGGAAACAAAAAGCATGAAAAAAGTCATTTATGAAGTTAAATTTAACATATGTAACCTGCAGTTGTGAATTACTTTTTACCTTAAGGAGTGTTGATGTATGAAAGCATTTAACAGTACGTGTGCACACATTTCCCACAATGCAACGCAGTACTCATATGAAAGCTGAAGCTCATCTTTGTAAAAAACGTCTCATCACCTGTCAGACAGCAACATGGTGTGTAAAACATCCGAGTCGTGGGCAACTTTTCTGTAGGCCACCACTGTTTTGGTCTGGATGCTGTAGACGTACAGACCGCTGCCCACAGCCGCCAGGATGAGCTACAACACACACAGCATCACTTCATGAGCCACATGTATACGTATAAGACCATCAAACTCAGCTGGTGTTTGTTCATCCCGTCTCCCTCACCTTTCCGTTGGTGGTTAAATGCTGAATGGACATTTCGCTGGGTTTAGGAGTGCTCATTCGTATTTCAGCGTGAGGGGAGCTCTGTGACTCCTCCCACAGGATGTGTTCATAGGCCAGGATGTTCCAATCCACCGCGTCCCACAGAATGAGCTCGCCCACATGTGAGCCGCTGGCGAACAGATTGTCTGAACGAGATAAGACAACAGCACACATGGAAACGTAATGAAACTGATGCAGGGACTCTTGATTCAGATCTTCCGCTGTTTTTCAGATGAAAGCTCACCATTGACGTTTATCAGAGCCCGTATTTGATCCCGGTGGTCGGACAGACAGCGGATCTCAGCCACAGAAATGGAGGAGTCAGCAGAAACTGTCAGTCTGTAGATTACTGTAGCAAAAAAACAAAAACAAAAAAAACAGAGAAACTGTTCATCTTTTTTTCCTCCATCTAGAGGATTTGGCTGGATTTTCTGTGGAGTTCATCTGACAACCCCAAAATATTTCTTTTACCGATCTCTTTATCCATGGCAGATGCAACACAGTTCTTGGGCAGCTCAATCAAAGCCGTAATTCCTACAACATATATATTAAAAAAATTAAAAATGCAGTATTCATCACTTTATGTGTAAACTGCCCTCCCAAGTGAATGTAGTAACAAAGTAATCCCCAGTGTTACAGAGTAGCTAATTACATGAAACAAATTCATGTAATTAAAAAGAGATACAAATAGAATATATGTTTTTGTTCTAAAACATGGGATTCATTGTTTCTTCTTCTTGCTGTGTTGTAGTAACCTCTTTATGTATTTATAAAAATATCATCAAAGCTGCTGCGACAAACTTAGTGGCAGGTCAAGCTATAATTACTGAAAACGTTTCAGTTTACATTGAATGGGTATAATTTTAGAATTTTGTACGAGCTTAAACCATTTGTACGGTAAAATAAAAAAACAATAATGTGACATATTAGATTTGATGTGGTGATTTTTTGACCTCTTCCAACATTTTAACAAACTAGAATATTTAAAAAGTAATCTTCTTAGCACTGATAAGAGCATATGTTGTGTGATAGTTCTCCGACCCGTCTTTACCTGTGTCACTGTGGTTCTGTCGGTGACACTGCAACTGAAACTCTTTGTTCCACAAACACAGCTCTTCTCCACCAGAGAGCCACAAACACAATCGCTCAAGCACCAGCAAACACTGTAAGAGATACAGATGGTGATATGTGAAATTTATCAAGAGCGACTCTGAAAACAATACAAAAATAAGACCGGGGTTGCTTGAACATGACTTTACTTTATCAGCCCATCTATGTACTGTACATCTGTGTGGATGAGTCATAATCAAACATAAATCACCTTCACAGAAGATTGAAGATCTGAGATTGTCTGAACCCTGTTCCCTGTATCAGGATCCCATAACTGGCACATACGATTAAGGCAAAATGACAAGTCACATAGGAATATCCTCAGAATGTGTGGCCAAATATTAGCATCGTGAGTTGATGTGCGTTTAAATGTGAACGTGTCTTTTGTTAACAGGATACGCTGAGACTTCGGTCCGAAGACGCGGTGATGAGTGATGTGTGTGTGGTCAGTCCATTGCTGCACTTGAAGGTCGTTATGGCAGTGATTTGCTGTGAATGCCCCCTGAGCTCCAGCAGCTTCTCTCCAGTCTAAATGTTGAACAACAACAACAACAACAAAAAAAGATCACTTCGAGTCATTATTTCATGTACAATGCAAGCATTTATTTAAGGTGCACTGTAATTTTTCACATATATTTTGATGGTGTAAAAAATATCTAGTATATACCTCAATATTCCACACCAAAACAAGTCCATCATCCCCCGCTGAGGCACATCTGAAAGACATAACATGTAAGATATGAGTGGTTTCTCATAAGTCGACTTGGTCATGACACAGATACTGTAGTGAAGGTGTGACAGTCCTCATATTAACGTGTACTCCGAAACACCAAGACAATCTCTATGTGTGCAAAGAGTCATTTCCCATAGGTCCCTCTACAGCAGAGAAATCTTACAAAACATATGTCCTGAGGCTTAGCACCTTAACTTGCCCTCTGACCCTCTACCATCCATACTACCCATTCCCAAAATCAACAGACAGGATGAGAGGATAAAAAAGAGAGATAAAATGAGACGAGGGGAACTGTCCAGGATACATTTTCGGACTTCAAAAGCAATCTAGAGAGAATTTTATGGCCTTTGCCCCCGGCTGCGGACCTGTGTGCGGAGGGGACAAGACCCAGAGGAGGGGGTTATTATTGAAGGAGACCAGGCGTGAAGCTAGCCCCCACCTTCTCACACACATACACATACACGCACTTAGTTCAGTTATAACTCCCAATCTGGGCACTTATGCAGACCCATTCTACCATGCTGGTGTGCAGCGTTCATCCACGAAGTAGAGCAGAGAGGATCAGGTGCAGAACCTTTATATATATATATATATGTGTGTGTGTGTGTGTGTGTGGGGCAGCATTAAAGGGCTTTGGCTATATTGTACACTGCACATACAGACACATAGTGGTGATGATTGGGCTCTTGTCATGCTCTGCAAGTTTGCCGTAGGTGAGGATCTCCTGTCAATCACAGAGGGATAGAGGCCAGCCAAGGGTAGAGGAGAGAGGTTAGAAAGAAAAAGAAAAAGAAAAAGGGGGAGGGGGAGAGTGGCGTTCTGCTTACCTGAAGTCATCAATCTGCACCAGAAATCGAACAATGTCAAAATGTCCTTTCAGCACCTGCAGCTCAGTGAACCAGTTTTTGGGCTGTTCCTCTCCAATGCACAACACCGGGGTTTTCTGCAGACATAAGTGGGAAAGTAGTGAGACAAACAGAATGCGGGTTTCTCTCCTCAGTCGGGAGAAGTTAAAGAAGAGAGAGAGAAAAAATAACAACAAATGTACAGCTAGGGTACTCCAATAGTAGCTTTAGCATTAAGCTAGCTACGTTACAGAGTTAGATTATATCTCACCTCCACGGAGGTCTGAGCCTCCCGACCACCGAGAATCCACCGAAGCATGTTTTAATACCTGTCTGAGGAAACAAAACAAGCACTAATAAGTGTAGAAACCAAAACAGGCAGCTGGTTCACGCCAATGGAAACAGGAACCATAAGAAACAAGCTAGTTCGCCTTTATTAAAACCGTAAGAGGTGATGAACTTACCGGTCATTGGCGTAAAACGGTAACAAACCTTATCTTGAGAAAAACACCGTACGTTTCTTTATCGCGCTTTTGTTTCCTTTATAGCGTACAACATATAATTGTGAACCGAGTAGATGAACAACAACAAAAAAACACCTAACACTGTGATGTGCTTGCTGTGTTGTGAAATAGGTGTTATTTTCTACATCCACAACAAACCATTCATGTGACTCAAACTACGGAAGCTTTGATTGGGCAATATTCATTCGACGCACTAAAAGCAAACGCGATACAATTGTTATTTAATCGTTGCGGCCTCAACTAAACAAAACCAATATGTACAATAGTGTCTTTATGGGGCCATATTTCTGGTCTGTTCTATGTCATAGGTTCAGTTGCAGCCCCCTCCCTGTCCCTGATCAACTTTATTTATTTTTTTCCGGGTGTAATTCTATAATTTGCAGCTAGATGGCAGTGTGTAACAATCCCATGAGATCAGTGGAGCCAAGACCAATGTGCCAGAGAAAATCAAGTAGTTTTATCCAAATGTTTTTCCGTGTATTAATTGACATAATATGCAGAACAGCCGAAGAGAAAACTAAAAATTTTCTTTGATGCTCTTTCATGACTTCTATACTTCCAAGTTTTCCTCGCCCTCTTTTTCCCGCTCCTAATATTATATGACTTTTCCACTGCTGTACTGCTGTTTTTCTTTCATATTGTCATTCTTCACTTTGCATTCTCTCCCTTTGTATGTCTACCTTGTTAAGACATTGATACACACACATCCAAGCCACACATCACCCTGAGCTGTGTCTACTCCTGCTACCCCGATTGAGACGACACGCAGTGTAGGGCCTGTGACCTTCATGGTGGCTCAGATCTGCGGCTGGCACTGATTTCTGATTTAGTGTCGATCCGCCGCGCTTGTCAGGGGCTGTGAGGTGCTTTCCATGCGGTAATAGAAAAGCTCAAGGGCAGCTAGAGAAAGGAGGAGGGTTAGGGAGAGGGATTGGTTCAGGTGGAGTGAATGGGTTTTAGATGCGTGGATGGGTGAGTCTCTGATGTTTCTAAAAATCCAAACGAACAGGTCAGATATGTGGATCATGAGCTGTTCTAGTCAATGAATAATTACTTATTAGACAGAGAGGAGTGGGATTTAAGGTAAACACGAGGAAGTTGCAATAAGGGTAGGATGCCGAGGAAAAAAGTGTAAATTGATGGTACAAAATCTAAAGACAGTTTTTTTGTTTGTTTTTTGTAAAGGCAGATAAAATTAGAGGTGCGAATGTGATTCAGAGGTACAATGAGAAGAAATGAGGAAAAACTAAGTGACTCCTGAGTGCAGTGGCCGTGGTCTGGAGTAGACGAGGTGTCAGATATGACCAATGGCAGGAATCAGCTAAGAGGTGGAGTCATGATGCAATGGTCACCAAAACACTCACAGCACTAAAGACCAACAGAGATTGAAGGGGAAAAAAAGTCTGGCCGCTCCCTCTTCCTCTCCTGGTTCCTGATCTCATCCCCCATCTTCACCCTGTAAGGAAAACAAATGGTTATGATGATGGAAAAGGAATTAAGCTGTAATTTAACAATGGGCCAACAACAGTATTCAATAACTGGCTCCCATCCTCACTGTTCGCTGGAGTCTTGTAGAAGAGAGGGGCTCATTCCTGACCAACACACTTCACTGTCCCTCTTCATCAGGATTTCACTGTATTCTGCTTTACCTACTGTGGCCTCTGCCTCCATTTGAGACCACACGCTGAGCAGAAACTGCACACCAGCGGCAGCACACAGCACTGATCAGGAGACCTACACTGTATGTGCAGACATCAGAATTATAGGCGGATATAGTCACACAGACAGACAGGCAGATAGACAGACTGACAGATGGATGGAAGGAGGGAAGGAGACAGACAGACAGACAGACAGACAGACAGACAGGCAGGTAGGTAGATAGATAGATAGATAGATAGATAGATAGATAGATAGATAGATAGATAGATAGATAGATAGATAGAT
>JAPTHA010000005.1:27915106-27931653 GCA_029814585.1 Gymnapogon annona | reverse complement strand
CACACACACTCACAGACATCAGTTCAGGATTGAGGGATTGTTTCAGTACAGATCCAAAACTTGGGAGACGTTCACAGCCCACTGATGTAAAGCTGCCCATCCTCTCCTCCCTCCGTCACTGTCTGTCTCCACACATCCCTCCTCCTTCCACCACCCCCTCACCCTCCCTCATTTGGTGACCCACTAATGTTCTGTTCATTTTCTCTTATGAATAGATAATGGGCAAAAATCAAATCTCTTCATTTGCATGTAATACAATTAAGACCTTTTCAAACAATGACAAATGGAGGGAGCAGCGAGGTGTCAGTCAGCCTCGTCAGACGGCGGCAAAGACAACGGCGGCCAACCTCTCCGTTTTAACGAAAATTAATAAAACCTTCAAATGGAATTTTCTTGGTACCATCTGGAATAACAATCACCCGAGACTCTCCGAGACTCTGCCTGTCAAAAAACATTAAAGTTCTCATGAGTTTTGGAATCATAATGTGGATGTGAAACCACCAACATACCACTAACTGACCTCACAAATCCAAAGAGTCAGATTTTTTTTTATCATCTAATAAAGGGATGTAACTCCAGAGATCAACTTCAGCTCGATTTATTTAAGAGTAGAGACTAACAGACTCTTTTATGAAATATCAAGGCATAGAGTTGGTACGATTTTAATTTTATACCCACAGAGCAGCGGTTGGGATTAGGTGACCACCATAACTGATCACTGTTATTTGTTATTAAATTGCAATTTTGTTATAATATCAAAGTTAATATACCTTTACGACAATCTATTTGATACCCAATTATTTTTTTTAAAGTTGCATATTTATGAATATATATTTGCACATTATAGTCCTGCTATATCTCCTTGTCTTATACACAAAGCATGTGCACGTGAACACAACAGCCACATATATATGCACACAGGCATGCACACCCAAACATGCATTTAATCACACATATTCTCCTTACACACACACACATGCACAGACTCACACACAGGAAAATTAATGAGCTCTCATTCATAATCCGGGATAGAGAGAGCCATATTCACCCTTGGATGGTTTATTGACTGATTTCATTTATTTGTGTGGAATAAATAGGAGGTAAACATTGGCTGTGCTCTCACATTTTCTTCGACACACTCGCTGCGCAGCATTCTGGGAGAAATGATCCCACCAACAGCGGGGTCACTGATTGGCTACCTCGTCAGCGTGTGACAAATTACCCAATGAGAAACAGGTTACCCATTTCCACAAAACTAATTAACCTGGCTGATAGTGAAACAAATTATTACATTTATGTAATATTATTTCACATCTGTCGCTAGACTGCAAAAATCTTTATCCCCCGTACTCCTCCTCCCCCCGACGTCGACTGTTTTGTGATTGTAAACACAGACATGACTGGAAATGAACATATATTGTATATCACCTTTTCATATTGTGTCTTTCTTTGGGTTAATTAGGTCCATTTAGGGTTCATATCAGCAGAAACAGAACCTCAGACCCACTGCAGTTCATTCAGCTTGAAAACATGAGCTCAATAGTAACATAGATGCAATTTTGGTTTGTTTTGTTCATACTTTTGCAGACTTAAGGCTATTAACGTGACCCAGAATTTTAAAAAATTAAATAAAAACTTGACCATTTATACACCCACCCATTATTGAATATGGGTGGGTGTATATATTAAACATTAACACCTACAGTATATATAACCTTAAAGTGTTAAAACTGTTATGAGTAACACTGAGCTGCAACAGCTGTTTTTTTTTTCACGTTCCATAGAAAACCTGGGGTTTAATGTACACTTGTAAGAATGGCACAGTATTAAGCACATCCAGTTTTGGTCTCATCTATACTTATATTAATGGTTGGATCACTCTGAGAGTTCACTTGTGCGTCACAGAGGAGCACGCGTCCAGTGAAAACCTCATAAACCCACATGTCCACATTGGATACTGCTGGTACAAACACACTTTGCTTTATTTAGGTCTGTTTGCTCAT
This sequence comes from Gymnapogon annona, assembly GCA_029814585.1. Lineage (NCBI taxonomy): Eukaryota > Metazoa > Chordata > Actinopteri > Kurtiformes > Apogonidae > Gymnapogon > Gymnapogon annona. Next base: position 27,929,650 of record JAPTHA010000005.1, on the reverse strand, counting down.
CAGTCTGCACTGGACTTGTATTTTTTTTTGTTTTCTGTCCTGATACAGCACTTTGAAGCACAGAAGAAGATGCTCTTTTCTTGAATTCCCATTGGATTCTATGATGGAAGAGAGCCCCCAGTGGATACAGGAAACCCTCCCCTCAGCTGAAACCTTTACTGCCAACAAAGACAAGGCCAGAGGTCTTGAAATCTATCCCATCTATCAGCTCCTCAATATTAACAACAAGGGTCGTAGGTGAAATATGGGGTATATTCTACAGAAATTACAACAATGGTTTGGGTTTAATTCAATTATTTCAAATGATTGATTTGTGAGTTTGAGCCACGTGTCACATACAAAGTGAACATATACTCCTAAATAACAAAAGGTACACGCACACACGCACACACACACATATATACAGAGAGAGAGAGAGAGAAAGATACTGTATGTGTACAAAGGAAATAATTTCATAAACTAAATGGATATTTGGTTGATGCAATTGACTCATGACTTTCTTCATGAATCACGTGTGCTCAGATCTGATCAAACTGACAGTTTAATTTAATTATATGAAACATGTTTATGTCATTTTTCAAAACACACAGAATGAACCTCAACAATTTACCACAAGCTCAGATATCATGGTGTAAGAGGCATTAATTTAATTGTCTTTTTTTCCTCCTTCCTTTTCCAGTATATTAGTGTCTCTTTAGCCACATATATGAGAGTATGGATATTCTATGTCATTATGATTTGCTGTGATTTGATTCCTCACCGCACTTTGCAAACATATGAACCCATAAGTGCTGTGTAGTGACAGTGTCAATGATGTTCAAGCTGTAAATAACGTGTCATGCGTCTCTGTATCCCAGGTACCACCAGCACAAGGAACTGGATTATTTAGAGAAGATGCAGCCATTACACATTAGCTGTACTTATACACAGAAACACATACCTCCACCCCTGCGCACCTCACCACTATAATGGAGAAAAAATACAAAACATTTGTGAAAATATGAAAATAGAGCAAAATAATTATTTTTTTAAAAATAAAAAATCATTCAGTGAGTCTTAACAATGACACTGAAATTGGATTTAGAACAAAAAGTGAAACACTGTGGAACAGGATGTACAAAAGTACAAAAGTGTGCATTTGGAGCAGTGATGTGAGTATTTACAGTATATGTAAATACTGTGAGAGAGACATATAAAGTATTACATAGTTCATCATTAAATGTGTCCAAGAAGATTTTTAAGGACTAATTCATGTGGAGTGCACCACGGAGTAGAGAGCAGCTCTTTGATTTTTTTTTTTTTTTTTTTTGCTTAGGGAAAACCCAAAGCCATGTCATGTTTTCCACCGTTCACTGTACTCAGCTGTCAGTTATGATGTCTGTCTAATTTGCAATGTTTTTGTCCAAAAAAAAAAAAAAATGATAGAGAAAGGATTTTTGTTGCTAAACATTTTTCAACTTTTATTTATTGTCACTGTATTTTGTAAAACACATGACAACGACTTGTTTTATAAACAAGGCTACAATTTTAGTATTTTGAAATTGTCTTGTGGAAATCATTGTGTCTTTATATTCAACAATGCAAAGTCTTTATCTGACCTATACTGAAAATAAGTATATTTCAGTAAATTTTATATGTAAAAATTTTACGCCTGGTGCCTGGTATAATTTTTGTGAGAATATTTCACAAATGTTCATTCATTAAACCTTTGTGCTGTTGATTTTCCTTTTTTGGGGGAAAAAAAGAGGGTTGATTCATGATGTGACATAATTGAAAATGATTTTTATTTGATCATTTACATTTAATTGATATAAACATGTCCATGAAAACAAAATGATTAAAACATTTAAGAAAGTCATATCTGATCATAAGCACAGACATAATTTGGAACATAAGTTATCACAAACTGACCAAATGGGAACAAGAGTGCTTCCGCTACACAAAACATCCTATATAACAGATTATAGATAAAGTCAGTGTTCCATGTCTTAATTTATAGTATTTCCCCTATTTTTTTTCTTTCTTTCCTTCTTTCTTTCTTTTTTTTGCCTTGGACAGCACATGCAGTCAAGTCATTTTTCTGTGTTGTCCTGATTCCTGTCCAATCCCCTTGTTTCCTCATCATTTTGTCCTTTCTCTTCTATCTAAGACCAGGTGCCTCCTCTGTGCACCTCCATGTGCGCATGTGCATGCCTGTGGCCCTTCAGTGACGCATGCTGTGCAGCAGGTATATAGAAAAAAGATCTGTTATCTATTGTTTTTGCTTTTTTTTTTTGCAAGTATCCACAGAATTGATCTTCCAAAAAAAAAAAAAAAAAACATCAGTCACCAAGCAAATGTCACGGGAATCCCTCCCTTGCAACGACAACGAGGAGGGCCGGATGTGGCAAAAATAAATAAATAAATAAATAAAATAATATACCGAACCAACGAATAAGTTAATTTAAATAGACAAATAAATAATTTTCATAGGCTACATGCGTAACAATAAATTAAAGCATCAAACGGAGCCGGTCCTATTCATCATAGAGGCCCCGCTGCCGCGCTTGTCCTTCTGGTTTGTGATTGGTTAGTCTCTATAAGGGAAGAGAGAGAAGATGAAGAAGAAAAAACAAACAAACAAACAAACGCCAGGACGCACGGTTCTTTTGCGCGCGTGGAGAAATGGTCGTATCCGGGTAATATTCTTCCTTGGCGGACAGGGTGCGTAAAAAGTGAATGCAGAATCTCTGGGAGTGAAAGGAAAGCTGCGTGCGTCGTCACTAGGTGAAGCTCATGGACACTGTGTGCTCCAGCGCTTTGCGGCGCAGAGACGCGATGCTTGTCCCTCTCCAGACGTCACTGTCCGGGGAACTACACAGCTGAGGCGAGCCGGTCACGTTGGTCGGGCCCGAAAGGGACGCGGGTACCATCCCGGGGAAAGTGGGCTGGTAGAGGTGTGACTGGAGCCCGGAGCCGTTGGACGACATGTTGGACAGACCCATGGAGTTGGGCGGGGGGCCGGCGCCCAGGCTGCACTGGGACAGAGACTGCGCCATGGCCTGTTGGCGGCCCAGAGCCGGGGGGAGCTGCAGCTGCGACACACCGGGCATCCCGGCCGTGGCCCAACGGGTGTCGTTGGCGTGGAAGGAGCACAGACTGTCCCCCATGGCCGCAGCCGCCGCCGCCGCCGACGGGAACTGCGGCAGCCCGTGGTGGGTGGGCAAGAGAGTCCCCGGAGCCCGGAACACATTGGTGGTCTTCTTGCGCTTCTTCCACTTGGCGCGTCGGTTCTGAAACCAAACCTGTGAGACAAGACACGTGACCCGTTAGGAGGTTCAGGCCGCGGGCGCGCGCACGGAGAACTGACCGGAGCCGTAAAGCACGCGGGGAGGTTATGACACCGGTTATCGCGGCGATAACAAGAACAATCAGTTATAAATCACCCGTTCGGAGCCGGATCCGATAGTATCGTCTGATAACGTCTGTAAATAACACTGACACAGTCTCACATATCAGTTCAGATTGAATAAAATGGCACAAACGCACCCAGTTATTTTGAGAATAAAAAGAAACCTCACATATTTCAGGCTATATTTAAGTACTCAATTTTGGGGGCATTATTACTATTATTAGTATTATTATTATTGCTGTTGTTTTTAGCGTTGTTATTACTATTATTATTGTTTATGTTATTGCTGTTGTTAGTATTGTTATATCTATTATTGTTGTTATTATCATTGCTGTTGTTGTTAGTATTGTTATTACTATTATTGTTGTTATTGCTGTTGTTGTTAGTATTGTTATTACTATTATTATTGTTTTTGTTATTGCTGTTGTTAGTAATGTTATAACTGTTATTATTGTTAGTGTCATTGCTGTTGTTGTTAGTATTGTTATTACTATTATTGTTGTTGTTGTTGCTGCTGTTGTTAGTATTGTTCTAACTATTATTGTTATTGTTATTGCTGTTGCTGTTAGTATTGTTATTACTATTATTATTATTATTATTATTATTATTATTATTATTTCTGCTGTTGTTGTTGTCACTGTTATTCGTTTTGCAAACTTTGGTATCTTTTCAGCATTGTATTTATTTTTTTCTATAGGAAACGGAATCAGATAAAATGGACGGATTCATTACTTGGAAAAATTAAAAATTCACGGAAATGCCCGAGTTGACTTTTTTTTCCCTCTGCGCTGAGAGGCGGAGAAAACGCACCCGGATAATAAAGATAATGTTACCGCTTTGACAAATGGTCTCGCGGGCAAACAGACTTTATTGGGGAGTCCTTGAGGGGTGTGTGTTTGCTTGTACCGTCGATGATTAATGTGCAGATTTGCTTGAGAAAGTGTGGCGCGGTAATAAGAACGGGACAATCTCACTCTCTTCCTCCGTGTAGCCAGCCGTGAAATCCGGCCTGAAATGCATTACACTTCCCGGGAAAGAAAACGCAATTCCTCATTCCGTTTAAAAAGACAGAGTGTGCCCTCAGCGGCTCCGGCATTAAGACGCGGGCGCCGGTGACAGGCCCATCGGTAAAGGCGGGGATAAAAGACCCCGGACCTCCTTCAACCCTGTCATCATAACCGCTCAGCATCATTTCACTAATTCTTATTTTATGTAAATACACCACAGAAATCGGATTGAGCTGGTGGAATAATAACGATTATATGGGTATTATTTCACATGTGAGCGAGCCCGGTGCGTCTTTTCCCGCCATGGACGGTTAATAAGGCGGCTGATTCTCAATGTGCTTGATGTCTCGTGTAGGACTGACACCCTCCGTGTTTCCATTGACGATCCTCGACCGGATGTGAGAGGAAGACGGTGAGGAGGAAAGGTTGTGGCTCGGTTATACATGGAAACACGGCGGAGCCAGGTCTATTACAGACCATAATAATAATGTGCTTCCCCCGGAGGGTCATTACAGTGTGTGCCAGTTTTCAAAGCAGACAGCACTGGGTTAACATCTGTTCAAATGCCACAGCAGTATTAACATCAGTATTTTAAATAAAGTACAATAAAATAATAATAATAATAAAAATGATTATTATGATCAAAATTTAGACCATGTTCAAATTGTACTGGATTTGGCTTTTACGCACGGAGAAGTTTGTTTCTATTACAAATGTGTTAGTTTTATGTTTTTTGTTTTTTTTTGTTTTTTTTTTTTACTGACAACATGTTTTTTTGTATGATGCACGTGCACGATTGTTCCAATAATACACAATTTTTTCCTCGCACAAAACTCAATTCGATCATATTGTGAGTTTTTAATCGTTGGGGGGTTTTTTTCTACTAAAGGGAAATAGATGTGTGTGTTCTACTGATTTTACAATTTATCTGACCTGAGCCAAATATAAATATAGAGCAACAATTGCACCTGCAACACTTGAATGCAGGTTATATAAATCAAAATGGGAAAACATAAAATATGTGTATATATATTATTTTTTAGATTTTAAAGATGATTTCGATCTTAGGATATATTTGTTTTATTATATGACACGTTTCCAGGTTGTCCTTCTGCAGAATAATTACACTGTATCTGCTAATGTAATGCACTAGCTGCAAAATTTACAGATGCAAAATACCGGAATATTAAGCTTCATTTTAATCAGTCATTTTAAAATATATGATTTGTGTATTTTCTACAGTGCCTTTTACTTTGGTTTTATTTCTCAGGGTATTTTTTTTAGTTACGTATCTATAGATATAGTAAGTAATGTTAATATTGTATGTTTCGTTATAGCATCGACAGAGATTATTCTCCTAAGTAAAAAATGTATGTTTCTACGGTTTTTAAATTTTTTTTTTTTTTTTTTTTGCAAACATGAATTGAATACGAGACAACGAATAAAGCACCGACGTAACGGCTGCTGTTGTTGATTTGTTTCGGTTTGTTTTGTTTTGTTTTTTTGTTTTTTTTATCCTCCGGGACTCCCTCCGGTGGTCCTACCTGCACTCTGGACTCGGTCAGTCCAATCCTCAGAGCCAGCTCCTCGCGCATGAAGATGTCTGGGTAGTGCGTTTTGGCGAAGCTCCTCTCCAGTTCGTTGAGCTGCGCCGGTGTGAAGCGGGTCCGGTGCCGTTTCTGCTTCTGGGTCTGCTGTCCGCCGGTCTGGTTGGGGTTGCTGTTGGTGTTCTGCTGCTGCTGCTGTTGCTGTTTGTCCTGCTCTTTGCTGTTCACCTGCACCGGGTTGGATCCTCCGCCGCTGCTGATATCTTCACCGGGGAGCATCGTGGCTCCTTCTACACCGTCCGGAACCGGACCGAGTTCCCCGGAGTGTCCCGGATCAGGACCACCTCCACCGAGCCGACACTTTAAAGCCTCCCTGTGTCCCAGGAGCTCCGCCGCAGCATCCTTCATCCCTGCACAGAAAAGCAGCCCCTGGTGAGAGCTGGACCGTAAACACTGTCCGCTCGGGGAGGAAAGAGACACGGTTAGACACACGGTGCGAGATTTTAGATCCGCAACCAAAGCAGTATACATGTATATATTTTAAGACTAAGCAAAAGAAGGAAACTGTCACAGATCGAAGCATTACGATTAAGATTATGACGAGAGACTGAGGAAATAAAAATCATTCGTTACATCGTTACAACGTTTCACGTGCATCAAACGATATACATTTATATAAAAATACATTTAAGTAAGGACAAGCAGCATCTCATTGACACAGAGAAGGAGAAAGAAAAAAACAAAAACTAAAGCATGCACATAACAATCTGCTCCTTAAATAGTCTTAATTCAATTGGATCACTCTGATATCTTAGAAAACGGTTAAATCAAATTACGCGGTAATATAATAATAATAATTACTTTTCCAATGAATTAAGCCAGTTTGGTTCACTTCGGTCGAATTAAGACAATATGAGGAGCAAATTGACAATTTTCTCAACTTGAATGAAGATTAGAAGTGCCTCCAGCTTACAGTAGAGTTGAAGACCGGAGTTTGGTGATGATAACTCACCGAGGCGAGCATCCAGGAGGTCGGCGTGAGATAGCATTGCGCACCGCTCCAGGGCGAAATGCTATTCCCAAAAATAAAAAAAAATAAAAAAAATAAAAAATAAATAAATAAAAATTCTCTATGACTTTAACCTATTTAAGAAATATATATAGACTAAATGAAAGCAAATTCGGTTTGTGGTTAAAAGGGAGGTTGGTTGCATTATAATGTAGTTTAGAGAAATGGGGAGGCGCTTAACAACGGAATGAACCCATGAGCTTCTCCAAACGAGGACCAATCAGAGTTGAAGCCTGAGGTATGTCAGCTTTAGCCCGAGACCTCAGTCACCCCCACCCCCCCAAAACCCTCCTCCCTCCTTCCACTTCAACCCCCCCAAACCCCCTTTTCCATCCTATCCTCCCACATCCACAAGTTCATTCCTCCTCATTCCTCTAATTGGCTTTGATTTCTCTTCCAAATTACACCCAATAAAATAACCTGATTTAATATCTGTGTGAAAAGCTTCGACCCGTTCAAGAAATGTTGGATCACCACAATATTTGTTTAATTGCGCGTGCTGTTCTGCGCTGGTTTTTATAGCCAGGTTCCATCAGCCTTCAACAAGGACTGGGGGGTTATTCCATGAGAACACTACACACACACACACACTGAACACACACAGAATATAATAATTATTATTGTTATTATTGTTGTTGGCCTATAGGCTGTTTTGACTGAACTTTGAGTCCCCTCGGTGGTCTCGTGCACCCCTTCAGGACACTAAAACATCTCTTTATACACACCTCCTCTATTATCCTTGATTTTCCAGTCACCCACACAACAAACTTTATATAATCCTAACCAGAGCTCGTTTTCAAGGCCATTAGGCTTTTATGTAATTAGTGGCAGATCTATACGGCGTTTATTGCAAATATCAGAGTAAAATCAGTATAAATTAGTGGTAATTTACGAGTATTTAGGCACCAACTGTCAAGAAGGGGAGGGGTGTGTTGTAAGTGATGTGTGGGAAAATTAAATACATAAGAGAGTGGAAGCAGAGTTTTACACGCGCTGCTTTGATAACGGGACGCCGTTAATATCCCTGGAAGGCCGTTGATAACGTGACACATGATCGGGGGGAAAAAACACACACACACACACTAGGCCATTTTTTTCTCCATCTATCCAACATTTATTTTGGCATCAGACAAGAAATTTGAAGGAAGGAGGGAAAAAAAAGTTTAAAGGAGCTCAATAAGTAAATTACGCTCAATTATCACCACAGCTTATTTTGAATTTTTATATATTTGTCTGGCTTTACACACTTTGGTTTGCTTAACATAAAACATAGGGTGGGGGTGGGGGGGTCAGACATGTTTTAGACAGATGTCGGTACGTTTAGAGAAAGCAGGTTTATTTATTATGTACTGAAAAGTGGCACAAAGGACGCGTCCGAGCGTGAAACCGGGACTCGTTTGGGTCCTTTTCTTCATCCATCCAAAGGCTTCAATTGCCTCCGCTCATCTTTTATTTGTCTGCAATCTGGTGGTATGACAGATCGGGAGGGATGGATGGAGCAAGAGTCTCTGTGTTACGGAGTCGCTTGTTTTTTCTTTTTTTCTTTTTTTTCTTCCTCGCCGGGACTCACCGGGATTTGACTGTGCGCTAAAGCCTGCGCTTCACAAGAATAAAGAGAAAAGGATGCGCACTTGGAGATCATTTCTTTTCCTCTCCGTATAAGTGGAGGCTTTCCGTTTTTGTTTTTGTTTTTTAACTAAAGCCGGACTCGAGGTTTAAGAGGTCGGAGACATGGAACGGAGCTTTATTAATCCAAAGCTGTCTTTTTTTTCATTTTTTATGAGGGTAAAGTAGGTGGCAATGTGAGGGTTTATTTATAATGGCAACACAATGTAGATATATAAACATAGATTTGTGTATTGGTAATATAGCCTATATTGCAATCGGAAATACTTACAATGTTAAGAAAAAATAGACGTGCAGCCTATGTCTTTCCATAGTATTTTCGCTTTGTCAGTTTTTTTGTTGTTGTTGTTGTTTTCTTTTTTGCTTTTCCATGTCGCGCTGAAAGCATAAGGATAATTTAAAATCATCACATTGTTTGGGTCCCCATTGCGGGGTGATAGATTGCGCGCTTCATTTTACGACTTTTCAATAGCTCACTGCTTTTATAGCTGTACAAACAAAAGTGAATGACTCCTCTGGCAGCAGCAGGTCATATTTAACCCAAACAACGAGGAGGGGAGATCATGAGATGTCGGGACGCATGAGCTGTGGCGCAAAGGCCTTAAAAATATCAACAACTAATATTAACTACCGGTACATTTTTGGAGATTTAAAGGTAGAGTGGGAACAATAGATGTGTTTGTTGTTTGTTCGATTTTTTTTCTTCTTCTAAGGATGCATTTTGTCTAATAAACAGTATGAACAGTATTGTCAATTTTCCCATTTTGGGATTAATAAAGTTTTTCTATTCCATTTTATTCTATTCCATTCCATTCATTGTGATTCAGTGATGAATTCAACAATGCAATATTTTTTTTTGTTCTTTTTCGGTAAAATATTAAAGCATAATTATTCTTCTATTTTTTTTAGTGTAAGGAGTTCAATGGGATATTTTCACTTACAGTCTCATCACCTTTGTGCGCATATGTGTATACAGTGCAGGCCTAATGGCTGTGGCTTTGCTGAGTTTGTTGAGGATATCTGTGCAATTAGAGGGTAAATAAGGACGGAAGTACAGTTGTATCTCCTCCCGAGAAGATCCCACTAACACGCTCGCATCAATCTTATCCACCATATAAATAAAAATAAACAAACAAATTCGCAGCCTGCAAGTTAATGCGGTGCATCTGAGTGGAAAGTAGACATTTTCACGCGTTGTGGAGATGAGGAGTCACTTTTAATAAAACTGCTGAAACACACACACACACACACACAGACACACGCACACACACACGTGCGCGGATACACACAAGCACAAAACGAAAATGTAATAGCGTGTGTTTGAAGGTCCAGGAGAGTGGTGCAAATTAAAGCGAGAGCAGATCCGTGTGTTATTGTTGACGGTGCACGTGCCGGTGTCTTCGGGGCTCGAACCCCTGACCTTGTGCTGACGGTTGCCGGTTGCCGCATGTAACCTTCAGTATCACTCCGCTCGGTGACAACCCAACAACCGCGTCTCTTTTATATTTTATTTTAATTTTTTTTCTTCTTTTCCTTCATCGCCCTCCTCTCTCTGTGATCTGCCTTTTCGGTTCGCATTCATTCACTCAATTAGAGATTTCTGAAGAGAAAAACAATCGATCTTCCATCCATACAACACCCCCCCCCCCCGCCTTTTAACAAATGAGATTCTTGTTTCATGGAGCTCATTTGGTGACAGTGCGAGTTATTAGAAGTCATACGTTTATGTGTTCAAAGACGAGAGGAGCTGCCGCCGGTGGTGTGGCGGTGCGCTCTATATCCAGCGGCGGATGGATACAGGGCAAAGTTTTGCGGCAGAAATTGACGCGCCCGCTTGGAAAACTCGGTGTAATGAACGGGGGAGTGAACTCTGCGCTTGGACTCGCGTTTAACGTGTTTGTGGCTCCACAACTACACTAATTTAACAGTTGGTGACGTTTCTCGTTATCTCGACTTTAAATAATTAAAGTTGTTCATGCCTAGTAATAAATACGTGTCAAAAACGGACCGGGCTCATTAAAGTGTGGAGTGTTAGATCCGATTTTTTTTCCACTTAATTTATTGCATTTATTTTTTTTAAAGAGCGACCTCACTCCCATATTATAGGCCCGCTAGTCTGTATTTTTTTTTGTTTTTAGCTATTTATCAAATGATCTTCCTCATATGGATTAAATGTGCTAAATCTTGCATAGGCTATTTTAATTGGATGAATTGGAAAACAGATGACACAAGTGCTCGTAAGTGGACGTTGTCAACGTATAAAAAAACTAATTACATAAATATAATGGTTTGTGTACATTAATAAAGGCCATTTCATCCATTTTAATTAAAACCCATGGTATCTTTAATATAATTTCACATTTGAAATCTATCTGGCAAACTGCGGGAAAAAAACCCTGCATGTTTTACTTAATTTTTTTCCTATAGTGACTCAAACTTGCTAAAATTTTCACTACTTTAATTCTGGGGCGATTTTACTTAAACCACGACGCTTTGACGTCATTATTTTTCCAGGTTGTGTTTTTTTTATACGACGTGCCTTATTTTTGTGGGTTCTATTTTTTTTTTAATCTTCTGTAGTAAATAAAGTGAAATGAGAAGATGTGACAGAATAGATTTGGTGACATTTAACTAGAATTACACAGAAAACAGTATTAGACCAAAGTCTTTGTCGTGGTTTAACCTCGATTAATTCTCATCAAATAAGGAATCTCTGCAGAAAAAAAACCAAACAAACCGCGGTGTAACAGACTAAGGTGTAGTGCTGAGTGTGATGGCAGTCCTTGCGGTGCATCTGTGTGTGTGTGTAGTGGTGTGTGTCAGTCCACAGCCCGCGTGGCTCCTCTGGACACACCAACCACAGGTGTAGCGCCTCGCCGATGAATCTCATGCCTCAATTAGCGCCGCTGCCCTCTGTATGGACTCGATTAGGCCGTGATTTATCCGAAAGAAATATAATTATACCTCCAAATAAAATAATCAGCATTGAAGAGCGATTTCCTTAACGAGATGGAGCGGGGTAGATGTCACGGAGTAGCAGCGCCTCATTAGGGTGGTAATGAGACTTTGGGGTGATCCCGATAATTATCGAAATGTGTAAAATAAGGATCAAGTCAAATGTAACCTTAATTTGTCTGCCAATTGAGTTCATTTATTAGTATGACTATTTAGGAAGGACTCCCTCAGCCTTAATACAAGGTGTCGTTATTTTAGCCCATTTGGATAATAAATGGAAGCGCCGCGGGGACGTCAGACAGCTCTATTTTGTCATTCATGGCCATAACCAACATTTGTCATTTGACTGACAGGGTTGCCCAAAGTGCTCTTGTCTTTATTGTAGGTATCAAGACACAATCCATTTCACTGCTGTTGGGACAGGAAAAACCAGGCAGGTGAATACACTGCAGTTAAATCCATCAGATGGGACACGTGTTATAACGTTAGAGCCAATAATAGTCTTACAGGGGAACAAGACTTGGGGGGGAGGGGATGATGCATTTGGATTAGCATCAGATCATCTGCACATTTTTCCTTCACTGCCCTAATGCCAATCAGTCCAACAGTGGCACAATTAAAAACTCATACTTATTAAGGCAACAGAAAAACAAAACAACAACCGGCGTGGATTTGATCAAGTCCAGAGAATGACCAATAGAAATGTAAGAAAAACTCTACTCATACTGTAATCAACAGAATGTTTTATCCTCGACCTGTGGGAGTGTACACACGTGTGCGTCCACACACACACATAAGATAAGCATGCTAGAACGTGGTGGCATGTCGAGTGTAAACAGTAGAAAGAATTACATCATGAACAGAGACTTGAGAGAGATTCAGTGTGCTTCGGCCGGTTCCAAAAGGAGAGCTGACGAAAGGAATGGACATTTAAGGGCTGGATCTCACAGTGAGGACCGAAAACAGATCAGAAATCATCCGTCAAGCTTCACTGAATCCAATATGTGTTTAGCCTCTTTGTACTCCTCTGTTTCTGCCAATTCCTCTTCTGTTTCCTGAAAAAGAGACAAAAAAAACACACGCAGTTGGATTTTTGTTTCTATTCAAAGTGGTATGAAGACCTTCGGCAGCAGAGAGTTGGAATGCAGGGGAACGTGGCTGCGTGACGTCCATGTCCTTTGCTAATCGTGTGTGCTTGAGTTCTTGTGGTGGTCACCGCGGTGACAGCGCTGCTAATGTGCTGCGATGAGTGTGGCCGTCTAAAGAAAGACAGAGGCAGGGATGAGTTATAGGGAATGGGACATGGAGCTAATTCCAGGATACCTCCCTCTGCCGACCGCTCTGCTCTGGGTGTGACTCACCGTAGCAGCTGCCTCTCTGCTGCTCGCCTTTAATTGAGATGACCCTGAGACACGCATGCTTATGTTTGCTTCTCACTTTGGCCGCTTAAGTCCAGAAGGGACGACAGTGCTCGAGGGCTGAACACGGCAGGTTAATGAAGGGGATTCAAATGAAGAAATAAAATCATGCGATGCATCACAACGTTAAATGTTGGGTTCGTAGAAAGCACAGAACAACAGTCTGTGAGGCACAGTTTTTGCCCATATTGCTTGAATGAACTGAACAGTGTTTCTGCTTTTAGATACTGTTGCCCTGCCGAGGGTTCAACCATCGCACAGTGAACGGAGCTAGGACTCATCATGAATACCTTTAACAGAAAGGCACTGGAACACACAGATGTATTCGCATTAGGAGCGGGAGACCCATTTAATATGTCAGTTTCTTCTTCTCTTATTACAATCAGACAACATTTTATCACAGTATTAAATCACGAAAAGGAGCGATCTTTTGAAAATAATATTATATTTTAATACAATATTCGGCAGGTTATACCATAGCAGAGAATTTTTTGTTTATTGTGTAGAAAACAATGTTTGTATTGGGTAAGGATGAGAACATTAAGTGTACTTGCATACCTTTAGAGGAAGAACCTGCCATTTTCAAGCTGTGACTTCCCCTTTGGCAACATGGGAATCCAGTCTGCATCTAGTTTCTAACATTTGTATTCTTTTTTCCAGCTATTAGTTTATTATCATTCTGATCCAACACCCAAATGTGACCTAAGCTTTCGACATTTGCAAACTCGACCCATTCAGAATAACAGAACCCAGAGGTACGATCACCATCCTTATATGACACGCTTATAAAACACCCAGTGAACACGACCGGAAGTGACGCATGTGTTGCCTTCAGATGTGCTCTGTCAGCGGGTGTGCCAGCTGTGGAGGTAACTGTCAAAGCAGAAGTTCTCACTTCTTTGGCCGTGGCTACGTTGTCATACTCTGATATGTGAGGTCTTGAGGTGGTGATTTGACCTCCTTTGGCTGAGACGGAAATCTGGCTAATATGGTAATTACAGTGTTGCAAAATCAATATTTGTGCCAGTATATGACACCGGTGACAGTATAAAAACCAGTATTCTGCCCACCACTAATCAAAATCAGCAAATGATATTTGGCCAAAACGGGCAGGTGTTGGTCTGTTCCGTCTTATTAAAGGTCATTTCATAAGCTTGACTGATTATACTGGTGTTTATTCAGAGATGGTGTTAGAGACGTTCAGAGTTTATGTTTATATTTAACGCTGTTATAATGAGAACTTCACAACATTGCACTTCTACAGGTATAAGTTGATTTAAACCCCCCCAGAGACAATGTGTCAAAAGCTCCAATGACAGAGTTAAATGTTATGTGTTATGTGAGGGAAGACAAAGGTCAGGTTTTTTTTTCAGCACATATCATATCATCACACACATAGAGATTGCAAGGAAATTTTTGATGGTAACCATCGCGGATAGTCTGCTAACATTGTGGGTATAGTTCTATATAGTATTCTGCACCTTACCTACTAGAACAATAGAAGGTCAATTTAAGTTGTTTTGTTTCTTTC
>JAPTHA010000005.1:27902748-27914124 GCA_029814585.1 Gymnapogon annona | reverse complement strand
AGGCAAAATATATTGTATTTATGTTTTCCTTAATAAAAAAAAAAATGCAGAGACTTGATATGAAATGTTGTATGGAAATTGTAAAGTGTAAAATATGTTGTTGTTGCCTGAAATAAAAAAGTTATCGATCAATCAAGTCGACAACAGGACTAGGATCAGTTGCAAAAGTAAGAACTACAGAAACATAACTTGAGATAGTATGATGCAGCTGGTTTTCATGGTGATTTCCCCATATTTTACATGTTCAGTGTCCAATATTTGAATAATACACATTCCTTAAACAGACGGTGTGATTCTAGTGGTAATGGGCATTTATGAATTCCATTTGGGGAATATAATCTGCAGGCTCGGTCACCTATAACACCACTGTCTAAATGTTAGTGATTGTGGTCAGTGCCCCCCCCCCCCCAAAAAATGATTTGATTGTGTCACGACTGCGTGTTACTTACTAGTAACTGAAGCAGATCAGCATGTGCGGTGGCCAGGCGACGGCGGCAGTCAGGGATCATCATTTTGGACTCCTGTAACACTTCCAGCTAAAACCAGGCAGAGAACAGGAGCCCCGTCAATATCTTTCTAAAAACTGGACGCTCCCTGCCAGGGCTCCACAACATTTTCCATTACCTATTGATTGACAAAAATCAACACAGGTTTGAACATTTATTTGACAAGTTTTTGCAAATTAAGTCAAACAGCTGGATGCAGGGATATTCACTCAGGGCACTTCGATGTCGCCTTGTTCTGTAGTGTCCCACACACACACACTCTGCTGTGGCTAACATCTCCCAACAAGCCCGGGTATGAAAAATGTTATTAAGTTATCGATCGGGCGGGGAGCTGGGCAGCAGGGGACCACCTCGATCTGACGGCACACCTGGTTGAATGAAGAAACCCTGAGCCGAGGGCACGGTGATCAGGCGTAAAGAGGTATTACTACGCCTGGAACTGGAACTGAAAGTGTGTTACAGCCCGGGTAACTTTCACAGGCGCGGCTAATGTGGAATTCCCCCAGCTGGCACCCTAAAGAGCAGAGAGGAGTTGGCTAACGCTGTCAGACACACTCACTCATGACAGATGCTTCCTCACCTAGCCCTCTGTCGAGCTGGAAAGTCGAAACATGGACGCGGTCACACACACATGTACATTACACGGCCGTACACACCGACAGGCGCGGCGATCAACTCATACTCATAGAGGCGGGCGGACTAACTGACACGCTGAAAGGCACGCAAACAACTAGTCGTGCCGGTTGCCATCGAGATGTGACAAGGTGAGGCAGACTAAGCGGAGGAGTGCTGAAACAAAGAAAAGTCACAGTGCCCTCCCTTTGCGGTGGAATGATCCCATCAGCGCTGGATAAGGATGACACTTACAGCATATTGATTCCATTAAAATAAAAACCTCTAATCCATCCTGCCTCAGACCTCTCATCTCCAACCATAATCCATCTGGCCGAGCCATCTCCCCCATTTAACACCAGCCAAGCCTCCCGCTCAGCCGGAGCTGCCGCTCCATGAATGAACAAACACAACAAAAACACACTCTGAATTCTAATGGTACCCCCAAAAAACATAATCACCTCTCAGGCACGATTTTGGAGCCCCTCCCCCACCTGATATGGCGGATATTAGAACGGAGGCCGATTCATTAGTTTGGCCAATTAGTCAGCGGCAACAGAATGTTCTGCAAAATATCCGACAGCAGACGATTCTTAACATTAAGTTGCTCGACTGGAATTATTGATTTTTTTGGGGGGGGGGGGATAATGGTTCAAAAAGTAAAAGGTGCGCCTCCAATTTCCTCGATGTTGAGTTCCAAATTTACTGATATATTACTTTGACTTTGACATTCAACATTTGACTTCCAACTTCTCGCAATAGAAGAATATTGGACAATTAATCTTGCTAGGGCCTTTGTCACACTCACGCATGGCCTGTAAAAATCCCTGATCCGTCAACATCAGTCAAATATTGACAACGCTGAAAGTTATTATTTCCAATACGGTGTCGTTTTCATTGTACACAGATGTAAAGACATGATAGAGGTTATGGACAGAGTGGGGCATCAGAGTGGCCAGTGATCTCTTGGCACCGGCATGAGTACAAGTAAATAAACTCCGCCTATGTAATATGTGATTATATGTTTCTACAGCACCTTATAAAACAACTCCAAGTAGAATTCCTCATAACTGTTTATTCATTAAATGAACAAAGGTCTACTCAACCTATCAAACTATCATCCCTCTATAAGACTCGGATAGTGACAACAGTCCATATGGATGCAAGTAAAATGGTAAATGCATTGCACTTATATAGCTATACATAAGCAAAGTGCTTTACATTGACCTCACCCATTCACACACCAGTGGGTGGCTGCTGCCATGCTGCCAAGCTCCACTGGGAGCAACTTAGGGTCCAGTGTCTTGCTCAAGGACACTTCAACAGAGCCAGGATTCGAACTGCCAACTCTTCAGCCATTGGACGACCCGCTCTACCACCTGAGCCACAGCCTCACCAGTAAGTGGTGCTGACAGTACGAGACAAACACCTTCAAAACTTAATGTAAAACCATAATTACCAGTAACCTACCTGTTTCTTGATAACATATTCGTCTCCCGCCTCCGCTTTCATTCGCTCGATCTTCTGCTCCTGCTGCTTTGCCTCGGTTACGTATGCGATCTCCTCTTTGGCCAGCCTGTGCACAGTGAGAACAGGGACAGAGGAAGTAGTCAGTTGTTAGTTGAAAGCACTGACATTGGGCTGTTCCATCAAACATGAAACATAAATGCACAGCCTCCTGGACAGATAATATAGGCTGAACCATGAAAAGGTGGTCTCTGATGGTCACCTTTTTCAGACAAGGCTATCTATCTTCATTCTCCCGCGTTCCTCTGACTGAGGGGACACAGTGAGATCATCTCCCACAGGATGGTAAGATACACACCCCAATAACAACCAGCCAACACATCATTTCTTCTCACCGCTGCAGGGCAACGCGCAGCACTGGTGTAGAAAGAAGAAAACTACACTCAATATGAAACTGTATGATCTTACATGAAAGTGTTATCAAATGTTTAAAAATAAATCTGAATACACAACTGTGACAGACTCCAGCATCCGAACTCTGCTAATGCGGCACAAAAGGGTAGTTTATTTTTAAACCAACTTTGAGTAATGTGAAAATACTGAAATGCGGCGGCTGTTTGATGCTTGACGTGCCACTCTGCACAATGATTAAGAAACACAAGTCTGTGCAAAAGCCTGGTCAATCGACACAAACTAGGTCATTCTTTAACTGTAGTTAAGGACGACTGCTTTGCGAGGAAATGCAGAACACCCAACATATGTACAGATGCATCAGTGGAGTGACTGTTATTTTGTGGATACACTGTGCTGAAGTGTATACTATAGGGAAAATACAGCTTTTATAAACATGAAAAATGGACTAGTGTGACATAACATTGGATTATGCTCACGTCAAAATAGTTTTAAGAAGAGGTTTAGTTGCTTGAAAAGATGTTTAAAAAATGCCAATGAAATGAGCTCTGGAAACTGCACACACATGGAAATGACAAAGTAGCAGTATTTTCACATAGAATACTGAACTTAAAACTGACAATTACATATGTCAAGATTGTATGTAGACTACTTGTAAAAAGTTGGAAAAATTGCAAAATAATTCAAAATACATAAAAACTAAGTCCATGGGAATCTATTACTAAGGAAAAGACCTCAACACTTTAGATCTTTCAAAAGTAAATAAATAAATAAATAAGTATAAGACTATTGAACTACTTCCATATGACATGTTTTCCACAACAGTACTACTTTCTGCTTAGTGTCCCACACTAAACACACACTGGAACCTTAAATTACATCGTCTTAAAATAACACAATTCCACAGGATAACATTGCAAATCCAATATGCTCAACTGTGCAGCTCTAATAAAAATACAGACACAGATTAGCATCGTGCTACTCATCATTTTCAAAACAAACCACAACATGCCTTCCGACTCCCACCTTACCACGCATACGTATCCCACTCCTTTATCCACTTTCACTAGCTTTAAATCACAACCCACACACACTCCCACACACTACCAGTCCTTTTTAGAGATTAATTGATCATCAATTTAGTCCCTAATTTGGACCAAGTCAGGTGGTAAATGGGCCTCTTTTCCTTGATTGTTAGTGAAAATGGGCTTGAGTACATTGATAAATTTTGATTATTTATCAATTACGGGCCAAATGGAACTAAATCTATTAAACAGATTCTGACCCTGATTGGCATAATGGAGTTTGAAAATATCGCTACTGATAATGATACCCAACTAATAGTCTTTTTCCGGCTGTGCCTGCTTGTCGGAATGACAACACAAATTTCATTTTTCATAAAATCAGCTGCGTGTGCGTAAGTGAGTGATCCTTCATTAATCAGTCACATTACTGTAGACCCTTCCCTTCATGTTGCACCGCTCCTTGCTTAGCCATGGAAGCCAACAGCACTCTGTCATATTTTACATCAATTACCACTCATTCTAAATTCAGTTCCATCAAGAAGCTATTTAAACAGGGACCACATGCAAAAACAGCTCCTGCTTTTCACTCTTGTGCTTGACGCAAAATGAGTGAGGTCATCTGTTTAGAGTAAAGAAAAAAAAAAGTAGCAAAGAAGGAGGAAGATGGAGAAAGGAAGGCTGGAATAATTTGAATAAAACTGAAGGACAGTCTAATAACAAAATGTCCATTCCTCCCCTTCCAGTCCTGATGTTAATTTCTTATTTCTCTCAGACTTGGAGCGCTCTGTGAATAAGGGGTGGGGTCGTGGCTGGTTTTAAATAGACCTGCCACCTCAGGCTTAATGGAAAAGGCAGCTCTCTGGAAAATAGAAAAAAAAAAAAAAAAAGGAATTAGAACCAGCCGACACACACATTCGGCTGGCTCCTCTAGCACTGTATTTTTGAGCCGCGATGTAGTCTGTGCTGGGACCGGAATGACAAAGGCAAATTACTGTTGTCATTTTATTAAGGGCATCCGCCTCGCTAGGGCAGAAAGGCACTGACTGGAATGTGTGAAAGCCACTGGAAATAGACCCGGCTAAAAGAGCAGGCAGGTTTCCTCTAAAACCCCAATCTAGTGAGGGAGGAGGGAGTGAGCGAGGCGAGATGGAGACGAGGAGGGGGACACGGGAGTATAAAGAGGCGGCAAGCAATGACACTCTGCACGTTTAACTCCAACTGCATGATTAAGGGTCCAAGCTGAGGTGATATTTTTTGAGCTGGACGGACTATGATACAATATCCCACGCCTTCTGGCCAAACACCCAACTTTGCAAATGTCGAGTCCAGTGCTGAGGTTAAATCCTGGATGATACAGTGCACTATTGCACTTAAACGCTGCTGTTTTTCCTACAGTCGACACTGTGACATTATCCTCGATGGGAAATCCAGCCACCATCATTACCACCTCAGGGAGCCTGTTAGTAATCTGACCCTCATCAAAACACAATCGATACCGCATTACACTAACACCATTGACAGAGGGAATTAGGGGAGTGCCTGATCGACGAGAGATACACTCAGACTGTCACACCAACTACAATGCTGAGCCCATTATCTCACCACGGCTCATAATACCTACTACATTTTCTATTTCAGTGTCACAAATGTGGCCACTGTACACATTCAGGGGGGAACTTCTATTTATTCTATTTAAAAACAGCGTATTCATCACAAGGACTGCGTTTGGTCTAATAATGGCATCTCAGATGTGTCAAATGTAATGTGCAAACTGAGCTGTGTTTCCAATATACTGGATTTGCTTGGATATTGATTTGGTTTATCCATTTATTAGTCTTGTAGCATAAAAGACCATCCTCTTAACAAACATTTGTAAATCATCTATAGTCTTGGCAACATTTTGACATAATGGACTATGCTTATGGAGCACAACAATCCTGTATTTTCTTCTTAATAAACAAACAACCTCTTTTTGCCGTATGGTCTTTCTTACAGGCCATACGAATATTCTGAAAACTGTAAACTGTGGGTACAGATGTTTCATTTCTACATGTGAAAACCGGTATATTGAATGTTCCTGGCCGATTTTACAAGAAAGTCAACTGTAACAACTAAATGAAGTACGTTACTTTCTGTCTTTGTTTGGAGCTAGTAATATCTACAACTCCAGCAGCTGTGGTTGCCAAAAAACACAATAGTGCAGTTGCTCTCACTTGCTCTCAGCCTCATTGCATCAACACCTTCTAAACTTATTTCATTATCACCATTTACTTCGTTATGGCGTCTTGATTATTGCACCAGTTAGTTAATCAGTTTTGTTTGTTTGCTGGCATCTTCCTGACTTTGTTTTGTCAAT
The DNA here is from genome assembly GCA_029814585.1 of Gymnapogon annona. NCBI lineage: Eukaryota > Metazoa > Chordata > Actinopteri > Kurtiformes > Apogonidae > Gymnapogon > Gymnapogon annona. The sequence goes on along the minus strand of JAPTHA010000005.1, from coordinate 27,907,747 downwards.
ACTCTATGAGCCAGTCCTGGACAGTGTACGACACTATATATACATATATACATATACACATATACTATACATACGACACTAAAAAAACAGGCGTGAGGTTCTAAGTGTAGTCAAATGTTAGATAACAACAGGGTGTGTTTTTAAGACCAGTCCAAACTACAGATGAGCAACTGTTCAACAGAATGACTCACATTTACATATGCTGGGGGTCGCATCTTTGCAGCATTACCATAGGTCTGAATTTATGTAAGGATGGTTGAACCCTGGACTGTTCCACAACTGAACCGTGTATAAAAGTACAGTCTCTGAGATGCACCTGTATTCTGCGTTTAAGCTGCTCGTTCTATAGAAATGTTGAGACACTAATAATGTCAACTGTACCTGAACAGTATATACTGTCTTCACATGAAGCTACAAACCATTACAAATAACCCTCAACATCAACTATACTATGGCTGTGTGTTTTTAAGAGCATCAGTAAGAGTTCAGTAGCCGCGAGGTAAGCTTATTGTTCAAAAGTGACTTGATGATTCATGCTTGTTGTGTTCTAGAATCCTGACAATGAATTAGCTGCGAAGCTAACAGCTAACATCGGATAGGTTCAGTGAGTTACATCAGCTACAAAACGGCAACTCTTCTACTTATACTTGTGTTAATTGACATTATCACATCAGAGACACTTCGAATTCCAGATAGTGAAAAAAAATAAAAATAAACGTATGGCAGCACCGCTAAGCTATTTTTGGGTATGTCTAGGCCCGATTGAAGCACCGGACTAAAGCAAAACCCGCGCCTCAAACACTGTCTCAAACCGAGTCAGCGTGATGCTGAGCGGCCGGTCAGAGCGGCTAAGCTAGTTAGCTTGTCACCTTAGCTTCATGTTATCCAGCGATAAGGTCACATTTGACGGGTTCATTACAATTCCAATGAATGAAACGCAGTCTTACCTCTTCACGATACCCGTTTTAATTTTGATTTGCCGTATTCTTGGATCTGCCATGGTCGTAGATGATAAATATCCGCAGTAACGTCCAGTAGTTCCGTGTGCGCGGTACGGTGGTGGAAGCCAGTGATGGCGAGTCGATCACAGATAAATCGATGCGTGAGACTGGATTCATTGTCCGGTGTTTGGGTGAGGGACTGACAGGCAAGTCCAGTAGAAAAAATCTTGAATTATAAAGAAAAAAAAGTATTCACAAATCAACACATTTACATGTGTTGATTGTGTACATGTGAATATGTTAACTTCTCGCCACACGTTTATCTTTTTTTTTCTTCTTTAAATAGACTTCAGATTTGGTTTTAATAAGTGTCAAACTACCAGTATACAAACAAATATTTGATATTCTGTGTTGATTACTCAGCTTCATTCACATAATAAATAAAATAACAAATTAATATGCAAACAGATCCATGTTTAACATGAAACGGTACTTACCAATGACTTCTGCATGTTGCACAATTATATACAGTATGTATATGTATATATATATATATATATATTAGTATGGCATGCTTAATTTGAAAAACAACCACTTATATGTCTTAATTTGCTTAATCTGAAGTAAGAGAGCAGACAGTCATCCTACAGACTACATAAAAACTTAAAGCAGAAACAGATTTGACACATTAACTGGATCCTTTCAGTCTTACTAGGCATAACATTTTAACATATTTCACTGAGTATTTTAAGGTGTCCATAATCATACCTCCACTTATGCTTGTTTCTTATTTAAATGCAAAACATAATGATACACACAGCACAAACAATCAAAATGCAACAATGATAGAGAATCTATGGCTTGTTTTTGTCACTTGGATGTTGCTATGGACCTACAGTACATGCTGTCTTTAAAATTAATATAGATCTATCTTCTGCCACATGTTTATCTTTTTTTTCTTCTTTAAATAGACTTTTCAGATTTGGTTTTAATAAGTGTCAAACTACCAGTATATACAAACAGATATTTGATCCTCGGTTGAGGTTTTATGAGAATCACAATACGTTCAACCCATTTCTTTATTTACACAGTATATCAATTGACATGGCTTCTAAAGCTGTGTAAGTAAGACAACAGCACATTCAATATCATTTGAATCTTTGTGCATCTGATATTGATTTGTGTTATCTATGAAAAAGAATCAATTTCATACTACTCTTCGAGGCAGCTTGTATCAAGATATATATTTCATCACTATCTCTGGTTTTTACGCCTGACAATACCATTAAAAGTTAATGTTACTCAAATACACTTCAGCAAATTATGGCATCAAGTTCAGTGTAAAAGACTGAGATCTGCACTCTGTTTTTCAGCAAAAATGTACTACTAATTCTACACACTATGCTACATGAAAAGTATTAACTTCTCACCACACTGATCCTAACAATTTAACAGGAGCAGCTGTCAGGTCAAGGTTGAATGAAAGGAAATTTACACCTGTTCTCATGCAATTACATTTTTTTTTCTTGAAACAAGTAAAGTAAAACACATTCTGTATTAAATTAAGATTTACAAATCAACCCTGTACACATCAAGCAAATATCTCACTCGTTTCACACAATTTCCAACATTACCATATGCTGCTTACACAATTGACATTGTATTTTTCATCACTGTCTGAAAAGTGTCACTCATACATGAGGTGCAAATAGGCGATGACGTCTACAACAAAAGCTGATTTCACTTTGTATTTATTTAAAATTATGAATGTATTCATGGTTTTCACAAAGGTCTCTGTCTTTGGAACTTATTTTTTGTGTGAGAACCAAAGAGATTTAGTGACGAGTTTACAAAAGTCAGTAGATTCTTACAGTATCGTAAAGGATCTGAAGTACAAAAAAAACAAAACATTGTGTCTTTCCACCCATACGAAGAGATATATTTTGCTTCATACTAAAAACAAACAGGCCTCTACTGACTCATTTCACTGAGAGTCACAAACCACACAGGGCCTCAAAAACACACATGTACGTGTGAAGACTTACACACTTTTAAATGGACTGTTTGACCATCAATTCTGGTAAAAGAATTTGGCTTTACAAGATCAGCACTAATACCAAATAATTCTAATAAGTTGTGATTAATTTACATTACCAAGACTAAACAGGTTAATGGAAGAGGGCAGAGATTTGCTAATTTCCTCTGTCACCAGAACTATCTAATGATGTTAGATTTGAGATTTGCCATGCATTAATTCACCTAATAACTTCCACATATTACTCCATCAACCAAAGACATTATCTGCTTTAATATATATTTCTCTCTCCTAACCAGTGGTGGGTAAATGAATGGTGCACATTTCACGTGTGATGTGTCTGTGTGTGTGTGAGTGTGTGTGTGTGTGTGTAGACTTAGACTTCCTTTAATTGTCATTACACAGACACCTACAATCAATCTGGCAACAAAATGTGATAGATTGGCAACTGATAACACAAAATAAATATGGAGAAAACAAAAGTGCAAAATTGCTGAATTGAATAACACCAAAGCCATGAGTGGCTGCAGTGCAAAGGTGACAACACACATATAGTCAATATAAATAAGAAATAAAAAAGATGGACGAATGTATGTGTGTGTGTGCGTGCGTGCACTGACTGCATGCCGAGAGCCGGGCCTGCGTGCACGAGCTGCAAAGCAGAGAAATTCTTGGTATCAGGCAGAGCTGGTGTGATTGCATGTGAGTGCAGGGAAAACCCCGAGCTCTCTCCCCGCAGCTTCATGGCCGTTGATTATTGGTATTTTCCGAGTTTTCCAAACTAATAAGTGGCACTATCAAGCATTTGGAAGCGCCGTGAGACTACAGACGGGCTGCTGGACTTAATTGATATTGAGCGAGGCAGTGGTAGGCGCGCACGGGGCCGCTGCTGGGTAATTTGCAGTTTAATCAGCGTTTGTAATGAGAGCCGCTGATTAGCGCGGGGTGGAAATAAAAGAGAGTTACAAGGAACGTCTGTCAGAGTCCGGTGATAATTCACGACTAATTGTAATGATTAGAGCAAACTGGATGACTTTGGAGTTTTCTAATGCGTTTGTCCCAACGCCCGTGCGCGTGGGCGCGCGCGCGGTGTGGGTGTGACGCAAATGAGAGAGAGATAGGTCCGCGTGCGTGTATGCGCGCGTATCTGAAATGTAGTTGTACAGTAGTCCTTAAAAAAATTGGATATCAATTCGTTTTTGCAATTTCCTTTCTCGGAACAAAAAAAAAAAAAGTCGAAGCTTCTGTGTGCGGATACGTGCGTGTGTGCGCGCGTACGTGCGTGCGCGTACATCCGACGGGCCCGTTTTGTGCGTATGCGGAAGAACGAGGCAGAATCGCACGGAGTTGATTATCAAACAAAAACAGCTAATTTATAACTGTTGTGTGTGTGTGAGTGTGTGTGTGTGGGGAGGGGGGAGGGGGGGTAGGTTTGGAGTCGTTGATGGACTGTGCGACGGTGAGGGCGAGATGTATTCCTCGAGACGTGCCTCGGCCACTGCTGGAATAGCAAATGTGAAATTAGTGGGAAATGTGTGTATGAACGCCTTCGGTCAATTAGCGAGAGCGGAGAGGAAGAGGAGGGGGGAGGAGGGGGGAGGGGGCGAGTGAATCAGCTGGTATTCGCACGGTGCAGGTCTATGGGGAGAATGCGCGCAATCACACACACACACACACAGAAACATACACGTACTCACAGGTGCGTCTCTATTTTAGAAGCTTTATGTGATTTCCACTGAATTGTAATAAAGTTTGGGAAATAATATCTGTGACTTGGATGATGATAAAGACAAGTGTTGGGTAATTGTCTATTCTGCGGTTCTATTTGCAAAACTGCTTCGGTGTTTTGTTTTTTCATAATAGCTTATTTCACAAAAACAGGCGTTCTGTGCTGGATTCAGAAGTCAAGTGATGTGTACTGTTTTATACACAGCAGCAGCAGGCAATTGAAAACACTGTGGTGTTCCAGACAGGATGCTATTAACTTGTATAGGTTCCGGTCATTCAGAGTTCTAACGCAGTA
>JAPTHA010000005.1:27867180-27877224 GCA_029814585.1 Gymnapogon annona | reverse complement strand
AGTATTTAACAAAAAATGTTAATAACCTGAACAAATATGAACAACCTGAAACGACTTAAAAGCAGTACACTTTTAACGATATTCTGCCTGTTATTAAGTATGATCTGTCATTTATAATGTATACTACATGTGTAAATGTTAAACTGAAGCATAATATTGTTCAATCACACTTATGTTTTCACTTTGTATTTAGTCACGTTACTTTAAAGGACAGTTTTTAGATGTGAACATATATCATTTGACTTATTTCACTCGAAAAACATAGAGAAAAGTTGGAGTTGACTTTATTTATATATAATTATGGTAGTATTTTACTGGTTGGGCCCACTTCAGATCAAATGTACCTGAATGTGGCCCCTTGAATGAAATGAGTTTGACAGCCCTGCTCTAGAGCTCGGTGATGGGCTGATCATGAATAGAACAGGTGTGATGGAAGAGGGAAAACATCTAAAACATGGTTTCCTGCATCTAAAACATGCAGGACACCGGCCCTCGAGGACCGGCACTTCTGTACATGTGTGTGTTTATTTTTTGGTGAACCGGTGCAGAGCTCAGACAGCAGCAGTGCTTTGGAGGAGAGCTTTGCTGTCAGTCCAGGCCACATGAATCCAGCCGCAATTAGGTGTCAGAGCTGCTGTTCTCAGTTTGATGATAGCCTCGGGCGGCGCACGGCGCGGGGAGCCCTAATCAGGAGAGTAAACTCCGCTATATTTCAATTTAGGAGGGCGCTCTTCCGCTCCGGGGGGCTGTGGCACCGGTGATAAATAAAACGCCCATTTACTCCCGCTCTCGCCTTCCGCAACGCACACACCCAGAGCCGCAACGTCGCCACCAGGCCCGTAATCATCGCCCGCATTTAGACGGTGAACATAAATCACGCAATTGGAAACGCCATGATTAGGGATGCCAAACTCAAACAAATGCGGCGTGTAACCTTGTCAGCCCCGCGAGCCGATATGAAATCATCTCCAATGAGAAATGAAACAAAATGGAACAATTGACTCTCGTCCAAAACACTGTTAAAGACATCCACATCTCAGGAAACGCGCGGCGACTCCGAACGCCGAGAGCGCGCGCGCGTCCGGTCGGGTCGCGTCGAGTCGCATCCCATCCCGGTCGTCGCGTAAAAGCCCTTAACAGGATTACAGCCTCCTCCGGTGTAATCCCCTCTGTATTATGACACATCTGTTATTAACCGACGGGACAAAGGTGTCGGTGTGAGTGGCCGGGGCCTTCCACTCTTTTCAAATGTTAACCAGCATGTTCCCGAAGCCGGTTAAAGTGTTAATTGGTTGATTGAGTCCATTTATCTAATCCCCTCCGTTTCCCTCGGAGCCTCCACCCGCCAGTGGATTTGGGTGAAGTGTCTCAAACACCGATCTCTATTCAAATATTTCCATATGACAACTGCTCGCGGGCCACTCCAATTAAAGGCCAGTCACTTTCTATTTAATCCGCCTCAAAGGGATCTCCTCCGTGTGCGTGGACCGAACAAAAGGATCTTTCCACGGCATTTAACTCCTCAAAGTGACTCCGGTCGACCCCCAGGGTCCCCCCCCCCCATCCCTCCCGTCCCGCTCCACCTCTCACAGGCCATCTCAGGGGGATTAGATGCTGGATTTGGGAGGAGAATTAGGGTTGCAACACAGCATTTGCTCCTATTTCTTTCTTCTTCTTTTTTTTTGCCGTCTGCGTCCGTGCGCGCGTCTGTGGAAATGAGATGCGCATTTAAATCCGACCCGAGCGCACGCACGCTAAGTGTGTGCTGCCAGGAAACCCAGCCGCCGTGGGCGCCCACCGCCCGGTCCACGGACCCTCCCCGGGGTTAATTGAGGGGCCTTGAGGGCGGTGGGACAGAGGCAGGGGCCGGGTGTACATCTGTGATCGGTGGTTCAAAAAAAAAACAAAAAACAACCCGGTGTCCCCGGTGCGTTATAGGGAGGATTATAAAACACTAGATTAGCATTCAGATGAGAGCGCAGCGCGTTCACGACAGGACAACCACGACAACTGATGTTCACCAGCACAAGGAAGAAGCGGTGGAAAAACAAAATAATAGGAGATATATATATTTTTTAACCTGAAAATACATCAGAAAGTTGAACAATTTTGTGCATACGTTTTGTTCTTGTTTTTTTTTTGTTTTGTTGTTTGTTTTTCTGTTTCTGCTTCTTTTGCATTCATTGCTTTGTAGCATATTTGGAATAAACTTTTTCAATTCAATTCAATTTTGTAAAATTCTCCACTCAAATTAAAACGATGAACTAAAATATAGTTTTTACTTTAACTAATTAACTGCATTTCGCATTTTTATTGCATTTTATTAACTGCATTTCGTTGCCCCGTATTTGTACAATAAAGTTGAATCTAATCTAATCGAAAATTATGAATTAGGAAAAAACCCAGTCACTGTGCATTGAACCTTTATAACATGAACGTCATTGTTTGGTCTAAACTCAAAACCAGAACAGTTTGTTCTCAATATTTATTTATTTATTTACTCTGGGGGAAAAACAAGAATTTGGTCAAATTATTATAACAGAAAAAAAACCTAGTCATTGTCACCTATAATCGAGGTTGATTTTATTGATTCATAATTGAACCATTATGAACATCATTGTATTAGAACCTGAAGTGTAAAAGTCAAACTGGATCAGTTTGTTCTCAATATTTATTTATTCATTCTGGGAAAAAAAAACCCTCCAGTTTTGTAAGATTATTAACGTAGAAAAAACTTTGTCACGGTATAATCAAGGTTCAAGGTAAATTTTTATCGATTTATAACAGAACCATTATAATATCAACATCACTATATCAGAACCAGGAGTATTTGGTCTAAAGTTGAACCAGATCAGTTTATTCTCAATATTGATTTATTCATTCTGGGAAATATATTTAATTTTGACAAATTATTAACATAGAACCTCAGCACACCAATATTCAAGGTTCAAGGTTCATTTTATTGATTTATAATTGAGCCCTTATAACATGAACATCATTATATGAGAGCCTCAAGTATTTGGTCTAAAGTTGAACCAGATCAGTTTGTTCTCAATATTTATTTATTTATTTTGAGGGAAAAAAACATAATTTTGTCAAATTATTAAATCAGAAAAAAGTGGTCGCTGTGCACCTATACTTGAAGCCTAATTAGAACCTTGAGTATTTGGTTTAAACCAGAGGCGTCAAACTCATTTTAGTTCAGGGGACAAATTTAGCCAGATTTAGTGTGAAGTGGGCGGAGCCAGTACAATAATAACAGAATTACATATCTAATATCAACTCCAAACTTTCCTTATATGATGAAAATGTTTACGTCTACAAACTGTCCTTTAAAACAATGTGAATAACATTAACAACCCCAAAGTCCTTAAAAAAAATAAGTGCATTTTTAACAATATTATACCTCAATTTATAACTTATACATGTACATTACAATTTACAGATGACAGTGGATCTACAAACACACCACGTATTTAGTAACAGGTCGAATATTGATAAATATTGATGATTGGCATTTGAGGTTGTTTATATTTGTTGAGGTGATTTATGTTTTTTATGAAATTATACTTTGTTTTAGTGTAAATACAGGAAAACCACACAAAATATTTACATTTACGCAGAGAAAAATTACAAGTTGTGAGTATTTATAGGTTATTATGATCATATTTTTCCCAGTCAGTAGGTGGAACCTGAACTGTAATTTTTGCAAATATCTTTGGTGTAATTATGCATTTCACAGATTCATCCCATAGGCCAGTTTGAAACCTTTCGCGGGCCGCATTTGGCCCCCGGGCCACATGATTGACACCCCTCCATTATAACATGAACATCATTACATTATAACCCAGAGTGTTTGGTCTAAAGTCAAACCCGATCAGTTTGTTCTCATTAATTATTCATTTATTCTGGGGAAAGAATTATGCAGACCCTTTTAGACTCAAACATAAACCTGTTTGATTTATTAGTCGTAAGAGAATTATATTATTTCCCAATATGTATACATTGATTTAAGGAAAACCACATTGGTTTTGGGGGATTTTTCCCAAAATTTGTGTCAAATCATCGCCAATAACTAAGGAAAACAATTTTGTTAAATATCTATAGGCATAATAAACATTTTCACGTCGCAACTAAATGTATTTAAACCATGAGAGATGACAACATGAACTCCCTAAAACATCTATTTATCAGTCACAATGAGGAATATTATTTTTTAGAGCAGTGCATGTGTCGAGTCAAATCATATTAGCTTTATCTAAAAAAATTTCCTGAATTGTAACAATTATATGGGATGAAGTGAAATAATAAAAAAAAAATATAATTATACTCATGATTAAAGCTATTCAAAATACAAACAATAGTGCAACAGTAACGCCACAAAACACATCTATTCATCAGTCTTAATGGAAGAACACCGAACCACCAGATCTATTTAGTCTCCAATTAAGTCATTCATGTTAAATAGAGATACAGAAACGCACTTTTATTAATGAACAGTTTCTGCACATAATAAACCTACTCAGTGTAACTGTGAATTGGAGCCTTGTACTGACCATAGTGTTAACACCAAACCTCAGGTCAAAACAAGGAAGATAATGAAATAAACACTGCTGTTGAATGACTAACCCTCCTCACAGTGTGCAGATTTAAGGCTTAAAACATAAAGGCTCATGACTGGAATGCAAGAAAACTGTCATATTTACCAGTATTTATGAATCATGGTTCTAATTAAAGCGCATTAGAATCTGTTTAATTTTATTTAGAAAATTCGTGTCCAATCAGGATGAAGAATGCTGTCTGACCAGGTTAAATTATACACATAATAAATGCACTGATAGACTCCAGATGCACAAGTGAGTGACTTGCTTATGTCTTTAAATTATTCTTTCAGCCTATAAACTTCCTGTAAATGTTTTTTTATTCAAGTTAGATTTATTCACCCACATATATTAATTAAATACCACATCATACCACACCATACCATACCCTACCATATCATGCCATACCACGCCATGCCATACCAGCTTTATTTATAGAGCCCTTTAAAACTTAAGTATATTAATCAAATAGTGGCTGTAGGTCTTTAGAGTAGCTTGAGCTGGGATTTTTCTTCTAAAACAGTGATTGTAAACTGCACAGACTGCACCGTTGATTGACTCTGATTAATTCAAAAAGTATAAGAACAAAACAACAGCTCACATACTTTTATCAAGTTTTAGTCTGACACACCGACTTGTATGTACGCCAGTGGTTGATTGAAGTGTGTTGGAAATTTGCAAATGTATAATGATGCATAATAAAAGATGCAAATTATCACCTGTCTGAAATCTATAAATAAATGGCGTGAAGCAGGTTGATGGAGGTAGAGGCTGTTATTGTTTTTGTTTACGTTAACTCTCCATGTGTCAACACGTGTCCCTCTGATAATTTCCTTCACCTTCAGTCTTTGATGATAACGTACCTGTGAAGACAGATAATTGTTGTGGTTTGGATCCAACTTTTTACATTATTTTATTTATACAATGCGGCACATTGGTTCAGCTCTATATACCCCAGCAGGGCTTATAGCACTTAGGTCTGAGGTTAACACATGTCTCTATATGTCTCTCTGTGACAATGCGGTTCACTTATTCATGTGTTTTTGTGGTGTTTTTGGTGTTTTGGGATGATAATGTATGCGTGTGTGTGTGTGTGTGGACGGGGAGGGGTGGAGAGGTGCAGAGAATCCTGACCAATCACGACCACCCGCTGTGCAGGACTGTGTCTGAACAAAAGAGCGGCCGCAGTGACCGACTGCTATCGTTGCTGTGGATCACAGGTGTCAAACATGCGGCCCGGGGGCCAAATCCAGCCCTCCAAAGGGTGCAGTCTGGCCCTTGAGATGAACCTGTGAAATGCTAAAATTACCCTGAAGATATTACCAATGAATTTAATTCAGGGTCCACATTCAGACAAATTCAATCACAGGTGGGTCAGACCAGTAAAATACCACAACTCCAAATGTTTTCATCCATTGACGGTAAAACAAAGTATAATTTTGCAAAAAAAAAAAGTGAAGAGCCTGAACAAATATGAACAATCTGAAATAACTGAAGAGAAGTGCACTTTTAATGGCCTGTTACAAGATGTTACCTGCCAGTAAATGATCAATTGAAGCATAATATTGATAAAATTACACTTATGTTTTCAGTTTGTTCATGTTTATTCACTTTGCTTTTTAGATGTAACCATTTTCATCATGCAATTTTACTTTTTTCACTCTAAACCATAGATAAGCATTCAGAATTGACATTCATATATTATTATGGTATTATACTGGTTCGGCCCATCTCAGATTAAATTTACCTGAATGTGGCCCTGAAGTGAAATGAGTTTGACACCCCCGCTGTAGATGATCCTTCGTCCCCTCTGTAGCTTCATCAGACTGTATGACTTGTCTTAGCCTCCCCGTGGTTTTATGCTTGAATGTTGTTTTTATGTGCTTTTATCTGTTTTGACGAGTCTTTTGTGTTTCTTCATGTGAGCTGCTGGACACAGCAATTTCCCCACAGAGATAAATAAAATATTTATTGATTGATTGACTGGTTTGTTTGTCGTCTCTGATCCTGTCATGATGGGTCAGGAGTGTCCTCTTGTAGTGTATGAATGTAACTGTAATACTGTCTAATGAAATATCAAAAAAAATTAAATGATATTTTCAAAAAAGATCAACTTTAAGTCTGAAAACATAATATCATCATCTGACATTGTGAATTATTTTGTCGTTTTCCAAAAATAACAGTCACTTTAATGATCGCATCTATAACACGCCATATGTATAAAAGACGTTGGAAAAAAACCTTAATAGAATATATGCTAGTGCAGGTGATGTGGGAAAAACCTTGAAATGGTCATTAACCCTTTCATGCATAGTGGTCACTACAGTAAAACAGCTGTTTTAAAGTTGTTTTCTCTTATATGAATGAGTATTAACCCTTTGATGCATAGTGGTCACTAGGAACAGCTATTTTAATGTTGTTTTCTCTTATGTGAATAAATCTTAATGTAACAGTTGACCAAAAAAAAACAATCCTGAAGTAGGTTCATCATGAGTCATGCATGAAAGGGTTAAAAGGCCACCTTCTGTGTGAATACTCTATGGTCTTTCCTGTTTGGATACATATTATTAAAACTAGTGCACAACAGTTAGATACTCCATTACCAGAATCTCTTCAGCTCTGTTATAGGAGACTGGTCCCTTTTACCTCTAGAGTAACACCTGCCTTAATACTCTCTATCTGAGCTGAAAGCATCACCTTAATACACTGGAAAAACCAAGTACGGCCTGGCTTTTTGAAAGGCTGATGACAGACACAGCCTCCTTTGAAAGACTGAAGAATGGTAAGGATATAATCTACCGGCTCTGGTCCACATCCTACATTTTATTCTATTTTGACTAAATAATACCCTATACTAAAAGGTATTATTGTGGTAGGAAACGCTCTTGACGACAGACCCAGACGCAGACCAAACTAGATTTAAAAAATAAAGTTATTATTTTTCTGTTCTCAAATGCAACAATTAACATTAAGAATTCGACTACGGTTATTATTTAAATTGAACAAAAAGCGCCGCACAAAAACACGGGAATATCATTAATGAAAAATAACTACAACGGGAAAATAATACATTCAAATACAATACATCAAAATCACTCTTTTGAGGAAAAAATCCAGAATTTAAAAAACGTACGATGATCAAACTAAACAAGGATTCATCAATAACAAGAAAATACAAAATCAAAACACTATTAAATATCTAAACTTAAGCTGATCATACTCATGCAAGGAAACAAGGCAAGACGAGATTGCTTTCACAGGAAAAGACACTCAACGATCTGACAAAAGAACAGGGGAACACACACAGACTTATATACAAGAGGAATCCAGCAGGTGAGATACATTAGGATAATTACTGACGAGACACAGGTGGGTAAGGGCACTGGGAGTGAAGCTGAAAGACACATGAGGAGAGCACGCAGGACCAGACAGGAAATAACCACAATAAAACCGGAAAAACAAATATAACTTGACAAGACTAGAAACATGACATACTGTGCATAAATCACACCTGAATTAATTTTTTTCTCTGTATTTTACCTTATGCCTATTTTATTCAATATGTGTTATTTTGTTTATTTCTTATGTTCTTTTATTTTTTTATACTATTGTGGTCCAGTGCCATTACTGGTTGTCTGTTTCATTGGGCTGACTGCGTAATGGGTGTGTAAAGTGCGAAGGGTTAACACTGTTACACTGACATGTACGTTGTGTAAAATGGTGATTAAAATCAGAGACTGATAACTTCTGATCCACGAATCCTATCAATACAAGTCATAATTCAGGTCAAATTCAGTCGAGCGGTTTTTCATCTTCACCGGACATGAGACATTTGGACGTTGAGAGAAACACCATCGTCTTCTACAACTTTGATTCACCCGTAAAAGACGTGTAGATAAATAAATAGATGCTTGTTTTTACATTCAGTTAATTGTACTGTTTGCTGAGAAAAAAAAAGTCATTATTTTCAGTTTCTGTCTGCTTTGATACAACGACCTATTGAATTTACTTGGAGCTTTCATAAACATCGATGTAATCAGTGAACTACATATAGGAAAAGACCTTGTTTACTGAAAAAAAAACAACTCATAATGCAGATCTTATTATAATGAATGGGGATAAATTGCTCAGGGAAGGTTAAACGTGGAGAACAATTCATAAACGTGGAGAACAATTCATTTGGAAGTCATTACAACAACAGTTTGAGGTCTTTCAAGGGTTAAACTCTTACAAACTTTGAGGAAATGTATCTAATCTAGTATAAAGTTTTATTCTGGGGGAATGCAGCCTCTCAGTAGGAGTGGGTTTAATTCCAGATTTGCTTAATATACTCTAGATAATATTAAGAGTGGTTTGTTTTTTGTTTTTAAATGTGCTTTTAGGATTAAACTTCTCTCGCGTCCTTTATTATTGATGTCCTCATTCCGTTATTATTAACCTCGCCCAGAATATATGAATGTAATGCATTTTAAAAAGGGGAAACACAATGTTCTACGTAACAAGAAGCAAATGAGCAAATACGACAGTGGCGAGTATGCAAATGGTGAAAAGAGGGAAAAAAAAAAAAAAGGTTGATTCAATTTTCTAAATGCCAATAAATTCCTTGAACGAACAATGCATTAATTCACAACTAAAAAATGCACAAACACTCAAGACGGCACGGGCACTTCTCCGCTGATTTTACAGACTATGCTCTGGGCTTTTATAATCATTGAAGGGACAGAGGCTGATGCAAAATGTGGATGTGTAGGCTGGGGGGGGGGGGGGGGGGTACTCTGCTGTGCTGTGCTTTATTGTGTGATTTGCTGTCACATACAGGTCTTCATTAGGGGCGTCTGGAGACTAGGTGAGGGGCTTTTGTGTGCATGAATCACTGTGGTTTATGTGTGTTTTGCACCTCTAATATGCCACTATGTCAGATGGAAGTCTGCTTTAGTGCAAGCCTTTTATGGGGGTAAATTGGTGCGGAATAGGACAGCGGAGCACTTTAACAGCACTCACCTTCTCCTCACCCCTTTTAACTTATTAACTTACATTAACTCATTTTAACTTGTCAACAGCAGCTATGTCCGGATCCAAAATAAATCACAGTGGTGGGTAATATGAGAGTGTGTCGCTGGCTGCAAAAATGTGTTTACCTCGGTGCCAAATCAGCGCAGAGCCATCTTTTTGTCTTTTTTTTTTTTCTTTCGGCCTCCTCGTCACTATTAACGAAGCTCCATTCTGCCTGTGTGATCACTTTTTAATGCACTTGAGTGGTTTGAAAGTGCAATCAAATGCTAATTAAAGGCTGGTGGGCTTTTCGTTTTTTTTTCTCTTCTAACTGCCGGAGCCATAAATGCTCTTTCCCTGTGTTTCTCTTTTGTGCGAGCGTTCACTATGGAGCCCACGGGAGGAACCTAAGTATGAGTCAACTGTTAAAATGCACCTGCAAGGCAGTCCC
>JAPTHA010000005.1:27827152-27847069 GCA_029814585.1 Gymnapogon annona | reverse complement strand
GTCATTTCAGCTCTGCTAATGGATACCCAAGTCTTTTTTCACAGTACTGTATGTTTGTGTAGGTCTGTTGACCTAATACTTACATTTCTAAAACAACGGATAGTTTTATTTAAGTTTTGCATAATATCTTCAGATCACTATATCAAGTGATCATTTGCTTGTGTCTATATGTGAGCCCTGCGATGAAACGGCAACGCGTCCAAGCTGTATATAATCACAAGATGCTGCAGTACAAAACTCCAGGGTGTGAAATCCAGTGCAAAATCAAAGTAGCTCCAGTTTTCGTGTTTTTAAGTTTCTACATATTTTAAATGGTCTGTAATCTGTGCAATTTCCTTGACGACGAAGCAAACAAAGTGAAATCGGAATTGCAAATTGCTTACAATAATCACATACTTTCATTTCATGCCAACGTAATCACGGACAAGCATGAATTAATCTTATAAAGTTGTAAACGGTTGATGCTTATAATGACAATATAATTAATCTTTCGTTTCTTGATTATTAATTTTTTTCCATTTTAAAACATGTTTCATTCTTAGACCTCAAGTCTGATTATACAGTGAAAACAGCATTGCTATAATCTAATCTTGGTAGACAAAAAGTGTGGAATGTCAAAAGGCTCTTGGAATGGGGAGTCTAAATATATTCCAAATATATTCTCCATGATGTAGAGTACTAACTATGAAAATTAAGAGCAAAGAGACTCATTTAAAGAAATGTCAACCCTCCATTTGCTGTGGGTGGGTAAAATAAACACAAAAACAACAAATGAAGGGTGGAAGATGATTTAAACAAGAACTTGCAACAAGCAACGGAAACAGCAAAATTATCTTAAGATTGTCCTTTGACGAAGCCCGTTTATTGCAAGGAGTTAAACTGATTGAGTGAAGACGCCTGGTTTCTCTAATATACTCTCATTTCCACTCTCCTGGCATCTTTATCTTGCATTTCTCGTGGGTGGGTTTAAAAATGCAAGTCAAAGAACTGGGAGGCATTTACAAGCACAATGAGAAGCAGGCTAATTTACCACCTTACTGTCTGATTAAATACAACCGCACTGAGAAGCTTGAATACGCGAAGCAGATTTAGCCTTAAGTCAAAGATCTCTGTGTGCAGAATTACAGTACAAATACCATTAGTCACACAAGGAGCTACATTTAATTGTCTCCCTGAAGAAAGAGAGCTTTATTTGTCTTCTGATTTAGGTAATATAAAAACGATCTACACCTCTGAATGACTATTATGTGATGATTCAACGGCTTACACCCGAGTAAAGAGTCCGTTGGTCTGAAGAGGAGCTCATTAGAAAATAACTGAGTTGTTCCTTTTGTAATCAAAAAGGCAACAAAATGCAGCGCATTGCACGGAGTGCGTGTCGAAACGGAAGACAGTGTTGTTATCTACCAACAAATGCTTGACCACTTCCAAAGTATTTTTGGTCTCTTGAATGTTGGACATCACCGTGGCTCAGATCTACATGGCTTCACACCCGTGGTAGTTAAGACCAATTAAAATACTTCTCCACATCATTTGTAACCGACACAAATGAAAAATCTGTCATTTCGACATACAAAAGTAATTGCATATTTAAGTAAAGGCGTATTCAAGGATTAATGATCATTTTTAAGGCCAATTAAGGCCTTAATTTTGGACAAACACATTTAAGACTTTTTAAGGACCTGTGGACACCCAGACTTACACATTTCATACTGTTCAAAACAGGACAAAAATGGTAACAAATGATTAAGTAAGGTTCAGATTATAGTCAAGATGTGACTGAATGCATTCAACATTTTACCTGTGGAAGTTGTTTTGACTGGATGAAACCACTCCCACATTGGCCACTGACAGAACCTGCTTGTTGATGGCCAGGCTGGAGGTGTTTGGTGTTGCCATGGTGATTGTTGCAGAGGTCTCATTCATGCCCAGGAGCTTACCTGCACAAAACGCACACAGTATCTGTAAGATAGACACACTGCACAGGAGGTAAAACAATGTCACTTAATTCAGTTAATTCGCCAAGTGTACGCCTTAAATAGACCTAGTACATTCTAAAAATATTTACTTACTCTATAATCCTATGCCCACTGAATCACTCTTTGCAGCGAATTAGAGTTAAATTGTTCAAATACACTTCACATTGTTCTGACATGTAATCGGCTTTAACTAGGATGTGACTGTGACAAAACAGCACAGCAAAATAAGACATTAGTGACTACTAACAGGAAAGAGCTGAACAATAAATGGTGCCTCCTTATATAATGCAAATAGAATTGGAAGGAAAAAAAAAGACTGAGGGCAATGGGCCAGTTCATGTTCACTTAGTAATGAGCAAGGATTTGAAAGAAAGAATGGAGATAAATATGCACGCAAGTAGGACAGAAATGAAAGAGGTCTTAAAGGCAAATAAAATGAAAGCCTGTTAGCTACAAGAAATTAATTAACTTCACTCGATTGGTATAAAGCAGCAATTTGCCAGAGAGAAAAGGGTCCAGCAAAGCAAGTTGTTCGACTCTGTTCAATCCTGAGTGTGCGGCGTATTCAGCACGGCTCAAAAAACAGTGAACGTGAATCAATTAAGGCAGCGGCAGCATTCAGAGGGCACTTAAAACCACGCTGATGGCTTGGATACGAGGACACTCTTAGCTCTCTATAGATGCTGCACTCTGGAGCTCTACAGGTGTGTGTGTGTTTGTATGTGTGGGGAAATGCCATTAAGCGTTTCAGAAGAGCTTTTATGCTGCAGTGGCGAAGCTGTGGGAAGATATATTACACGCAGGTGGTAGGGATTGGATTTTATTTGTAAACATAAACAAAATATCATCAAAATACAGCATATATTTCATTGCTAACTCCATTGTCACTCTACAATTACGTCACTATGATGAATGTTTGCGCTTCAATATAATTTTATTACCTTTAATTACAACACTAAAGTATTTATTTAAAAAACTGCCTGCAAGCAAATAACTAATGTCTTGCAAACTGTATTTACAGACAACAAAAGTAGCTCTTCCACCATTGCCGATATGATTCTAACGGCTTCATTTAGTCAGTGGTAAACCTTTAACAAATAATGTAGCTTCCCCTTATATGATGCATTAATGTTACAGAAGAAACATTTTAGAAGAAGCAGTTGTTCAGTTGTGATTTTTTTAAAAGTTAAGATCTATTTGGTGCTTGAAGTCACAGTGAAATAGAAGTTGTTGTGTCTTAATGTAGAGGGTTGTGATATTTTTATTAGTGGATGAGACAGATGAAAGTGGGTGGGGCCAAGTGACTACAGCCCAGAGTGCATTGCTGTGTAAAGATACTTGGACTACACTTGTTAGAACATAGAGACGACAACAATTATATTTAGACTTATATGAGATGTTTACATTCATTCCCCTGAGAGATGTAAACAGATGCTGTCCAGTTGGCTTACCTTGGTCCTTGCAGAACTCCTCCTCCGTCATGCTGCTGGGCATTAATAGCTCTCCTACAGCAGGTTGGATGGACACACTGAACTGGTCCGTCTTAGTGCTGAAGATGAAAAACAATGATATCAGGATTTCAACACCAAAGCAAACCTATCCTCCCTTTTCATTTTTCCCCTGGTGTAAAACAATACAAGACATCATTCACTGGTGATTTTGTGTATTAGATGTTTCTCCAGTGATTGTCATGCCAACCATGCTTGGTACGTGGCGTTCTGAAACGGATCGGTTCCTCCTTCCAAAACAGATTTTCTGATAAACTTATCGATTGTCTGAGCAGTGCTGCCAATGGCATTCAGCAAGTTGATTTGAGCAGGGGGCTGATTACTGGAGGAATAATTGTTATCCCAGTGAAGTGAGATCAATTGTGGTTGATGTCTCATCAGGGACTGCAAGCACAGGAAGGATAGGATGAAAAGAATAAAAAAATAAAATAGGTGAAAGATGTACAGGTAGACAGAGAAGATGCAAGTCAGCTGAATTTAAAAAAAAAAAAAAAAAGGAAAATGCCAGTAGAAAAAGGTAGCGGAAAAAGATGTGTAACCAGAGGAGGAAAATAGGAGGCTGCCTGGATATGAGTGGATGTCAGGTTTTCTTACCACAACTGGAAGTTTGCTGCTTGTGTCGAGTCGCTGAAGTCAATACCCATGGAAACCGTCACCGAGGCCTCTGGCTCCAGTCGCGCTGAGAATGGAAAAGAGGGGAGAAAAGACAAGAGGAAAAGAGGGAGAGTGAATGACAAGGGCACAGTGTGGAGTGTGGAGAGGGATGGAGTGATGGGAGGGGAGGAGGAGGAGGGGGCAGCAGAGTGGAACAGACAGGCATCCACACCACTTGTGTTTTCTACTTCACAAAGCAAGGCCACCGTGTGTGAGAAATCTATCCTTCAATCTCATTCCCTACACCTCTAGCCACGGGGAAAGAAAAAAAAAAAGCACATGAAGGACTAGCATATTTCCAAAACAACAGGCTTGTCAAAGAGAGCATCCAGCATCAAGAGAGATGGGTTACAGGCGGCCGAGATATGAGCTACAAAGAGAGTTAACTAAAGTCAGGGAGAGTGAGTGAATGTGGACGGCTGAGTGGGGGAGGGGGAGGTTAAGGATGAGAAGAACGCAGACAGACACGAGCATCCTCCTCGCTCCCCCGGCCAGCCTGTGCCTCCCTCTCCACGGAGCAGGCCTGTTTTACTGTATGACTCTTTCCGCAGACAGAGGAGAGTGGAGCTGGGGCTCCAGAGGAAAGCCTCGGAAAACAGAGCCATCATGAACTTGCCTTCACACACACAGGCGCTGTCTTTATCTGGTTTTAATGTACTTCTATTTTTTTTATCGTTTTTTTCTTCCTGCCGTTGTGTCTCAATACTGGTTCTAAAACTGAATCGATTTACTTTCTTTACTTCAAATAAATTCTGGAAAAGTTTACACTTTCACCTTTTCGACCCATTAATGTCCTTCCATGTACACTTCACTATTTCCAAAGAGAAACACGTGTTTTTCATTTTTCCTTTCAACATATACCTTGACCATCCTCATTCCAGGTGATTATAACCTGAGGTCATGTGTAATGATCTGTATAACTATGTCCTTTCTGCATGTAAGACAGGTGTTGGTGTGGTATTTGGTAAGTGTGTGTGTGTAGATGTACAGATTGTGAATACGAAACGTGTGAACCTGAAATATAAGGGATGATTGGACAGTCATTTAATTGTTACCTATTTTTCTATGGCCCTTGAAACTGAATATTGAGCCGATAATGTTTCACTGGATTAACCAATAGCTTCAAGATGATACAGAGTTTCTATCCTCTCTCAGGAGAGAAACCTCGTCACTGCATGAGTCACGTCAACATCAAATGAACTAGTTTTTCTAACAAATAACACTGACATACAGTACTTGATGATGTTCTGGATGAAAGCTGTGTGCTTTAATTCCCTGGTGGTTAGTATTCATGAAGTGGCCACTTTATGAGGAAGAGACACAATTTATGGTGGAAATATTTCATAAACGTGATGGGGCCCTGCTTTGTGGTCATCTATATTTTGATGTTTATAACTGTGGGCACTTTCATTAGCAAAGATCTGCAAAAAAACAAAATGATAACAAACGGTGAAGTAAATAACTATCAGCTGTCTAGGTTTTTTGATACTATTTTGGTGAACTGGTGAAACCGCTATGTGAAGCTCTGATGTAATATTCCCAAGTAGTTACCAACACAAAAGGCCAAACAATTTAGAAACAATGCAAGTGAATTTAACCAATGATTAAACTATGAAGAATTGTAAACAGTCAAATAGTGTTTTTTACTAGAAGATAAGCAGCATTCAACAATATTTTATTTTGTACTACTCACTACACACCACCATTTAAGGTTTTATCAATTATTTAACATATACAAACAGCGCTACATAAAGCTCTGTCTGTATTCATCCTGTGAAACTTCTCCAGACCAGCTCTAGCCACCTGCTCGCAGCAACCAGGCTCAATCGATCCAAATTACCCACTGTTTGGCTGCTTGAGTTCCTTCAATGCCCAATCAATCCCCTGCAATTGACAGTTTTAATGTGCTCTACCACACACCACTTGTGTGTGCATGAAAAAGAAAATCTTGTGGGACTGCTATTCACAGCCTTGTATGGAGTGAGGCAAAACATACGACAGACTGACAAGAAAAATGGAGATAGTGTGTGTGTGTGTGTGTGTGTGTGTGTGTGTGTGTGTGTGTGTGTGTGTGTGTGTGTGTGTTCTGATCAATACTAATCAACAGGGATTAGCTGAAGTCACATCGGCACTATTCAGCGTTGGCGAATGGGCTATTTGCTGGAATAATAGCAAACAAGCTTATAGGTTTTTGATGACAGAGTGATCATATAAAATCTGTCTGGCAAAACAATTGTATAGATACACCTTTCGAAGCCCAGAATTACTAGGGGCAACATAAAAAATTCAAAGGGATGAGGCCATTTTACTAGTAAGGATAGACTGTGCACTGACTTAGCACTGGGCACGCCTGCTAAATCCTTTGAGGATTTTTGCTTTTAATTTCTGATCATGTCTACACTCATTGTATATTGCAAATTAATTAATAAAAGAAGACTACAGACCTGGTTATGAACACACTAATACGATGTTAAGTAACACTTTACATTCATCTAATATTTTCCTAAACATATTGTAGAACTATTAGGTCCTTAACTAACGGGCTTCACTCAGTGACCTGTTAATTACTGGTGTTACTGAGCAAGAAGTTGTCACGAATTACCATCTTAATACAATAATGACTTTTAATGACAACCGAGTAACAAACCTCAAGATCATGGTTCATGTACGACATGTACAAGTTTCCATCAGCAAGCAGTGAATGGGAGTTTTACTGAAGGAAAACTTGATTAATGTCTGAACAGATCAGAATAAAAGCTTATAGTGCCTACGGCAGACACAATATGCTACTAATGAACAAATATGTACACTAATAGTCAATTAGTTGATGGTGCAACTGACATAAAATGGTCCCAGAACCATGATGCGGAGCAGCTTAGCAGCAATTACACATCATAAGAACACTTGATATACAAGTATGGGGGGAGTTTTCCATGATAACACAGTATTAATAGTGTGTTATGATGAAATAAAGTGTGTGTGTGTGTGTGTGTGTGTGCTTGGGTTTTTTTTCACAATTAAACTCACCAATTGTGTTAAAGCAGTGGATGTTTAGGCTGGCGGGGCTGCGATCGCCTATATGGATCTCTTCCAGGCTGCGGTCCGAGCAGTTGGTCAGTATGACCTGCACTGCCACCATACTGGGCTGGTACAAACAGGGCTGCCTGGGGAAATGGTACTTAGCTGCCAGACCTTTCCCTGACATATGGTGAAGCAGCTCGTAGGTTTTCACAGGGCTGAACAATGGAGTGGTGACCTGAAAGGACATTTTAGAGAGAGACCGGCATGTATTCAAATCAACTTTTGTTTGGTTTTTGAGTGCAAAAGTTTTGCAAACCACGTCACATAAAACATTTCAACGAAATAAACTGAATGATGCAGTTGGGATGATTCACAAACCCCTTAAAGCTGCATGATTACACATCCTGAAAGAGAAAGTAGAAAGAGGAACAGCGTACATACAGAACATTGACCAGACACTGAAAGCAGCTAGCGACGTCTTGCACATTACAGCCCAAATGCATCCACAAAAGAGCACAGATTAATATAAGAATCACATTTGCTCATGCAATACACCGTATCCAATCAGCAACCAGAATACACTGCTTCTGAGTGTGACTGAGGTTCGGCTGATAACTCCCCCAGCCCCACCCCCCATTCCCTTCATTAACTCTCTGGGGTAAAGAGGAGCCATTTAAGAAATGTCCTCAATCAGGCTGGTGAGATGGAAATGGGTTGGATGCTTGGTCAAACCAGGCTGAATAAAAACAACCCCTAATGAATAGAAACACAAGTGCCTGCATGGGCTGGGCCTACAATTCAGAAGCATTTTAAAAAGGCTTTTTTCGGAGGCAGGAAATTGCATTACCTCGGGAGGGAGAGATGAAAGAAAAGGAGGCAAATGTGGTGTGGAATTACTTGACGGTGGCAAGTGTCAGCTACTGTTAGACAGGTAAAGTGGGCGGACCTAAACCACGCTGAACTTTAATATTAGGTCTAATGTTTATGTCTATGTTTAATGTCTGAAATTTCCCCGAGTGAAACTAATAAAGGTTGATCTAATCTAGTCCAATCTCTAATCTAATGTTAGACCTTCTGTCAAATGTGAAAATATTCACTTCTGTACCAGCTTTGTTAGGAAAACAACGTGATTAAAAACAACATAAAACTCTGAAAACTGAACTGTTTCTTCAGTCGTCAGTGAGACTCCAAGAGCCCCCTTCTTGAGTGACAGCACGTATTACAAGATAAACACTTTTCACTCCCTTTAAAACACTTAACACGTGTCGGCATGCGTACACGGAAACAATGGTACCACAGGGGCAGATGGGACAGAGGCCCTTAGTGCAAATGAGCTTAGCGAGTCAACGGCTTTCTATTTAACACCTCAGAGTAACAGAACACTCTCACAAAGTCATAAAAGTGACAATAATTACACAGAAAGGCATAAAAGCAGATATTGTGCATAACATACTGGCATTATGAAAGAGAATGATCAAAGTAATTATGCTCATTATATATGACAGAATAAGATCAAACACACTGTGGCAACTAACAGCCACGACTGTAAAATGTGTGTGTGTGTGTGTTAGTGTATATTGTTTTGTTGCTGCCGGTTGTGGAGATGGACTGTTCTGACTTGGGTGAGGAGTCTGACGTATCGTGTGGTGTGTGAGTATGAAGAATCGGTTTGACACACAACAGGAGCTGTGCAGAGGAGTTTCAATGTGTTCACTTTAGAGGCTGAGGAGCAGAAATCACTTACTATCAGTCTGTCAACAGCAAGACATGAAAAAGCTACAGGCTTCATGTTTCAGTTGTTTCCAGGGACAAAGGTTCAGAGCCATGTAGGTAATGAATTACTAGAGCCGAGCTATTATTTGATCACGTTCATTTGCAAATCCATGGTAATCCAGGAGTCTGTTGTGTGTAATAAATAAATAAATAAACAATTCCTTGTTTTTAGTAAATGTCTCTTGTTTAGAGTTACGATTTGTAAAACTTACCTAATTATAATATTTGAAAGTCTTAAAATCTGAAATATTTTAAGACTTGCGCATATTGTATGTGCATTACATTTTTCCAACACTGTTCGAATTCAGAGAAATAAATTTCATTTAATGTAATAGATACTGAAGATTTTTATTTTCGTCAAACATCCTATACCGGTCATGTTGTTTGTTAATGTTAATGTTATGTTTGGTTTCAAAAATACCTGGAAGCTTCAATTATACATGTGTGTAAAAGACAACAGAGAGACAAAAAAGCACCACCAATGTGGCATCATTTCTGAAAAATCCACAGTGATATGAAAAATGCTTTGTTTCCATTTTCAAACAGCAGCCAGGCCTGGTCACATGACTAAAATAAACCCCCCGGTCAACAACACTATCCTCTCATCCCCTTGACGGCCTAGCGGCGTCTCCTGTGCCTGGGCCGCTGGAGCATCTGTGAAAGAGGTCAAACAAACATTTGTTTCTACGATGTAACGCTGCGGTGCCCTCACAACTGCCCGTCACGCCGCCGCCAGCCTGCAAATTTATTGGGCCACTTTTGGATGTGTCAGAGCAGTCCATGTCGATAAAGCTGGCCGTAATGTTTGCCACCCCATCACAACAGAGATTTACCTCCCTGACAGACACATCCTACTTCAAGGTCCTGTCTGTCGCCTCGCCCTGAGCAGGCAGGAGGGAGGAACAGACACAGGACAGGTCTTCAAACTACTTATTATCACCAATTTGACACAGTGGACAGTTAAAGCCTGACGCCAGTGCCCACACAAGCCCTTCACCCTTTCATTCATTGTTGTGTTGTTACACAGCAACCCTTAACGCCTCAAGTGTAAATAAGAGAAGAAGAGGGATGTAACCTTGACTTCTCTGGCAGCCTGCTTTTGTTTTTTTTTGTTTTTTTTTACACCTTTGGCTCCCATTCTCCATCCTGGACAGGAGAGAGGGAGGTGACAATAAGGGAGGAAGTTGATTGAGAGGCTCTATTATGCATCAACTTAAAGGAAGCTCCTGTGATGGATGACACAGACACCAGTCACCTTCAGAGCCCGGACGCTACGCTCCCAGCATCCTCTCTGGCAAATGACCTGAAAATCCCGCTGACATATTCAAAAGGGCTAACCGGAGCCGGGTAGCCTTGTGCCGTGTGCATAAGAAGGCCAATTTAAAAGAAAGTGGTGTGGCGAGCTCAGAGATGTGTGGGCATATATTGAAAATCCATTTCTGTTTTTCAGACACTGTTTGTCTCCGACGTCAGCGACAGGATTTCATTATGCTATACAACAGTTGTGAAGATTAAAGTAAGGGACATGTGTTTGACTTTAGGGCCTAATTGTTCCCTTCAGTCAGGAGATGACAATTAATTGAGGGGCGTCAGAAAGACCTTGACAGCAAATTGAATTAAGTAAATGTTACTACACCATCGAAAACTACTTTAATGTAGCAAGAAGTCTCTCCAGCGCATATAGACAGAGGTTAGTTCATTTATGCCAATTTGTCAGTAAATTAGCTATTCCAAAATGATTAAAATGGAATTTTTTTCATTAAAGAACATTAGCAATAATAGAAGACTAATATTCAACAAAAGCAGTGTCCTTCATGTAGCTTTGCAAGTATCATGAACAACTACCAACGCTTGGGGATGAGTAAAAATATCCAAAGAAATTCAACAGTATCAAATGCAGACAAAGTATTTTTTAAAAATTGACGTGTTAAGGGTTGCGCAAATTGTTTGTACACAACTTGAGAATACTTAATCCTTTTAATTATTGATTATTGTAGAGAAATTGTGACCAACGCTGCTGATAGAGATACGTGCTAGTCATAGAGATCACATGTAGTATGTCACATCAGCAGTGAAGTCCATTGGACCACATATTGCTCAACATCAAATTAAGCAGGTGTTTTCTAATACTGTGTTTATTCCTCCAAGCTCAGGCTTATAAAACGAAATGGCAGTATGCGTATTTATATATACGAAAATTCAGGGTGAAAAATCCAATTCATTCATCCTACTTAAATTAACTACGCTGCAAAGGTTCTTGCTGAGACAAGTTCAAGTCTCAGTTCAGTAACAGACAAAGAAAAAACATCCTAAAGTCATGGTTGCTGTTGTGACTTAAGTGCTAAATTTCCCAAACACAAATAATATTTACGGGTGAAAAAGGTGGACAGACTTGGCAAATGTTCAGTTAAATGACGACACAGACATATATATATACACACACACATTCACACACAGGCAAGATTTGAGCAACAGCTGCATTAAAACACACCTGCGTAGGCTGATGCACTGACTGGCTGTTTCCGTGAGGACATTTATTCCTATTTAAGAGGCAATCTCCACAGTTTGAGTGGCAGCAGGAGGCTTGGAGGGCAGAGGCTGCTATATTCGTGGCGCTCGGGGTCCTCCTGCTGATTCATAATTAGACGTGAACCCAGAGCGCCCACTACGGGGAGGTCAGGAGGGTGAGGAGGGAGATGAGGTGAGAGGAGGGGGTACGATGGCGCCCGCCTGATGGACACCAAATGAACAAATTATGATGGCCCCCTCTGGGCGTGATGGGGTCAAACGCCCTGCGCCCGGCCGCTGACAGTTCAATTTCCCCCCAACGCAGCCCCATTCGCTGACTGCTAATTATGAATGAAAAGTTATCAGCCGGAGCCACCCCGCCGCACACACGGACAGCGGTCGGAAGAGGTTTAGGGTGGGAAGGAGCGGTGTGGGGGATTTAAGAGGCATTTGTGAGAGATTCTAATGTCAAAATGTTATTAGAGAGAGCGGTACCATGCAGAAACTGGGGAGAGGGGGAGGAGACAGAAGAGGAGGTGGGTCAAAGACAGTGACCAGGGTTAATCTAAATGCCTTTGATAACCATGCAGTAATTCTCTAAAAGGGCCCGAGCGCTCAGCTGAGACAGACTTGCTGCCTCTGTGGGCAGATTGCTGAGAAATAGAAATGACACTGGGGCCAGTGTGTGTGTATGTGTCCGTGTGTGTGTGTTTGCGAGAGCTGATATGTAAGCGTGTGCGTGTCTCCAAAGCTAAGGGGAGGGGCATGTGTGAATAAAGGTGAGGTTATTTACCCTTGTCTATGAATCCCGATGCCCATCATGTATTTATGCATAGAATTGACTCTAAATCAGATGTTGATGTGCAAAAAGTTCCCTGTTCTAATCTGCATTTCTATTCTCTATTATTCCCTGGCCTTCACCTGAGGAGGAGAGATAGACTAACAAGACTTGTGCGGAATAAACACTGGTCTGAGAGCAGCCGTCAATCATACTGACTGACAGGCAGGCAGGTCTGACGGGCAGACTTAGAATATCGAGTAAGTGGCCACAGAGGAACCAGCACTGGGACAATGTAGAGGAGGATTATACAGCTGCTCAGATGTACAAAGCCTTCTAAATATGCAGGGTTAATACAAACACTCGATGTTTGTTTAATGACTACAATGACAGTACTGCTTATCACCTTTTTTGGTTTTTGCTGCATATTTTACAGTGAACTTTACCTACCTTACTTCATAGTAACACACTTGTCTTTTTTGACAAATGAATACATCTACTTTTGAGCTAGAGACATACTTACTGTAGTAGGTGTCCATATAACAAGTACCCTCTATGTTTTAAGACCTAATAAATTAAGTTACAATTTAGAGGTGAATTAGCTAAGCTCACACCGAGCCATAGCTGTGCACATCTCTGTGAGGCACAAATGTTAACATGCCAACACATAAGTGGGACCATTGATCCTGTTGGGATCAATGCACCAGAGATTTAAGTCATTCAATAATCTGGATGAATGTCATAACTTTGTGCCAATCATTCAAATAAATGTTAGCATGTGTTAGACAAGTAAACACTATATCCTTCTAGACAAAGTCACACTGAGTCACGATTGAGGGAAAATAACATATTTTGTACTTGTTTAAACGTTCTGATAATATATTTGTTTAATAAGACATTTTCAAATGTCCACTTTGGGCTACAATTCTTGGATGAAAGGTGCTATACAAATAAAGGTTATTATCATTATTAGTATTATTATTATCTAACATTGGGGTTTTGCTTTGCTTTCCTCTTTCCTCAGAAAAAATAATCCATACTGAAATTTACTGCCTATGCCAGTAAAATGCCTGAAAACAGATTTACAGTGCAAGTATTCTGCTCTTCACATATGTACGACTACCACCAGTTACGGCCACCGTCTGATTCACAAAATAGACACAGCAACTGCACAAAGAACGGTCTGGACATTTTCCTCCCGGGGGGTTGGGGAGGGTATGGCAAGATACAAAATACACAGAGCCGCTCGCAAACTGAAGAGAGAAAGGAGCCGTCACACTAAGAAAGGTCAACCATCAGATATATACAACACGGAGACACGAGGGACACAACATCTGACAGAGAGAGATGGAAGGTGACAGAGAGGAGGAGAGAGATGAGAGAGAGAGAGAGAGAGAGAGAGAGAAGCAGAGTGGGTGGACTTATAGGTGAGACAGAAATAGAGTTCAAGGGTGTGGAAGAGCAAAAGACAGCCAGGGTGAGAAAGACAGACTATAAGAGATTCAGGAAACAGGGACAGCAGTTGTAGCGTCCTGACTGGCTATAAATATAAGAAGGCAGAAAAGGTCAATAGTTGGTGTCTGGAGCAGAAATGTTCCACAAGGGAGAGAGGCTCATTTCACCATCTCATATGCGCCTCTGCTGTTCTGTCAGTGTCAGACACAAAGGAACAATTGACTCACAGCTGAAGTTGATGGAGGAAATGTCGCCCTGTGTGTTTCTAACACACACACACGCACACACACTGACCGGCATGTTGGTGGAGATGTTGGACAGAGACAGGCCTTCCAGGTCGGAGAGCAGGCTCGGAGACAGGAAGGAGGACTTTGGTGCATTTGTGGGCGCGGGGGAAACTGAGCGACACAAACAAAAGGAAAGGACCACTTGGACTCATTGAAGCCAGGGTACAATGTGGACAACTGTAATGGTAGCATCTTAATGTATTCTAGTTTCTGTTTGACGACTTCATTTAAGCCTTTTGGTGTGAACTGTTTGTGTTGCCTTTTGGTTCAAAAAGTCTGTGTACACTGGTCAGATGCTTCTAAAGTTACTAAAACGTAACTTTAGTAAGTTTTAGTAACTTTAGAAAGTTTTAGTAACTTTAGAACCACTAATTCTGTCTATTCTAAATCGTTCAAAAGTAGTTTATCAGCTTTTCTCATGTACTTTGACAAATGACTGAGGCTGTATGTGTTTTACACATACAGATTTAAGGATATAGTCCTTAAATCAAAAGCCATAGTTTTCACTGATATTTAAAAAAATTAGAGGACATGAGAATAAATGCAGAAAAATTTTAACTTTGGAAAAGACAATAAATAGAGGATGTATTTGGAAGTCACATAAACATAGCTCGAAGTCATTAAGGGTTAAAAGAGGCGGATTGTGTTTGTTGCTCTTGTGCCTATTGTCTTTTTGGATTCAACCACTGGGGGGCAGGGGATAAACAGAGGGATAGTCAAATTCCAAGTAGAGCTGCTTTGAACTTAGTCAAGTTCAAATAGACGTTAACATTCATTTGTTTAGTTATGCTGAAGTATGAATTCAGAATCTGAGTGACCATGCAACTGGTTCAAACTGCACAGATCCATTCACTGCAGACAGCTTCTGCATCCATTGCATATAAAAAAAAGGTCTTGTGTTAACAGGCTAGTGTGTGAAATACTGTCTTGATTGCAATAAACTAATTAAAGAACACGTGTAAGACTTTTTCAATACAATAGACTGGTCTGAAATAAATAACCGATTTTACCCTAAGAGACAACATTTGGTTGACGAAGTTGATTAAATCAGCAAGTGAAGACTCACAGTCATCTAGATCCAGTAAAGACACCTCTTTCTTGGACTTCACTTCCACCTGTGGAAAGAAATAAAGCAACAAGAGAAAAACCACAGGGCAAAATGAATATACTAACAAAGCGCTGGAAGTGTAAAAGTGTAATTCAGTGGGTGAAATGCTTCAATTTCACTGACAATGTCTTTGAAGATGTGACACAGTCACACATCAGAACCGGTACTCTGCATATATTTGTAACATGTCTGGATCTTTCAATGACCAGTCATGCACAGTGTCGCGTCACAACTGATACAAGCCACCTTGTACGATTGAGGCAAGCTTGTCAGGTGTTGACTTGTGGGAATTACAACACACGCCTCTAGCTGGCACCACAACGGGCAATAATAAAAATGCATTTAAACGTACGAGGTCTTTTATCACCCTTTCTCCACACCCTCCTAACCAACCAACGCTCCGTTCGCGTCCCATAAAGAACCATAAAATTCCACTCTGCATACTCCAGCCTGATCTGATGGGAAGGAAAAAAAAGAAAACAGGAGCAGGGAGTGAGTGAGAGCGAAAACAAACGAAATAAAGTTAGAGGCCGTATCTTATCAGATCTTCTCTGATTGATGCTTGGGAGGCTTGGTACTGGTAATAGAGACGGAACCCTTGTTAGTAAATGGAGGTCTGAAAGAGCAAGCAAGAGAGCTATGGAGAGAGAGAGGCGAGATGCATAATTCATAGGCCATGGCCAAATGACAAACTATGAAATGAGAATTTCATAGTGCAGAAAAGAGGAGGGAGGGCAAAAAGCGGTGTGATGAGCATAACAGGTAAGAAAGGGCTAGCAAAGGCTGGAGAGAGAGCGAAAGAGACGCATGGAGAAAGTAAAGCTAATGTCAGGAAAGCAAAAAGATTTCCCACAGGACAAAGAGTGATTTCTGAGCTCTCACTACATGTATGTGTAGAATAATTCCCACAGCGAGCACAGCATCAATATGGTTGAACGGAAGAAAGCTCATGCAACACTTTCTGAATCATTTTGTTCACCATAATATCACGTTCCATTCTGTTTAAGTTGTCATCTTGCCTTTTATAGGTTTTGCGCAAATACATGCATTTTTCAGTAACTTTATTATATGAAATGTTGGGAATTAATGAACATCCACAAACGCATCTACCAGGATCTACTATTGTGATGAATATAGAGAATTCTGCAGCAGCACGTCAGTAGCATATAAATGCATACATACTATTACATAGTATGATCAACTATTTGGAGTTTCCTGATCATCAAAACCAGAAAAAATATCTTAAAATATCCCCTGTTGTAAGAAAAATATAGTATATAATTTGGTTCTGTTCATCAATCCTAGCAGGGACTCAATGATTCCAGACTTTTATGGACTGGGTTATTTGTCGTATAGTAAAATAAACATCTCCAAGCCCAAATGATGCACTTTTTAAAATTAAACTGAACAATGACAACACCTTGGGTTTGGACTTGGCATTAGTTTTCTTCTTCTGTGCCGAGTGTGAATCTGAATCTGAGCTGTCCTCCGAGTCAGTCTCGGATGCCGATGAGCTTTTAGCTGAGGAGCTGCTTCCCTGATGTACAAGGCCATTTCCATTTTCATCAGAGTCACTGAAACACACACAACACAGAAACTGCCTGAGAGACAGTCTAAGCACAGTAACACTTCATACTCATACTTTTGTACAGTTTCAGTACAGACTTGTGTTGAAGACATGTTGACAGTATGACAAAACAAAGCAAACTTGGGAGCTTTAGAGGATCTTTTTTCTTTCCCCACTGAAAGCTGAGGCCTGGTTTGGTCAAAACAACACAGATCAATCTGTTTTTGTCTGCGGAGTTAATTTAGTGTTGCATTCACTCAAAAAGATTTTTTCCATCTTTCTCCTCTCTCTTTCACTTGCTCTGTCCCTCTTCAATTTGTCCGTATAATGAGTGTTTACTCCTCCTGCCTGCGATTTTCAGCCGTTAAATTAATGAGGGGAATTGTGACGGTAACTGGCTTTTTAACTTGGGCGATGATGAAAAGCCAGTATTAATTTGGCCTACAGATTTCATTTGCTGCGAACAGGAAAAAGTGATATAAATCACTGTGGGCCTGATTAGGCCCTGCCTGAAATGACTGGGCCATAATGAGGGCATTATGCTGTGTTTGTTGTGGAAGCACTGGGGTGAGCTGCTCTAATTACAGTGTGTATGTGAGTGTGTGCATGTTTGTGTGTGTTTGAGCACTGGGGTGAGTTGCTCTAATTATATTCTCTAATGGAGAGAACAGGGTCAGCCGGCGGCCTGTCACACAGCAAAATCAGGTACATTCTGTGTGAGTTTGTGTGTCCGTGAGCAAATGAAGTCGAGTGCATAAGAAACTAAATTTGCCAGTGTGTAAAAGAGTGCGTGAGCATATTCAGCAGTAATGACTCAAATTTCATTCATTGGTAACACCAGGCTGCTAAATGACCAATCAAAAGTCATTATCCATTAGCCATGTAAATGTGGGTTACGCTACTGAAGGAAAATTCTCCCTGATTAGCTTGTTAATGGAACTCACACTAACGATATTCTAACAGCTCTGCCAGTCTGATGTGTCCTTCTGTGTGTGAAAGAGAGAGACAAGAGGATGTGTGTACAGTACAAAATATGTGTATGGCTAATAGACTATGTTGTCATTGTCTCTAATACACTTTGTATGCAGTCCCCCCCCCCACCCACTCTGAAAACAAAGATTCGTAATAAATCTGGATGACAGAGAGCATTTGGTCCAGGTTAGTGTCGGCAAAATAACTGTCGTGGGCATTAGCTTCTCATCTCCCAATGGACACATGGCTCCCACTGTTTAAATTACTTGGCATTGTTGGTCTGTCTGTCACTTTAGTCCAGACTGAAATATCACAAAACATAATAGATGGATTGCTTTGATACTGACTGAGGTGAATCTAATTTCCCAGAGGGTCAAAGCATTTGTTTTTTTTAGCATATCTAACTGAAGAATTGGCACAAAACTATGAAGAGAAATCCTTATGTAGGTGATTAAAACATGACTGGAAAAACGGGAGAGAAGTTGGGATTACAAAAAAATGACAAACCAATCAACCGATTAATATATTTGATATAGATTTTCTGACAGTTAAGAAATACATTACATTTTCTTCTATGTAATTATTTTACTTTTAACATTTGAATGGTATCCATTTAGTTTGTTTAGTTAGTTAAATGAAAGAGTTTCTTTAATCATGGTAGGCTATTTATTGTTATTCTCTGACATTTTATCAATTGAAAGATTAATTAGTTGGTCATCAATATAAATCAGGAGTTTAACTGCTAATGAGAATAATAATTACTTACTTAGTTCTGGACACTTTCCTGCTGAAGAAGAATTAGTCACTTTTCTGATCACTTCTATGTTCCATCTACTTCAAGCCTATGTGATTATTTACTTGAACGTTCTTTTGTCAAATCTTAGATTGCTTAGGCTTTAGGAGGAGCGAATGTTGGGGAAGTGAAAATAAACTGAACAGAAGGAGCGAGTTGTGTCAGGAGGTGGGCTGTCATATAAATGATAAGAGCGCTGAAGTTCTGAACAGATGGGGGTTGAGCTTATTGATGCAACAAAGCTCTGATCACATCGACTTTGCCTCCAGCGCTTCTCTGGAACACACCTGTTTAATTAGCCAAGTGAGGAAGAGGGGGAAAAAAAGAAAGGAACAACATCTGGACTCTGAATTCACAGGAATGAAAAGCGATGGCCTCATCCTCCATGGGAGTGGCAGGAATGACAGGGCCATACCTGTCAGCGGTGGCAGCCTTCGCCTTCTTCTGTGGTGCCTTCTTAGACATCTTCTGTTTTTTGTCAGATTCCGATTCACTAGAGCTTTTTTCTGACTCACTCGAACTCCTTCCTGAACTGAAGCTCTTATTAGACTCCTCGCTGCTCTCCTCCTCACTTTCGCTGCCTGACTCTGTGCACACAAATGCAGGTTCAAATGAATAAATAAATACACACAAGGACGACAGTGACGTGCTGTCAGTGTCATGTAATTCACGAGGTAAAACGAAGTCATAAAACAAACCTTCACTACTGCTGCTGCTGCTGCTGCTACTGCTGCCATCACTGCCACTGCTTTCAGACTCTTCCTCATCTTTTTCCTCCTCTTCATCAGAGTAAAACTTGTCGTCAGATTTGGGTTGCTTCGCTTTGCCAACTGATGGAGCCCACTCTTTCACCTGAACAGATGTGAAGGAAGTTAAACAAATTAAACTACAGCATAAAAATGCAAACGGGGAGGCTTTAATAGCAACTTACATGCTGTGCGGACTGTTTTTCTACTCAATGAACTATTTTTATGTTAAGTTTGATTGTGTTTTCCATGAAACAAGATAATCATACCATACACTCAACCACCTTTTGTGCCACTGGAGGTTCAAGGCACAAACCACGGCGTTCACTTGAAATCAGTAATGTTAAGACAAATCAGTAATTAAGACAAATGTCACTGAAAAATGTGTTGCTATATGTCTGGCATCTGGTCATGTCTCTATGAAACAACCAAAATCTGTTACAGCTGCATTCTCTGAAAAAAGTAGACAGAAAGTTTGTTGGCAAAGTTTCTCCATTATGCTTGTTTTTTGACAACATTATTACAACCACCATTAGTAGTCTCTTAAGTAACAACCACAAATTCTGCTGACAAAAAAAAAGACCTAAGATTTTTTCTCTATGGTTGATGAATGCTAATTTTTGCAACCCAAATGAATACAGAAAATAAGGCAAATCTGTCTAAATTTGCACTTTACATAATGCCAATGCCTACTTCAACAGATATTCAAACAAGAAACGACTTGTCGCTTTAAAAAGAGAAGATCAAAAGAGAAGGTTAAATACTTAA